>CP125973.1:78914819-79070539 GCA_030063025.1 Avena longiglumis | reverse complement strand
GCAAGGATGGTCACAATGGTGTAGGCACACTCAATAAGATGCCAACATCAACACGGTGACCTCTGGCATTCCCGACGTAGATGACGATGGCAAAGAGATTAATCATCAACCCATCTTATCATCACTCGCGAGCTATGACACCAGAGTCGCCGAGTTTGTCGATGTCAACGTCTTCGTGCCTAGGAATACCATCGATGAAGGTAACCAAAGCTCCTCCGAGTCCCTTCACATAGCCGACTTCGAGGGTGACTCTCCTGCTGCCGATGATGCTGCTTCCAAGTCGCCTACGGCAAAGGAGTGAAAAAAACAACTTGTAATATTTGTTTCACCTTTGATGCGTATGCGGAAAAAAAATCTCTATTAACTCTAAGGCGGAAAACAATGTTGTATGTCCTGCTACTTAAGAACCCGTTTCCAAAGCATGTATATGTTTTTTTTAAAAAAAGAAAGTGCTGGCTTATCCATTACTTTGGTTCTTATGTTTGACTTTTCGTGAGTAGGATGACTGGTTCGAACCATGCGCTCAGGTGATGATGCCCAATGGCACCGTCAATAACCTAAGCACAAAATCGCCGACAATAAGTGCCGAAAGTCACTACTCCAGAATCCACATAAAAACGACAAACCGTAAACGAAAACTTAAGCTAACGCTTGTGAGGCGGAGTTTTCACAAGTGCAATCGCAAAACTTGTGCATAAAGGTTTTACATGATCCAAAAATGAACACTAAAGGAGGTAAAAGACTCAGAAAATATGAGTGAACCAGAGAGCTTTATTTCATTGATCATATAAGAGGTATACAATTGGATAAAAAGGACGTAGTTGTGCTATGTTACATGGCCGATCAAGCTCCGGGTAGTCATCATCCGGGTCACGTCGCTTACGCTTATGATCCTCGTTGGGTCTATCCTTCAGTTCACGATTGTCAACGAGGTAGTAAGACCCATTGAGTAGCGCCTTGCTTATGATGAATGGTCCTTCCCATGGAGGGTATAATTTGTGTGACTTCTTCTGCTTAAGTCGGAGCACCAAATCCCCCTCTTTAAATGAGTGATGCCGAACACGGCGACTATGGTAGTTGCGTAGCTTCGCGTAGATGGCGGATCTTTGGCATACCAAAACACGCCTCCTCGAGAAGGTCCACATAGAGGCCTGGATTCTTCAGTCATCTTTGTCGAGGCGGCACTTTGGTGCATCGTGAAGTATGTCGAAGGTAGGATGGCTTCGCTCCATATACCATGAAATAAGGGGTGTAGCAGTGGATCTCATAGGTGTGGTTCAGAACTTCACAACATAATTGCAATTCTTCGTGCCTCAGCTTCTATGTAGCGGTGCCTCAAGACGTGGCTTGATTCCCTGCAAAATTAATCCATTGTCTCGCTCTACCTGACCATTAGATTGCAGATGTGACACAAATGCAAGGTCAAGTCGGATGCCTTTCTCCAACAATAAGCCTCCACTTCTCTGAGTGACTAGTTGCTGCCATTGTCGATGATAATGCTATGCGGGAGACCAAATCTCACCACTAAATCCCGGACAAACCTTAGAGCAGTTGCCCCATCAAGCTTTCTAATGGGTTTAGCTTCTATCCATTTAGTGAATTTATCAACTGCTACATTAGCAGAGCGTAAACCCACATGGTGTCGTTTCAGAATGTCCACCATGTTCTATTCCCCATCGCAAATGGCCAAGTTATGTGTATTGTTCAGAATTATTTTGCAGAACATGGTTGTCGGGCATAATCGCATCCCATGCATGTCTCAACCAGCTTGTCCGTCATGGGTCACCAAGAGAATCACTTGCCGAAAGCTTTTCCAACGATCGAGGAGCGGCATGATGCACAATCTCCAAGATGGATTTCGTAGGATTTCAATACCTTCTAGCCGAAACACACCTTTAGGTACACATCGGTAGTGCTCCTTTTGTCCATTGATTATGGTATAGCCCTTGCTCGTACGTACTATTTGTCGCCTTTTGACCTCGCTGCCGGGAAAAGTTCCGTTCGAGATATATCATGAACGGTTTTGTCCAAGCCGAGGGACCTTGCCACCATGTGGACGAAAGAGTCAACTCTATTCGGGTTGTCGATGTTGGCTTCCTTCATGGATGGTGTGTAGATGCTTCCAGGAAAACTCTGGCGGAATTTGTTTGCGCCCGATCCAAGCTTAGACAAGATCACCCTCGCTTTTGGTCCCTAGGGACATACTTGACTTCGTATCCCAAGAAGCTCTTGGCTATCTCATACACTTCGTCTCGATATGCCGCCATCATAGGGTTCCGCGCATTCCAGGTGCCAGCCACCTGCTGGGCAACCAAGTCGGAATCTCCACATCAAACTATGCGCTTGATGCCAATATCCTTGGCTAAGCGTAATCCGTGAATGAGTGCTTCATACTCCGCCATGTTGTTTGTAGCCTCGAAGTGGATCTGCAGAACGTAGTGTAGCTTGTCGCCAATTGGTGACTGTAGCAATACACCAGCCCCCCGAGCCATTGAGCAGCTTTGATTCGTCAAAGTGAATCACCCAGTACTTTGGTTCCGACAATGGAGTAGCATCTGGCATCTCCGTCCAATCTGCAATAAAATCCGCCAAGGCTTATGACTTGATAGCATCAGCGCACGCTTGTAGGTGATCTCAAGGCGGCAAGTTCGATGCCCCACTAATTCTTCACAGAAGGCCGCTGTTGTTGATGATGTCGGATGGAGTCTTGCTCACCACTATGATTGGGTGCTCTGAAAGTAATGCATCGACTTCCGAGAAGTAAGGAATACTCCAGTTATCTTACGGCGCGGGTAACGCTGCTTGACTCGCATGACCTCGCTACATAGTAAATCGGTCGTTGAACTCCGTGCTCATAGCCTGGTTCCTTCCGCCTACCACGACGACGACGCTGATTACCCAATTGGTTGCCGCCATGTAGATTAACAGGGGTTCTCCAGGCTCGGGCGCTGTAAGGATAGGCGCTGAGGAAAGAATATCCTTGAGCTGCTTCAATGCTTTATCTTCATCCCATGTGAATTTGTCCGCTTTTTTCAGCAACTTGTACAGCAGCAGAGTTTTTCTCCAAGTCGGTCGGGAACCACTAACTGCAACACAACCCGTTAGTTGTTGAATGTCTTTAGGCATCTCGGACGGTTTATGTTTAAGATGGCCTTGATTTTCTCCGGTTGACCTTGATTCCATGGAAACGATGAAGCCAACAATTCTGGCTAGAACCCTCAAGACGCATTTCTTAGGGTTAAGCATCATGTTGTATTCCGGAGATTATCAAAGGTTTCTTTTAAGTTGGAGATTAAGTCATTTGATTTTTTAGACATTACCGCGATATCGTCCACATAGGCGTGAACGTTCCGACCAATTTGGTCATGAAGGCAATGTTGCATTGTCCGCTGGTACGTAGCACCTGCGTTTTTCAGCCCTAACGACATCGTAACATAGAAAACGTCGATGGAGTAGTGAACTAAGTGGCGGTAGCAATTGGTCGACTTCACCATTGATCCGGTGGTATCCACGAGTATGCATCAAGAAAACAAAAGTTTGAGCTAGCCGCCGAGTCAATGACTTGGTCAATGCGAGGCAAAGCAAACGGATCTTTGGGACATGCTTGTTCAAGCCGGTAATCAACGCGACATTCTTAATTCATTGGTTCCTTTTGGGGATAAGTATAAGGATTTACCACCCATTGGGTGTGAAGGAATTCTCCGGATAAAACTAGCCTTAAGTAACCTAGCTATCTCTTTGCCAATGGCCTCTTCTCATCTCCAAAGCGTCAGAGGTTGTTTCAGCGGTTTGGATTTTTGGATCAATGTTTAAGCTGTTTCGAAGTTCCCTAGGTACACCTTTCATGCCGGCAGGTTGCCAGCAAAGATGTCCCTATTCTCACGAGAGAACTCGAGCACGCTTTCCTATTTGTGATCCAGGTTCCCAATGGCGGTGGTCTTGGGCATACGCCACCACAAGTTCCACCGGCTTGGTCTCGATGGCGGCCTTGAATGCAGGAGGAGTCGGAGATATGCTTCTTCGACGGGCATCTCGAGTAATCGACCTTGCTCGGATCTCTTTGAATTCTTGACTGTATAGGAAGCCCATGAAGGCTGCTTCATTAATCTCGCAGTCCCTTGCCTTGGTAAAGCTTCCGGATACGGTGATGACACCGCTTGGTTCAGGTATCTTGAGTTTGTTGTAGATGAAGCATGGCTTGGCCATGAACGTGTGGAATATGTTGCGACCAAATATGACGTGGTACACGCTCTTGAAGGGGACCACCTCAAAGGTCATGCGTTCTTGGCGGTAATTATTAACATCGCCAAAGGCAAACTGAAGTGTGATGCACCCAAGGGACCGAGCCTCCGACCGTGAACTACGCCTGTGGAAGATGGTGTTGGTCGCCTTAGGTTTGCCTCCACAAGTTCATCTTCCTGCGGTGTATCCAGTACATGATGTTGATGCTTCCACTATCCACCATACACTTGGTGAACTCATTACCCGCCAATCAAGGGTTGATGACCATGGTATTGGTTCTCCGTAGGAATAAGATGCAGGTGGTCCGTCTGTCAAGTGATTGGAACCTCCGACTAGCGTAGGTCTCGGGGAACTTCGGGGTAGAGTAGCCATCGTGATCCTCAAAGAGGTCTTCGTTGTCGAGTGAGGGGTGCCAAGGAAAGTGTGGTAAACTGGCGCTTTCTTCTGAAGGGGTTCTTCCTTTATCGCCGCCTTGGCGCGTGTTTGGGGTCAACGCCTCGCATATGCCACTTGAATCCTTAGACTCCTCCTCCTTCTTCCCTTGCCCTTGACTCATGGTCCGTTCTTCTTCCGACTTTGATTATAGCTGGACTCGGTCTTCCTTGAGGTCGTTATTTAACCTGCGTGTCGATTGGTGTTAGTGGCTTGCCATTGACATCGAGGTGTACGAGTACCTGCAGACATATCGCGTATTCCTTGTTAGTTTGGGGAACACAGCGCCGCCGAGGTGGTTTCACTTCACCATCGCCGGGCCATGTCCAATACCAACGCCTCCTTCTCATGCGTTGTCCATCGCCTCGTCCTGCAAAAGTCATGGCGACCATGTCGGTAGATTGCTTTTCTTCTGGAGCGGTTTTCTGCTTTGTATTGTTGTTCCTCCGAGCTTGAGTTGGAACAGCTGTTGCCGGCAGGGAGCCACGAGCATCGTTGTCGGTAGCTGCGAACTCACTGGCCAACTGAATCATCTGATTCAAGTCAAGCGGGTGGTTGTCCTGCAAGCGCTTCAGCTTATGTCGGAGTAACGTGCCTCTTTCCAACCCATCGATGAAGGCGGCCATGGTGGTCCGGAAAGTAATACGCATGCACTCCGCTACGAATTCTTCATCCAGCCAGCGGGAGAGGTAGGCAGATGTCTGATCTCGTCTTTCTCTTACACACCGGTCAGAGATCGCCAATGCAGTATGCGAGGTTTATACGTTTGCCATCTCGAGTTCTTGGTGAACGCCTGCATGTCCAACCAATTGCGGATTTCTCCGGCAAGTCGCTAATCCATTGTGGGCCGTGCCCGCCAACATCAATGGGAGTACTGACGACGTTGGGGTTGCCCGCAATCTCCACCGTGTTGCCATAGTCCCACAACCATGTGGGTTTACGGTGCCATCATAGGGCGATGGTCTTGTCAATCCGAAACTGGGTAAGTTGCGGACCATATCGCAGGTCCAAAGCAACGTGGTCCAGGTATGGTCCTTCCGGGCTTCATGGATCTTATCGATCCGCGAACGCGTGTATGGCTCCGGGTTCTTCTTCTTGTCATCAGGGATGGGCTGCGTGAACGACGCGGGCATCCTCCGCCATGGTGACCGCTAGGTGGTTAGGCGAGGTGTCGAGTTAGCCTTTTGTTGTTACCCTGCGACGCCGCTCGCTCTTTGCTTTGTCGGACGCGGAGGTCGATGGCGACCTGCTCTTGTGTCCTTGGTTGCGCCTCCCGTCGACGGGTTTGCCCCGTGGTTGTCGCGGATGACGATGCTGCATCGCCTTGGCGGGGCATATCCGCACGATGGTGAGCCTTGGGATCTTCGATGTCGGGGGATCGGACGGTGGCGCGGGCGACGAGGTCGGGGCCTTTTCTCCGTGGTCGGAGGATATGGGGATAGCATCCTTCCCGGCGCGATCCTCCGCTCGCTCGGCGAACCCGCCCGACCCCACATCAAGAGGAGATCTGTCCTTGGCGGCTTATGCTGGCTAGACTGCAAAGCGCTGGGTCGGATGAAGCCTCGAGAGGTGGCCTTTTCTCGCCGCTTCACCGCTTTGGCCACTAGGTCATAGACCTGCTCCACCGCTTCTACGATCTATCCTGCTCCGTAAGGGTCTTGGCGATGGCGAGGTTAAGGAGTGGGTGGGCATCACCGTTTGCCTTCACTATCAATGTATGGTCGGCCTGCTTCGAGGGAGCCCATCCTAGGTTTCACAAGCACGCCAGATCGTTGATGACGCGAATCGGAGATTTCTTGGCCCGCTGCTGCGGCAAAAGTCTGTATTCGGCCTCCATTGCTCTAGCTTTCTCTATGGATTTTGCGCATCGAGATCTCGATCTAGTTTAGCGCCTTGCTCCACGATGGCTTGCGCCTCCAGCAATATGGCGCTTCGCTTGGGTCACATTCGGATATGAGCGACGCCGGCTCGACGAGGAGGTTGTCGTATATCACTCTATCAACCGGAAGTAGCTTGACGGCAGCGAGGGCGAGATGCCGGAGGCAAGTTCTTGCGGTGTGTTGTTGTTGCTCGGTCCGGTGCCGAGTTTTTGCGGCTGTTGCACTGGGTTAGGAAGAGGAGGCATGACCTTTGTGTGATCATCGTCAGCAGCAATAAGTGGCCCCTTCCCCTTGTCCAACGCAGTAGGCGGAGCTCGTCCGGGTTGATCTTCATCCATCGCCATTCCAATGGTTATGAACACTCTCGACGCGACGATGTTCTTCTGGATTGCTCGTCGCGTGTACTCCTCCATCTCCTCATGGCGGAGTCTAGTTCTTACGGACTGAAATCTATCTCTTAGGAATGCACCTTTGATGCATAAAGCGTTAATCATGCAGTCGGAGGGTGCTGTGACTTCTCGATGACGGGCGTGGAGGTGCAACGGCGATGATGATCGGAGGTGGCGGCTACAACAATGGCGACGGGAGGCGCGGTGGTGGTTTCGAGGCGCGCCCACCAATATTGCGAGATCCATCTCGAGCTACCCGTCGGCCTCCGCATAGTTGTTAACGGTGTTCACCATGCTTTCGAAGGTGAGATGGCCTGAAGCATGTTGTCGCCTTAGAGAATGTCGGAGTAGCATTCTCTGATCCAGTCCTTCCACAAAGTGATACATAGCATCATCATTGGGGTAGTGGGCCAGATCGGCTCGTATACGGAGCCACCTGGCAAGGTAATCGCGGGGGTTTTCGCCCTCCCTCTGAACGCAATGCGCCAGATCAAAGATGGTAACCACGCCGACGAACTTGGATCTCTGTTGTCTAGACGCACGGGCGAAGCTGGCGGTCTTGCAGCGATCTTCCACCGTTATATCCTGCACAGGGGCGGTTTGGGTGGGCCTTGAATTTTTCCGATCTTTGCCGGCAAAATCCGAAGAGAGATCCGACATCGATCCTTCCGAACGATCCCCTAGGTTGTCCGTGGGCCTTGATGCTCATCGACTCCTGTGGAACTAGTGCCGAGTCGGTTTCGCCAATGAAAAGGTGGATGTCTCCGATAGGAACGATCGAACACCGCGTATGGTTCGCCTTTGCGATCCGTAACTCACGGAGGGACGATAGGGAACGTTTGCGGAGAAGAGAACACGGCCGATGGCTACGGTTTCACCGATTCCCGTAATGACTCATACTACCCGACCGATGCCGAGTGAGCGGAAGAACAAGGGCGCTTGCCGACGAGGAAACCGAACGCCTATGGAACGCGAACCTACTTCTTCCCATTTTACACTTGAGCTAGAAGTCACGTATCTTCCTTTTCATGTAATAAATGAAATGGTTTGGAAGCCTCGCACAGCCCCGAGGACTTTGTCCCACCACAAGATAAATTCCGCCTTGAACGGTGGCGGGCCTGCATACACGCGGGTTTCTATAGGCGGTTGAGTATTGTATGGGACTCCTAGAGCCCACTCTTTGGTTCCGGCTTCAGACCGCAAGCCGGCTGTCGACCCGGCAAGAGCAAAAGCTCGAAGTACCCCCTACAAGAAAGTGCCCAAGGAGAAAACAAAGGCGCCTAGGCAAACCGGTTGTGCGTGCTCGAGCTAAGCCAATAACAACACACCAAAGTATCGCGAGGCACGCCAACCTAGCTACTCCTCCAGGCAGAGATAAAGAAACAGCTAGCAAGCAAGGTCAAAGCTTGAAAGGCCAATGCTCGCTGAGAAAAGGAACCTGTTAACGGCCTAGTTCGAAAGGGCACCATTTTCGTGTTCTATCTTAACTATGAACGAACGCACGAGTAATGAAACTAACTAAAACGACGATGTGTCTTGTACTGCATGAGCCACAACTTGACACGAAATAAGGTGACAAAGAGCTTGACTGCTAGCTATCCCAGTGCCAGCCCAAACCTCGGGGATTCACCTGGTGGCGTGTTTCACACCTATCACAACAAGCAGGCGACAAAAGAGCTTTGACCGTTACGGCTACTGACCGCTCAAACTCGGGACTACACTTTAGTGGAGGGCCCCGCACTCCATCACAACAAGCAATGGCGTCAAAAGAGATTCGACCAATTGCCCGGCCAAAGCCCGAACCTCGAGGACTACACCAAGATCGCACGGCCACGCTAGATTAAAAATGCAAGGACAAAAATGTCCAAGAAAAAGAGACAAATTCAACTTAAACCAAAAGGTCGAGCCAAGGTAACACTAAGGTTCTCGCACAAGATTCAAAGTCTTACAACAAGGTTCACAAGTAGACCCGGAACATGGTAAGTCAAAACAAATACTCGGCATCCTGTGGATCAAGGCACAGGGAGGTGGACTGAAGGAGCATCGATTTGTGAAGGAGTCGGTCCGCAGAGGGGCACCGTGTCGGGAATTGTCGGCAGATGCAATTCCAGCAGTAGTAGTAGAACGAGGGGCAAGGGCGGCCATACCATTCACGCGAGATGAGGGCAAAGACACAGTGGTTTTACCCAGGTTCGCCTCGGAGGGTAAAGACCTACTCGCTAGATTGTATTATGGAGGTGTTACAATGGGCGTAGCTCGCGCTAGGCGGCGAGTCGCTTTGGGTGTATGAGGAACGTGTCTCTACTCTCCCTATTGGGAGGTTATATAGGCTCACCTCCCTAGGGTTTACATATCTCAACCGATTCGGTTTCAAGAGAGTCGCTTAACCTAGTCCGACCGGGCCTATCTACCGCTCGGCCTTCCAATTTCGACTGGCTGGGCTTTGATCCACTTCGCTGCCGGCAGACCACTCGCTGTGTTCGCGCCACCGGAACGCCCCGCTAGGTATACCCGAGGCATATCCCCATCGGTGAGTCCCCGAGGCCGCTGCGATTAGGCGGGTGGCTGCCGACAATGGAGTATGCGGTTGAGTAGGCATCCAATGAATCGCCGGCTCTCTATAAAGGAAACAACCAATGACCGTGTCGCGAAGTAGTCGAGTCAGCCGAAACACCGTTTTAGTGATTGGGTCGGCGAGACGAGTGGCCGCAGTTGACCGTCAGCGGAGTCAAACTAGCCGCTGGGTAATCCAACGGTAACTTTGGGCGAATCACCGCTACGGTAACGGCTCCTGATTTGGCGGGTAACTCCGCTATATAAGGGGAATGGCAATGAGAGCCAACTCCTCACCACTTTTCCGAGTCTGCGATTTTCTTTCCTTCGCTCCACGATCCAGCCGACCAAATCTTCCGATCTCCAACCAATATCTCGCCATGGCCTTTCCACCGAGCCGTGGGGTAGGTCCATGCACAGGGCAGTGGCCTCCTTCGAGGAGGCCGGTCCTGCGAAAGCCGGATGTTACGTATCCTCGCAGCGAGAAACGACCCAAACCCGCTGAGAGAGGGAATTCATCCGTTTCACCATCATCTCGAGCGGGGCTAGGGTTTACATCCCTATTCTTCCGCGCTGCGCTACTTACTACGGATCCAGTCAGATCTGGGTCCCCATAGCATCGAGCAGCTCGCCATCTTCGTGGCGCTCAGAATGCTACTTTGGGCTGCCGGCCCTACTTCCCCTTGTGGCAAGATCTGTTCCACGGACGGATCAGCCGCGAGGAGGCAGGCGGCCCAATGCTTGCCGCGGGCGGCTTGACGTTCCATCTCAAGTCCAAAGCCTCTTTCTTTGACCTGATGCTACCCGCCAAGGCAGTGAGCGACTGGAAGAAGTCGTGGTTCTACGTGGCCGAGGCGACCCCGGAGGGCGAGGCGGCGATCCCGTGGTACTCCGCTAATCGCTCCGAGCCACGCAATCTTCAAGTCGGCAAGCTCCCCGGCGACCAGAGGATGGTCGTCGACGAGATGCTCCAGACCATCCACGGTCTGAAAAAGAAGGGCCTTCAAACCATAAACTTGTACAATTGCTGGCTCGGGCGGCGGCTCGTCCCACTCGCCCACCGCGACCACTACATGTACCAGTACACAGGCCGGGGAGACTCGACGAAGGCCTGTCTCGACGAGTGGAAGCTGGAGGATTATCTCCCAGGGTTGAAAAAGATTACCCAGGCGGTGTACCTGGATGCAGTCGGGTCGCCTTTATACCGCTGGCGTCCGGCCCCACGGTAATTTCTTTACCTTGCTCGCAGTTCTGCAATGGTAATTCCGATTGGTCTTGTATTTGTTGCAGCTATTCCAAGTGGTAGAAGGGTGGCTCCCACCCTCGGATGATGAGAGCTTGGGCCGGACATAGGCGTAATCGCCGCCACCAAGGGCAACAAAGACGACGAGACGAGTCCAAGAGAGGTCACCCCATCGTCCGAAGACCTGGCAACGACGGCAGATCGAGGTGCGCAGAAGCCCCAACGTGACGATGACGACGAGCTCAGAGACCACCTCGCGCCGCCAAGCCACCCCACAAAGAAGAAGAAGAAGGAGGAAAGGAGGCAAGGGCCTCCCCGAAGAAGAAAACGAGGCCGAGACGGCTCACCGCCACACTGCGCAGCTTTGATGATCCTAGCTCAGCCGGTGACGACGCGCCTCCAGCCGACAATCATACCGGACGCTTGATGGAGGTGCTGGCTCAATGCTCGCCATTCGCCCGGCCTGGCTGGGAGGCTCGGCCACGGTGACTTCGCCGCAAGGGGCTCCGCGGCGGTTTTCGCCGAGGAGGCTCCGCCAGCTGCCCCAACTTCGCGAGGAGGCTCCCGCCGAGGATGTCCTGCAGGCGCCACCGCGCCTCAACGACGAAGAAGCCGTCCGTGTCTTGGGCACGCGACGCCCGAACTGGGGCCGGGCCGATCGCCTCAATCGAAAAACCGCCGCCTTCGTGACGGGCTGCTTCATCCAGCCGCCAAGTGAGTGCGCCACCCTTCTTATTTTCCATAACTACTCAATTGTCTCTGTTGACTTGATTAATGCAGGACCGAGTGAAAAGGATGGGCCACCGACTGCGGCTAAGGTATCCTCCGCCACAAGCGAGGAGGACCCTTCCAAGAGGAAGGCGGACGGTCGGCGCCGGTGATCGGCAGCAAGAAGGCCAAGGGCGACGGCCGGCGGGCCCAAGGTGGAGGCAGCCGGCTTCTGAAGGAGGGTGCTTCCTTGCAGCGGCGAGGGCGACCTCCCTTGAGCGGTGCCTCTATCGCTACCTTCCCCGCTGCGACCAAGGCGGCCACGGCAGTGAGGCTACGCCCGAGCCACGCCACAGGACCGAAGGTTGAAGTCGACTAACGTCGTGGGCATACGCTGGCGTTGCTGCGTCCGGATCGAGCATACAACCCATGGCATGCTTGGCGCGCCATCCGTGTACATCCAGTCCCCGAGGATCAGGTCGGTGCTTTGCAGCGGCTTGATTCTTATAATTTCTCGTTTTTTTATTATTATTTTCGCATCCAGTCCCCGAGTGCGCGCTCGCTGAATTTCAACGAGTGGGCGCTTAGGAATTTATTGATTGCCAGTCCCCGAGTGCGCACTCGCTGAATTTCAGCGAATGGGCACTTTAGGAATTTCTTGATTGCCTAACTTTTTTGGTGATGTGCAGGGTCTGCAGCTGGAGTCGGCGGATCGATTGGCCGCGAAGCAGCGCACGGAGAAGGAGCTCTCCATCATCCAGGAGGCGAACAAGGGGCTTCAGGCTACTGCTATGAAGGCAGAGGAAGCTCGCCAGGGGCTTGTCCCCGTGACTTGGTGGCGGCGCCGATTCGCCTGGGTGTCACGGAGCAGGATCGCCGACCTCGAGCGCGAACTGCGAGGCGAGAGAAGAAGCGAGCTCGGGACGGGCGAGCTAAGGCCGCCATTGCGGCAGAAGAGGATCGCAAGGTGTCGGAAGTCCTTATTGCTGGGTTTCGTGACCTCACACGCCGCTTCAAGCTTCATCACGGACTCGCCCGCCTGCTTGGTGAGTGCATCTCCCTTATAATAGTTGTGGTTTTGTGGTGTCCGGCCATACTTATCATTGTCTTCGCAGGTCGCATCCTTGATATAAGAAGAGGCGAGCTAAAGCCGCCGACGGGTAGTGCGTAGCATGCTCGTCGATCTGGCGACGTTGTCGCCGACGCATCCGTGCCTACCTCCAAGAAATATCGCCATAAGTGATTCTCAGCGACCTCGTTGAGGTGTGGAGGTATTTGGAGAAGGCCCGCCGTTGAGTTCATGACGCGTCGGCGTTTCGGCGTGGGCCGACGGCACCGAGCCTTGACTCGCCCACTTCCGAGGATTTCGACATTGACGATGTGACGAGGGTATCCATCGTCGACTGGCGCGTGGAGCTGTCCGAGGTCCTCGTTGCAAGAACGCGTCGCCACATACCGAACGCGCCTGGCGATGGCGACCTCCTGCCGCATCAGAGACGGTCGCGCTAAACGACCCGAGCCATTGCATCGTGACTTCAAGGTCGAGCAGCCTTTTCGCCGGCGATGGCGGGTGAACCGACGACATATCCATCCAACCCATACACGGCGCTCATCCGCAGTCGCTGGATGTCAAGTAGTCGCCTTCAAGCTCGCAGAGTAGAGTAGTTTGCCTTGTGGCGTTAGCAGCGCTTCGCCACGGGCATATTTTGTAACATGAAACAATGCAACATGTGATTGAATGAGACGTCGTGGTTCATTTTGATATTTGTTTGTGTGCTTTTGATTGATTTTGACGAGTCCCGAGCGCCGCCCTTTTGTGGGTTTACCTCGTATATGATGTATGTGTTGTTGTTATGTGTTTTGATGTTTTAGTCGACTCGCCCGAGCTCGAAGAGCCAGTCGCTAGGCGACTCCCTTGAGTGCTCTGTACTTTACCGTTTTCCCGTGCGCGAACGAGGTCGGGTGGCCGAGTCCCCGAGCGTGGTACTTGGTAGTTCTAGGTGCGACTCAAGGGTGGTTGAGGACTTAGCGCGTTGGTGTGAGCGGCTACTCCTGCCTCGGGTCTGTAATACGGGCGCGGCGAGTCCTTCGGCATGCTCTTACTTGGCGTTCCACCGCCGCGATTTAACTGGTAGTCCCGAGCGTGGTACTTAGCCGTTCGAGTCGCTATGCCGAGGATGCGGAGGACCAGGGTCGCTGTGAGAAGCGAGGGCAGTTGTCTTGGCTCGTAGAACCAGACGAGCTAGGCGACTCCAATGGGCTCGGTTGGCGTTATTCGTGGACGATGCAAGACTGAAGTGATTCAAAGCTTTTGCACCGCACTACTTAGCCGCGCCGATCGCTGTACCAAAGGTTGACTTCTGCGTTTAGCATAACGCTGTTTTACGAAAAGTAGTGGCACAAGTCATGGAGAGTAAGCACCAGTTGTAACCATTTCTTTTTATTTCATAGCAACTGAGAGTACATGTGGGGTTCTAGGAGTAGAACTTCCGAGGAGGTTTACATTCCATGGTCGCTGACGCCGAGTTCGCCGCCCCACGACGCCGATGAGGTAGTAGGCGCCGCTGCCTAGTACGCCGCCTAGCGAATGGACCTTCCCACGGAGGGGAAAGCTTGTGCATCCTTCTTGTCTCGATGAGGCGTAGCACCAGGTCGCCTTGAAGGTGCGAGCCACCACCGCCGTGGTAGCGGCGAAGTCCTTGCCGGTAGATGGCGGTGCGTGACCGAGCGAGGTCGCGTGCTTCGCCGAGCTGGTCGACCCCATCTTGGCGGGCCAGCTCGTTTGCAGCCTCAGATAGTGGACGACTACGCGAGTCGTGTTCAAGGTCGGTGGGCATGACTGCTTAAACCAGAGACCATGAAGAAGGGGTGAATCCATCGATCTGTTGACGGAGGTCCGGATCCCCGATGACAAGGGCAACTCCTCGACCCAGCACCGGTGCGCCGAGTGGTACTTTGAGTCGCGGCCGTGGAGGATGCTTTGGTTGGCTCGTTCCGCCGCCGTTGGATTCCGGGTGGGCGATCGACGCGAGGTCGAGCGGATATGGTGCTCTTCGCAGATCGCCATGGCTCCTTGGCGGTTGGTGCCGTTGTCCGTGATGATCTGTTGGGGAACCCGTAGCGATATATGAGCTCGCGAGGAATTTAGTGGCGGTCTTCCCGTCGCATTTCGACTGGCTTGGCCTCCACCCACTTCGTGAATTTGTCGACGCGACCAGCAGGTGGGTGTAGCCAGAGGGGCCTTCTTGAAGGCCTACCATGTCCATGCCCCACAATAATGGCGGTGATGGGGATTGTTTTGAGTCGAGCTCGATGCGGCGTCTGATTGGCATTGCACGGGGCATCGCTGGACGATGTCGACAGCGTCGGCGTGCGGTGGGCCAAGAGAAGCCGTGTTGCATAGCCTTGGCGACAGGGAGGCGGCGGCGTGGCAGGCCGCGATCACTGAGTGAATGTCGTGGAGGATTTTTCGTCCTTCACCGGTTGACGCAGCGCTGAACACGCGGTGACGCTGCGCTTGTGGAGCTCTCCGTCGATGATGGTGTAGGACTTGCATCGACGAGTGATCATTCGGCGTCTGTCTCGTCTCTTTGGCAGTGGTGCCGCTTCGGGTAGGCGATGTAGGGCTTGGTCCAAATGTCGGCTCGGTGACGAAGCGCAAGGCTGCCTCGTTGAGTGGGACTCGATGTCGATCTCCTCGGGAGAGGCCGATGGCTTAGAGATTGTGTCGAGAACACGCCGACGTGGTGCGAGTCGAGACCCGATGCGAGATAGGGCGTCGGCCTCCTTTTTCCGCTGTCGATCCACTCGTGAGTAGCCGTGAAGTGGCCGCCAACTTATCCACCGCTTGGCGGTACGCCATGGTAGGGGATACGGCCGCAGCGGCGACTTGCCCGCGACAAGGTCGGAATCTCCGTAGCGAAGGCGATTGACGTTCATCTCATGGCGGCTCGCATGCGTGGAGTAGGGCCTCGTGTTCAGCCATGTTGTTGGTGCAGGCGTGAAGTCGAGGCAGGATGTAGCGGAGCTGTCGCCTTTGGTGAAGTCAACACTATCCTCGCGCTGCGCCATCCGGCGTTCTTGGAGCCGTCAAAGTGCAGCTCGATGGTGGAAATCTGGCGGCTTCTCTGGGTTGGCCTCCTCCCGGCGATGAAGTGCGCCATGCAGTGACTTGATCGCCTTTTGTGGCTCATACTTGATGTTGTGGACGCTGATCTCGATGGCCCACTTGGCGACTCGCCCGGTCGCCTCGCGATTGCGGATGATGTCTTGCAGTGGTGCTGAGGAGACGACCTTGATCGGTGTTCCCGAAGTAGTCATTGACGAGGCGAGCTGGAAGACCACGTATACTAGCTTTTGGTATCGGTATCACGGGCGCTGGTCGGTGAGGACTCGCTGATGTAGTACACCGCCGCTGAACCGGGCGCCTTTCCTTCCTCTGTCGCTTACGACCATCACGTGACGACGGCGCTGGACGCGACGTAAACCAGCATGGGTTCTTTGTCGCTGGGCGGCGGTAGTGGTGCGGCGAGTAGCACCTTTTTGAGGTCGCGAGCGCCGTCTGCCTCCTTGTCCCTTTGGAAGGTGGGGTTCTGCGATCAGGCGGTATAGGGCATCGCCGCCTGTGCGGGGATGAAGCGATCGAGAGCCGCTACTCGCCTGCCAGCTCGACGCCGCCAGCACTCGGGTTTAGCGAGCCGCGATCGTGTCGATCTTTGTGGGGTTCGCCGATCCCTCGCTTGGAGACGACGTACTCCAAGAGTTGTCCGCGGTACACCGAAGGTGCACTTGCCTGGGTTGAGCTTTATCTTGTATCTTATCTTCGCAGGTTGGCGATAGTTTCCGCCAGGTCGGTGAGTAGGTCGCCTTGGCGAGTGGACTACGACTACGCCATCGATGTAGACGTGGATGTTGCGCCAATTTGGCTCGCGAGGCATTCTTGCATGCACCCGGTAGGTCGCCCGGCGTTCTTGAGGCCAAAGGTCATGGCGGTGTAGCGAAGGCTCAATGGCGTGATGAACGCCGTCTTCTCCTCGTCTTCGACGGCCATTTTGATCTGGTTGTACCCGAGTAGTCCGAGGAAACATAGCGACCCGAGCCCGGTCGAATCGATTATCCGGTCGATCCGCTGGAGGACGAATCGCCCTTTGGGCGGTGCTCAGTTTGTGTAGTCGATACACATTCTCCAGGTACCGTTTTTCTTCTCGACCAGGACTGGGTTTGCCAGCCACTTGGAGTACTTGATTGGCCGGATGAAGCCGACAGCGAGTAAACGCTGCACTTCCTCGGCGATTGCTCGACGGCGTTCTTCATTGAAGGGCCGCAGCGACTGCTTGACAGGTCGCACTTTGGGTTCGGCGTTAAGCTTGTGCTCAGCAAGCTCCCTAGGGACACCGGGCATGTCGGAGGGTTTCCATGCGAAGATGTCCCTGTTCTCACGGAGGAACTCGATGAGCGCGCCTTCCTACGCTGGGCTCATGCCCGTCCCGATCGTCACCATCTGGCTGGAGTCGCCTGGTACCAGCTCGATGGTGCGCGTGTGCGTCGTGGCCTCAAAGGTTGAGGTGCCTGCGCCCCCTGAGTTGGGCTTCTTGAGTATGGTGGGGTCGTCGTTGTTAACCCCGCTCGCATACTTGGCGAGCTCGTCGGCGTGGTTGGTCTCCGCCGCGATGATGGCGTCGGCGAGCTCGGCTCCTTCGGCCTCGCACTCGCGCCATGCCGGGTCGCTGATGGTGATGACGCCGCGCCCGGAGCTTTATCGCGTTGTACGCAGTGGGTGCCGCCATGAATTTAGCGAACGCCGCGCCTGTGACGCAGCGGTAGGGTTGCCGAAGGCACCAGCTCAAGACGATCCGCCGGCGCAGAAGTTTGCCGGGTGCCAAAGGTGACCGCGTGACCTTGCCGATCGGGCACGCCTTCCGACCGGGACGGCGCTCAAGGTGTCGAGGTAGAGGATGTTGATGGAGCTGCCGTCCATCGGTGTCTTGGGGAGCCGAGTCGCCAACCTTGGGCTTGACCACCAAGGCGACTCGCCCCGGTACTGGCGCGCCGGGCAGTGGTCTTGCCGGCCTGTGTGATGGTTGCTCCGACCAGTTCAGAACCGGGGACGTCTGTTTGGGCCACCTCATTGACGTGGCGGCGCTGGCGATGACCTTCTTCTCGCCGTGTTGAAGCCGTGAAGGTGTGGAGCGAGCGGCTACTTTGCGAATTTTCCGCCGCTTACGGATCGTTCGGGGTCCTCGCCGCCGTGCCTTCTCGATTTCCGAGGGTGTGGCAGGCGGTGGTGTGCGTTGCGGGCTTCCCTTCCTGCTATGGAACGCACATGGTTGGCTAAGGAGGGCCGCGATCGAACCTTGGCTTGTTCTGTAGTTGTCGCCGTCGCGCGTTGCCTCCGTCGCGCGTAGCTCTTTGGCTCGCGCTGCGTGTTCGGCGTTAAGTCGACTCGCTTCGCCGCGCGGCGCTTGCGTGAGGCGAGTGCCGCCAGAAGCGTAGGGTCGGTTCGGCGTCGCCGTCGTTGCCGCCTGCGGCGGCGTTGACCTCCTGACTGCCGCCGGTTTCGGTTCGGATCTTCCTCGGCGTCGCTTGGCGATCTCGAGGAGGTCGGGATGTTGTCGAGTGTGCAGAGTGTCGCTGAGCTTGGCGACTAGGGGCTCGTAGCGCACGAGGTCTTGAAGCAATGGATCGCGGTGTCCGGGTGGATGCCGCAGCGTACCAAAGCTCTTGCCACCGTTGGACCCAGCTATGGTCGACTGGGTCCCCGGACGCACTGCCTGTGTCCTCAATAGTGGTGGCGCGTGTAGGAGCACTCAAGTGCTCCGACGGCTATGCGCATTTCCTCCTGTGAGTCGACATCTGCCCTGGGGAGAGTGTTGATCCACCGCACACGCCCCTCCATCATCGGGAGGTAACGGGCGGCTAGTAGGTCAGTGACCCGCGATCCCCATTGCCATGAGGTATGTGTCGAGCTAGACGGCCGAAGTCGAGGAGTCGTACTTTTCTATCTTTTGGTGCCTTGAATTTTGGCGGGTACTTCTCGCCTCGGATCATTGGTCCGAAGCACTTGGGTCCGAGTCGACAGAGCGACCCCATAGGCTCACCGTAGTGGCGATTAGTTAGGGTGTGCCGCAAGTCGTCGGGCTGGCGTGCGCGCCAGCTTTGGTTGTTGATGATGTGGGTGCGGGCGTTGATGGGTTGCCCGTTGGCGGCGACAAGGTTGGTTGCCGCTGGGGGTCAGCAGGAAAGTGCCGCTCGCTGGTCGGTGTTGGAGCCGCAGGCCCGTGGCGGGCGGTTAAGGGTGTTTGCCGCGGCGGCCGCTGAGGCCGCCCGCTTCCGAGGAACGCGAGTATACTCGGCCTGCCGAGTCGGCGCCCGCTTTTTGCTGCTCGACGGCCTTTGCGAGCAGGGCCCTGACGTATTGGACCTATAGGGCGCCGTCACCGGTGGCGGTGATGGTGTCGGCGACCTGCCACGAGGTTGTCCATTGGGTGGAGAACAAGGAGGCCGTCGCCTCGCTCCCGTGAGGAGACTACTATCCGCGGCTGGTCCTCGGGAGGTGCCGGGTGGAGGTGGGCGCGCCGCTGATCTGGCGGGGCGGCGCTTCCTCCGGTGGCGCTGCTCGCAGATCGCGGCGCCACGCTGGCCGGGTCGTTTTGCCGAAGTTCAGTGCGCCCTGAACGGTGGGTTCAGCGTGACCTGATTCATCGTGGTAGCGTGACAGCCTGCCCCGCTCTGCCACCGCCGAGGCGAAATTTCGCGCTTACCGCTTCTTTATGCATCCCGCCTCCGCCAGCGGAGTTCCTCGACCTCCGCTGCCTTGGCGTTAGGAGGATTGGGGAGAAAGGATCCTCCGCGGATCGGGCGCCGGCCATGTAGGTCGCGCGTGGCGGCCGTTCCGTCGCCGAGGTCGGCGGAGTTCTCCGACCCGACTCAATTCAAGATCCCGAGGATGGAGGGTCTCGAAATCTCCCGCTGGAGACTGGCGATGGAGCCCGCGATGAGGCCGCGGTGATGGATCCGGCGAGTGACGCTGGTCGCCGAGTCGGCGTCGCCGTGAGGGCCGCATCCTCCGCGCATCGAATTCCCGCCACGTCATATGGCCGAGTTGTACTCGGAGGCGAGGCGGTGGATCGTGGCGGATCTCCTCGGAGAGCCGATCGGCGGCGGCATCGCGGATGCGAGCCGAGTCCTCCGAGACGATGACGCCGGTGAGGCCGATTTAAGAGGCTGATCGTGTCGATAGGCGTGATCACGCCAGGCGTGACGGGTCGCCGCGGGACGTAGCCGCTCGGCAAGATCTGGAGCATCTCGCCGATCGCTATCATGCGGTGGCGACCGCCTGCTGATGGGTAGATCGATCTCGCCGCAGAACACCGCCAGAGCCCCACGGTGGCGCCACCGCGTGGGAATTGTCACGCAGATGCTGCAATCGGCAGTAGTAGAACAAGGGCAAGGGCGGCCAGCCATTCAGTGCGAGATGAGGGCAAAGACACAGGTTTTACCCAGGTTCGCCCCTGAGGGTAAAGACCTACTCTGCTAGATTGTATTATGGAGGTGTTACAATGGGCAGCTCGGCCTAGGCGGCGAGTCGCTTGGGTGTATGAGGGAACGTGTCTCTACCGCCCTATTGGGAGGTTTATATAGGCTCACCTCCCTAGGGTTTACATATCTCAACCGATTCGTTCTGCTTCAGTAGTCATTTAACCTAGTCCGACTGGCCTATCTACTCGCTGGTCCTTCCAGCCGCCGACTTGGCTGGGCTTTGATCCACTCGCCGTTCTGCAGGCCCACTCGCCAGGTCTTGGGCCAGTCGGAAACGTCCTGCTAGGTATACCCCGGTAGGCATATCCCCATCAACTGGCGCTGGTCACAGGTACTTGGCTGGAGGAAGAAATATTGGCGAAGTTCGTGGGAGCTGGGATCCAGTGGAACGGCACCGGCTTGGAGGGGTCACGGAAGTCACGCTCCAGATCCACGTGCGTGCCGATCTTTACCCTACATGACCTGATCGCCGGAATGCTGTCACAGAGGCTCTCGTAGTTGGTCCTATGTAACACCCTCGCCTGATAAGGCTGAGTTCATGTGTATAGTGCCATCCCTGGATCAGTTCACTGGCACACACAGTACAGATGGATACCAAAGAATTTAACAGTGCTTCATAAATAACGAATTGATCCAGAATTTGCAATTATTACAATAATGCTTAGCACGCAGGCTAGCTCAAAAGTTCAATAGCAAACATGAGCATAAATATATAGTAGACTCCATCTTCCATTGCCCACAAGCGAACAAACGTTGAGGGGAGTACCGCGACCTATTCGATCACTAAGGATCGGAATAATAACCTGCAACATAAAACGTAGCAGCCCTGAAGGGTCAATACATGGAATGTATGGCAAGTATGCTAAAGTGGTTAACAACAGATCTATCAACTACATGCTTATTTGGCTGGTGGAGCTGTGGCTAGCTTGCATTTTTCAAACACTTCATCCTACTTTATTAAACCAATTTGATTCACAACAACCCATTAAGTTCACCCATCAAGTTTTAGTAATTAGGAAATAAGGATGAGCGAGAATATGTCATAGTATCAATATCAAGTAACTCATTTGTCCATAACCGGGGGCATGGATAAGCACTTAGATCATACACCCTACAGGGGTTTGTACAAATTACCCATGTGACTTGGTCAGCCCAGCTCGTACCATCACACTCATTGTATGACGATAGGGAGAAGCCCAAGAAGAGACCATTTGGGAAGTATATCCCCAAACCCCACTACGCACCGGTCCCAACCTACCACTCACTACATCTCCGCTACCTGGTTTGGTCACCACGACCCACCGAGTCCAACCAGCCACCCATTTCATCGCACATGGTTGCACACGTAAGCTACTAAAATAAATACAACTAATCCTTCTCAGTATCCAGCCACTCCGCCCAGGTAGTTCATTCACATTAAGTTGTTTTATTAGAACAAAACCTTTACTTTACCAAAGCATGATCCCTTTCTCGTATCTACAGCAATGTTAAGCACATCTACCATACGGGAGCTCAACTACAAAGGATTCCCTACCACAATACATAGGACATAGCATAGTGTCGTGGTATTGCCGACGAGTACGCCATGGAGGGTTCCTCACAGTGCGTGTTTAGAGACGTGGGGGAAGGCGGACGGTTGACGGGTACGAGGTAACACAACTTACCCAGGTTCAGATCCCACAACGGTGGCGGAATCCTACTCCTGCTATAAATCACTATAAGGACAATACGCCGAGTTACAAGGATTGGTTCGCTGTGCGAGGTGTATGCTAATCGCTACTCGATTGTCTGAAGTTATGCCCTAAAGGCTCCCATAGGCCCGACTTATATAGTCGCCAGGTCCTAGGGTTACAGGGAAAAGTCCTAGCGGACAGTTAAGGTGGTCCTACACCGCTCATCACTAGTCTTATGTCTTGTACTCCAAGGCTCGGCACGCCGATGACTCCAACCGTAGCCTTCCTTTATCCGGCATGGGCCTCCTTCGATCCATCTAATTGGGCCGGCCAAAGAGCCAGGCCATGCTACCAATCAGGCCACAAGTTAGCCGGATAAGAGACATGCTATAAGGATACCCATATAGCATATCCCCAACACATAGCATAGTAAAACCTACACATGTAGCTACAAAAATACACTACAAATCCACAAGGGAAAATAGTAGGACAATTCATGATCAAAATAGAAACTACTTGCCTTGATAGTTGTTGGAGTCGTTCAAGCACTCGTAGCAATCGCACACGTTGCACTCCTCGCAATCTATCGATCAAAAAATTGCATACAACATAAACAACCATACAAGCATAAAAAAATGCACAAATGCGTACATGACAATTTAATAAATCACAATGGTTGTTGTTTTAGTTCTCTGAACATTACTATATCACATGATGCATGCATGAAGTGTTTTAATGCAATAGGGTACTTATTATTAATAATTACTTGCCATTATTGGTGTTTTAACAGATCTATTGTAACTAATGTTCTCATTGTTGAATTAAATTTGGATCTAAAGTGTACTAGATAGAGGGCATTAATACGAATCAGTAGGAATTGGATTCATCCTAATCGGAGTTGTAGATCTTTTCTTATGATTTAAATAGTGTTTAATGGGTTTTAAATCATTTAAATAGTTTCTTATGTCTAAAAATCAAACTAAATCAGATCTGTAATCTACACGAGATTGTGATTCCAGGGACATGTTATTTGCAATTTTATGAGCAGTACTTATTTTGTTATGAATTTATTACTCTAAAAAGGCTATTAAACCATTTAATTAATCACGAAAAAACCTTGCTGAAAAAGTCTGAAATAATTACACAGAAATATTCTACGTGAAAAACCGAATCCATCAGTACCTTATTTGCATTTTTTGGCCCAATAGATTAATTTCTATGAATTTTACAAGTTTCAGCTATTTTCTGCTATTTCCAAAATTGCTAAAAGGATTTCTAATATGCAGTCAACGCGACCGGTGGGTCAGCGCTGACGCGGCGACATGTGGCAGCCTGGTACTGGCTGATACCCCTTCGCTGGCCTATTCTAATCTGGCGCGTTCATGCTCGATCGGACGGCCGGGACTACCTCTCTCTTACCAGGGCGTCGACGGCGAGGTGGCAAGGGTGGCTTCCTGGCGATGATGGCGAGCTCCTCCGGTGGTCCTGGTGGTGGTGGCGGGCACAACGATGCTCAGCGGGACGCAGCAGTCTCGGGGGTGCCTTCAGATGCCTCCTTTGCTTCGTCTAGCGGCGGCTATGGATGGCTGGAGCGTCTCGGACGTCCACGAACTCTGGCGGCCTCTCCTTGGTGCTATGGCTCACTGCGCAAAGGGGAAAGGGGTCGGAGAGGTGTGGTACGGAGAGAGGGATCTATCCAGTGAGGAAACAAGGGCGCGAGGGTATCTGTGGCGGCGAGATTAACCTCGACTGCGAGCTTAGACGACGGCGCACAGATGAGCTTCTATTTTGGGCTAGGGTTCGAGGAAAACGAAAAGGAAGGCAGGGAGAGGTGCGGGAGATTAAATAGGCGGCGATGATGTGCGGGGGGAGTAACTATCTGCACCGAATCGAGCGAATTTCTCGCGGATTTTGGTTCGAGTACGGGGCGATCTTGGGAGTTCGTCTTCAGCACGCGAGGAAAGAGACGACGGTGGGATCCACTGCGATGACAGAGAAGAAGAGAGGGCTGCATCGAAACATCGGCTCTTGGGCCCGGCGGCAATGGCTGGCAGCTTGTCCGTGTCAGGTGCTCAAGTAGGTAGGGGTTCGGTGGGCCACGCTGGCTAAACAGGGGTAGGTTAGTTTAGTTAGTTTTTTCTGTTTCTTTTATTCTTTTCTGTTTTACTATTTCTATTCTATCTTTTTCATATGAACTCCAAATGAGATGATTTTTGTGTCCAGATTTTTCTAAAATTCAGGGGATCCAAATAGGATCTTATTTAGAAATAATTTTCCTAGCTTAAAATAGTGGTCTTACTCAACCTTGTATAATTCCTTTATAGGAACAAAAGGGCATTTTTAAATAGAAAACCAGCAAATAGTTTTGGAATTGAAATTTTTGCATGATGCTTATGATGCAATGCCATGAATCTTATTCAATTTCCAATCTCTATAATCTAGGATGTGACATCCTAGTCCGGAATCCACGAGTGAGCACGCCCAGGTCCGTATCCGGATACCAGGACTTCACCAAGGACAGAGCCATCTCCACGCCGCCACGCGCCGCCCACTCCTTGTGGATCTCTAGCACGTCGATACCAAGAGATGTAGCGGCGCATCGGGTGGCAATGCCATGCGGCTCACCCTTCTTCCGCCAGATATACTGGAAGAATTCGTTGGCAACGCCGCGAAGACCGTTGCTTTCCTCCGCCAACACCTTGACCAGATCCCAGGCGGTCAGATCACGGTCAGATCGCGGCCAGCCTCCTCTGCCGGCAGCTTCTCGAGAGCCATCTCGGTTGACTCCGGGTAATGAGATGTAGTCGGAGTAAGGAGTAAGCGGCCAGAAACAGATCAGTTCACCACAGTATAGAAGGGCAAGAAGAAGCAAACTTACTAACAACCAACTCGGAGATCCCCTGAAGCTGCTGGGTGATCTCGTCCTCCTGGGAACGGAGAGCCTTGACCATCTCCTCCCTTTGGGCGGAGGCCGACTCCAAGGTCTTCAACGCCTCCCCCGGATGTCAGCCGCCTTTTTTCTCCTCTCCACGGCAACCTACAGCTTGTGTTTGGTCGTGACCAGTTGGTCGAACTGCACTTGTCGTGCCTTATTCGACTCCTCCAGCCAGGCAACTTGGGCTTTGAGGAGCTCCACCTCCTCCTTATCCAAGATCATGGTTGTAGGAGGATGGTCAACAAAAAACGGGAAACGAAGGCCAACCGCCAAGACAGATCAGAGGAAGCAATCTTACGACCCAGCTCCTGAGTGTTCTTCATGCTAAAACGCTACGCAGGAGAGAAGGGAGTAAGGAAAAGAGGAGATCCGATCAAAAATCCAGGCACGCAAAGATAACGGGAGAGACACTTACCTCCATCAACAGACAAATTTTTGGCCTCGCCAACCCTTTTTCCATTCCTCGACTGGTGGAGAACTCAGGCTAGTGCGACGAAGCGCCGCGAGAGCCGAGCGAGATCGCACCTGGCCAAGACACCCGGAGCTGACCTCGAGCCGGTCACTACAACCTCGTCTTCATCAGCGGTCGCGCCTGAAGGCACATCCACCACCAGCTCCCTGCCTGCTGAGCCGGAGGCACCCGGCTGGTCGCCGCCCGCCTCGGCCGCCTGTACCATCGCCCTCCTCAGTCACTTCCGCGATGACGGGCCTGACAGAACTGGCTGGAGTGTCGCTCCAGGCCGGGTTCACACCAGCCCTAGGACGGAGGAGGGGGGTCTTGGGGTCCTGAGCGGCCGCAAAGATCTTCCCCACCCGCGAAGACGCGGGCGCTTGGTGCAGCACTCCCGCGGCCGGGGATCCCTGAGGAGCCCCAGGCGGAGACGGCGGGGCAGGCGCAGCCAGTGCGGGTGTAGCCAGAGACCCTGCCGCCTCCTCAACCACCGGAGGCGGGGGAGGGGCAATGACGGCAGCACCGGAGCCACCCAGAGACATCGCCTCGCTGCAAGGGGTGAAAGTAAGAAAGGCTTAGCAGAAAGACAAGGAAAACGAGGCAAATGGAGCCAGGGAAAACACTCACCCGACGATGGACGTCACGGCGACAACTTGGCGCGCTCGGCACGTCCTCTTCTGCTCAGCCGCAGCCGGCGTGGCAACGGTTGTCGCCCTCTTTCCCCGAGCTTTTGTCGCGACCCTCTCCCGACCGTCCTCATCCTCAGCGGCAACAACTGCAACAAAAAACAAATTTCAGCCATAAGACCCCACAGGCCAGGACAAAGGTAGAAGCCGCACCGGAAATTACCATGAGGATCTGAGGGACCGTCGTCCCACCGGACGGAAAACCCTTCGGGCTCCGTCTGGGGGTACTTCTTTGGCTTCTGGTCTGCCAGGAAGGTGGGGAGCGTGAGGTCACCGACATCATCCTCAGCATGATGCGTCGTAAACAACTACTCAAAAGGGGAGCATAAGGCACCCAAGGAAAACTACCGGGAAGAGAGATAAACACAAAAAGGGAGAAACCAAAGACAAATCACCCGAGGCGGCAGGCGGCCACGATGGTACGAGTCCAGTTTGCCTCCACGTGGAACTTGGAGATCATGGATAACCAGTTCCGCAGGTCCTGGTACGACACGTCCTTCCACGTTGTCCGTGACGGGTCATCGATGGTTGACAGGTGGCACATCTTGTGCGACCGCTTCTGCAGCGGAAGCACGCGACGCGCCATCCACGACAGCGTGATATCCCAGGCGTGAGCCGCTACGTTGTCACCATCTCTTCCACCCAGGCGGCCATCCGGTCGATGTCCGCCTGGGCCCCCATCCCCTTCACCGTCCAGGCCTTCTGTGTCAAGGGGTTGACAAATGGCGGTAGGCCGATCCAGTCCACCTTCATGGCATTGCTCACATAAAAATATGAGCGCAGCCACAGCTTGACGGTGTTGGGGATCTCGAACAGCGGCATCGGCGACGAGGGCCACGGATAGACGGCACAACAGTCCGTCTGCGTCAGTAGGCCATCCTTGATGGTGTTCTAGGCCTTGAAGTGGAAGAACTTGAAGAAGTTCACCACCTCGGGCCACACCCCAGCAGTAT
This sequence comes from Avena longiglumis, assembly GCA_030063025.1. Lineage (NCBI taxonomy): Eukaryota > Viridiplantae > Streptophyta > Magnoliopsida > Poales > Poaceae > Avena > Avena longiglumis. Next base: position 79,043,856 of record CP125973.1, on the reverse strand, counting down.
GATTCGCAGACGACGCATGATGCGACAATGCGATGGCGTTAGCGCGAGGTGGTGGAGTTGGAGCTCAAAGAAGACAAAGAGAAAGGAGAAAGGGTTTGGGAGGCCAAAGCCGAAGTGCAGTGGAAGATGACGCGTCTCTCGACCGGGGTTAGACACCGCTCCCCTGGCGAGCAGCTTCACCAACATCGACGAGGAGATAAACTTCAACCGATACTTGTAAATCTAGATCGGTGATACGCCCAATTTGCATCACCATTATATATCATAATTTACCTATATTTATTGATATTTGTCTTATTATGAGGTATTACTTATGGATTTTCATCTATTTATACATGTTCGATGATTCTTGGAGGATGGACTACCGGAGTCTGAATTCTGATGGAAAAGAAGGTGTTTTGGTGCAATTTCATGAAGATCAGAAAAACATGGAAACATATTATTTTACCAAAAGACGAAGGAAGCCAGAAGGAGGAGCGAAGAGGGCCCGCAGGGGTCCCACACACCCCCTAGGAGAGGGCCCACCTGACCCCGAGCATAGGGCAGGTGTGGCCCACCTACCCGGCCTCCGACTTTGCCCCTTCGCCTATATCTTCCCTACGGAACCCTAAGCCTGGGGGAGCGACCGCAAATAGATTTCTGTCGCCTTTGGGGGCGGAAAACACCGAGAGAGAAAGATCTCTCCGCAGACAGATTTCTGTCAGGGGAATTCCTTCCCGGAGAGGGGAGACCGTTGCCATCAACACCATCATCAAGCTAGGCTTCATCGGGATCATCATCACCATCATCCACACCATCATCTCCACCAGCACCATCATCACCACTTCGTCCCGCTGTAACAATTGTGTTGGATATTGCTTTAGTTCTTAGGGGGAACTTTCCTGGTGTTGATTACTATTGTAGTTGATGCTTGTGAGTGGAACCATTGGATTATTGTTTATGTTCAGATTGTTATCCATTACCATATCATCTTTGATCTTGATCCATATGATGTCTCGTGATTAGTTCATTTAGTTCTTGAGGACATGGGAGAAGTCATGTTGTTAGTATTGAATCTGTGATGAGTTATTATTCAATGGTTTAGTATTTAAGTTGTGGTGCTATTCTTCTAGTGGTGTCATGTGAACGTCGACTACATGATACTTCACCATTTATGGGCCTAGAGGGATGCATTGTGTATTTGGCTACTAATTGTGGGGTTGCCGGAGTGATAGAAACCTGAACCCCCGTTAGGACACCTTTGCACAAGGGAGCGTAGGATCTCAGAGTTTAAGGCTGTGGTTAGATTTATATCTTAATTACTTTCCTGTAGTTACGGATGTTTGCAGGGGGTTTAATCACAAGTATGTATTAGTCCAAGTAAGGGCAATATGTTAGCACAGGTTCACCCACACAACATTTACAAACACCAAAGAAGAGGACTCAGCTATTTAAAGCGAAAGCACTTGACAGAATTCCCATCTGTCCTCGAGAACGTTTGGTCCTTATAAGTATTTCCACTGGCTTTTCCTTTGCAAAGAAAGGATTGGGCCACTTGCTGTGTTTTTTATTTATTACTTGCTCTTTGTTTTGTTGCCTTGTCAGAAAACCACTAAAAATCTATTTGCTAAGTATTCACGAGGATTTCCTGTTCCATACCACTCTTCAGCGCCTTCTGCTCCTTGTTGGGATTGATACTCCTATTTATTGAAAGTACTATGATACATCCCCTATACTTGTGGGTCATCAAGACTATTTTCTGGCGCCATTGCCAGGGAGTGAAGCGCTATTGAAGAGTGGAACTGGTAAGGGAAACTTTTACTGTGAGTATTGCTTTTGTTACTGTTTGTTACTTTGTTTCCAATATGGATAACCCACTTGGTTTTCTGTTTGGGAAAACTACTACCACTTCTAGGGTAGTAGATGAACCACCACCTGTTGAGATAGATCCTTTTAAGATACCTACAAGTATTGTTAATCATGTTATGGATAATTATCATTTTGGGGATGGAACTTTCCATCCTGGTGATCACTTGCTTTTTATCCATGAATTATGCGGGTTGTTTAAGTGTGCAGGTATCACAACTAAACAGGTGAAGAAGAAGCTACTCCCCATATCCTTGAAAGGGAGAGCTGAAGAATGGTATAAGCTACTGAAGAATGGACAATCCATGGAATTGGAGGAGATGGCATCTCTCTTTTACTTTAAATTTTGTCCTCCTAGTGAAATTCATAAGGATAGAAATCTTATATATAACTTTTGGCCTCTTGATGGAGAGAGTACAGCTCAAGCTTGGGGGAGATCTAAGTTACTAATGCTTAAATGTCCTATTCATGAGCTCCCTAACAGTATTATTCTCAATAACTTTTATGCTAGGCTTTCTCTTCATGATAAAGATTTACTAGATGCTTCTTGTGCTAGATCAGTCACATGTATGAAGGAAGAAGCTAAATGGGATCTACTAGGCCGTATTCAAGATAACACTGAGGCTTGGGAGAATGACAAAGGAAGAAAGTCAGGTATAAACTATGATTATGAATGCATTAAATCTTTTATGGGAACTGATGACTTCCGTGATATTAGTAATGAGTTTGGTCTTGATCCTCAAGTTCTTGAAAAATATTTTAAGGCCTTTGTCTCTTACATAGAAATTCCCAAAAAGAAGTGGAATAAGTACCATGCTCCGTATAAAGATGTTGTTAATCATGCTCCCGTTAGAAGTACTCAAGTTTGTACTACTAATCATATTGTGCCTGAACCTCATGTTGAGAAAATGCCTTTCCCAACTAAGGTAAAGGAGTATTCTATGATTATTAGTGCAAATAACAAAGGTACAATGAAAATTGTGGAGCCTGGTAAGCAATTGAATGTTGAACCTGTGGTAGCTATTGTAAAATACCATATCACTAGAAATGTAGAGGATGAGCACATTGTCCTCTGTGAAGACGCTTCTAATATTATCTCTCATCCTAGTAAGGCTAGAAAAGCTAGTGTTCCTGTGCTTACTGTTAAAATTGGTGATCATTGCTACTATGGTTTATGTGATATTGGTGCTAGTTCTAGTGTTATTCCTTATGAGATTTACAGGGAAATTATGCATGAGATTGGTCCTTGCGAGCTTGAGGACATTGATGTGGTTATTCACCTTGCTAACAAGGAAACCATTTGCCCCATTGGCATTGTAAGAGATGTGGAGGTTCTCTGCGGTAAGATTAAGTATCCTGCTGATTTTCTAGTGCTTAATTCAGCAGCTAGCAAAACTTGTCCTATCATTTTTGGTAGACCTTTCTTGAACACTTGTGGAGCTATTATTGATTGTAAGAAGGAGAAAGTTCTAACTAAGTTTGATGGAGATTCTTATGAGTTTAACTTTTCAAAATTTGCTAAAGCTCCTTGTGAAAATAGCTTGTCTAATAAAGATTTTAGGATGGAACAACTTGCTTCTATTGATCCAGTCTATGACCTTGGACCTATTTTTGATGACTGTAAGTATGCTTATTCTGATGATAAAGTTGTTTCCAGTGACAATTATACTGTCAACTTTATTCAAAGTGCTACTGAAAGTTATTATGAGAGAGGGAAACATGGTTTTATGCATCTCAATAATGTTAAGTTTCCCTGTTTTATGTTGAAAGCTTTGAAGTTGCATCTGTTTTGTCTTCCTATGCTAGTGTCTTTTTGTTTCAACAATTTGTTTTCTCATGATACCCCCATGCATAGGAAGTGGGTTAGACTCAAGTGTGTTGGTCATTTGCTTCTTGATGCTCTCTTTCACTTCAAATATATATATATCCTTTGTGAGCATCTTTGAAAGTTTCAAGCCTAACTTTAAGGCATTAAAGAAAAGTACTTGTTGGGAGATAACCCAAGAGTTTTGTCGAGTCTTGGAAGTTATTACCTCAGTAATAACCTCTCCTTATCCTTTTTGTTTTGGTTTTTGTGTCAAGTTCAACTACTTTTATGAAGTAGAGGAGTTGTGAAAAGTGGTTGTCGTGGGACAGATTTTTGTGCTGCATTGTAAAAATTCGTGAGGAAGCTCAGTACGTCAGATGGAGCTGCATTTTTCTGATCTTGTTATCCAAGTTGTTACCAAACTTTCATCAGTTCTGCACTTTTTGATTTGAGCAACATAAGGTCTTTGAAAAAATCAATATTTACCTGCTGGTCTGTTTTGACAGATTTCTGCCATCATTTGCATTTGCCTCTTACAGAAGCTTTTGTTTTGATGGGTTTTCAGTTGAAGTGTGTACCCAAAGATTTATTGTTTTTTGATTACACTAATGTTGTCATTGAGTTTGTGCAAGGGTTTCGTATGAAGGAAATTTTCTTAGGAGAAAGAGAAAAGGAATCTGCAGAGTTCATCTTTGAAAAGGTAAAAGTGGTGAAAACAGAAGGTTCGTGAAACTCCAATCTTTTTATATTTTTGATGTTTTTAATACATAAGGAAGACTACGAGACGGAACTGAAGAGGAAACAGAGTCCGGGGTGGACAAACCCACCGCAGGCGCGGGCCCAGCCTGGCCGCGCCTGGAGGGGGTGTGCCACCCCCGAACTCCTTCTCCGCCTCGTTTCCGTGTCAGTACCTTCCTTATGCCTTGAAGCTTTGTAATATATAATCCCCCAGATCCCCCGGGGTTTGTGCATCGTGTTCTCGTCGTGTTTTCATTTCAATCTGTTTCTGTCAGAAAATCTTTTCAAATTTAGAGCACCATGGTCTCCGCCAATGACAAAGGCAAGAAGCCCGAGGAAGAAGAACCTCAAGTCCCCAAGGAGGAGGAGATTTCAGTAGGGTATGAAGGTGACATGGAGGAGGACAAGCAACTGGACACTCGCGCTACCGTCGCAAGCATTGGAGTGGTGGCAACCCCTACCAAGCTTAAGAGGACATCACAGATTTCTACAGGAGGAAAACCTCCACGTCTCTTCTACAATCCACGGTCATCTCCTCCATGTAACAAGAGTCCCTTCCATACAATTATACATGAATATCAATACCAATAGGTGCCCAAAAGGAACTTGCCTTCGGTTTGGGATATGCCCCATTCTAACAATGTAGAGAAGGATCATGCTAAGGATGAAGAGTGGGGAAATAATAACAAGGACTGGGATTCTCGGTCTGACATGATCATGAACCGTATAGCGCAAAACTCGAAGCTAATACGTACTCTTACCTTTGAGTTCGAGGAGTTAAGGAAGCTGATTGAAGAGCTTATCAAGAGAACACCACCACCATCGAGGGAGTAATTCGTCATCAGGTTTGGCATCCCCTCGGCTTGTTCCAAGCTTGGGGGAGTGCCATGGTATCACCACCATCATATTTTATCTTTTACCTTTTTAGTGGTTTCATATCTGTAGTAGAGAGGTTATTTTATAGTTTGGTTTGCATGTGGAAGTATCTCTCCTTTATTTGATTACCTATGTATCCCTTGGTGTGAGTGCCTTTATTGAAATATTAAAAAGAAGTCTCATCTTTTACTTTTTACACTTCTTATTTTTAGTTTGCAATCTCTTTTATATGATGTATCTTGTTGATAAGTATTGTCACCACTTTGGGATTATCAAGTGGATCTAAATTGGTTTTGGCAAACCGAGTTCTGGTCAGTAGCAATACTTTTTGAAGTTTGAAAGAAAAGGAGGAAAAGCTTACAGGTATTTTGTATCATTTGTTTTCTTTCTTGTTGGCTCATAAGCTTAGTATTCTTTATTTAATATATTTTTGTGTCTTCAAGGAAGATTGCATGTTTGGCTTTATTACTTGTACGTTTGCTTGTTTCTTTTAACTCTCTTGCTTGCTACCCGGCCTTGCTAGCCAAAAACCTGTTTTGAGAAGGCATACTTCTCATGTTTCCAAAATCCTTTGAACCAAACTTTTGCCATTTGTGTCCACCATATCTACCTAGTAGCATTGTTGCTATTCCAAGCAAATTCTCAAGCTTCATCTACCTTTCGAATTAAAAAGTATTTTGTTATGTGAAAACTAGTTAGTAAAGCTCTCACGAACTTGATGGCACACTTTATTTCTTGCCCCTAATAGACTTGAACCATTGTGCCATCGAAGTTGTATATGCTTGCACATATACGTTGGAATTAGATGAACCGTGTTGTCACGAGGAACGTTTTCAACATTGCACTTGTACTCTATACACAGTTGATATCGTGCTCTTTTGTGTATGGATGTCAACGGTGTGAAATAAAAAGGGAACTTGTAAGTCCATGGAGTTTGTATCTTGTGTTAGAGGAACACCTAGGCCACTAGCCTAAGCCATGCCTAATCATGGTGGAAACTTGCAGCATCACCATAATGAGCCATTTATGAAGCATCCTCAATAAAAAGCTATGCACATAGTAAATAAAAAGATCGCTGAGATGCTCATTGTCTGCTTGCCTTGTCATTTTGGTTATGGGAAAGCTCTTGTACCATGTGCAAGGGGTACCCCGTTGGCGGTTCTCAATGATATGCAAATACTTACAATGACAAGAACTTACCTGTTACCAAAGTTGAGTAGCATGAGGAGTGGCCCTCATATTCAAGGGACATGAGATTGCCAACTTATATTTCATCAAGCATATACTCCATCTTTGTGCACTTTAACTTTAATCACCTCAAGATGCCTATGATAGGGGCAATGAGGGCTCAAAGATAGTAAGTACCATAATCTTTTGGAAGATCTTTATGACTTGTAATCCCTGCTTCCCTCTATAAAGGGGCCTTTCTCCCACTTCCAAGTAGAGTTAGTAAACCTACTTCCTCTCTATCTCTAGCAAGCTTTTGAGTTATTGTGTTTCAAGCTTTCATATGGTGATTTATTCAATCATGTTCTTTATCTTCCTTGTTAGCACAAAAATCTTATCTATTGAGTATTACTTTGAAAGCCTTCACTTGTGAAAAACCTTTTTGAGCAAAGAGTGCTCTTTTTCTGAAACTTCTACAAAAAGCTTTTTGTGAAACTGTTTGCCAGGTGTTCTCTGACCACAAACAAGTTTGCCAATTCCAATTATGATTTACCTTTATGCATCTCTATTGTGACTGTCGTACTTGGTTGCAAGATAAGTTATATAATGGTGAGTTGCTTTCTTCTATGAGTTGTGCAATGGTAAGTGTGATGCTTCTTGTTCGTATTCTTTTATCGACACTTCACTCCATAAACTCGTGGACATATTTACTGAGCTCAGTATTCGCTTGGGGACAAGCGAAGTCTAAGCTTGGGGGAGTTGATATGCCCAATTTGCATCACCATTCTATATCATAATTTACATCTATTCATTGATATTTGTCTTATTATGAGGTATTACTTATGGCTTTTCATCTGTTTATGCATGTTGGATGATTCCTGGAGGATGGACTGCTGGAGTCTGGATTCTGATGGAAAAGAAGGCGTTTCGGTGCAATTTCGTGAAGATCAGAAAAATACCATAAAAATATGGAAACATATTATTTTACCAGAAGACGAAGGAAGCCAGAAGGAGGAGCGAAGAGGAGCCGCACGGGGCCCACACCCCTAGGCGCGGGCCCACCTGACCCCGTGCCTAGGGCAGGTGTGGCCCACCTGCCCGGCCTCCGACCCCGCCCCTTCGCCTATATCTTCCCTACAGAACCCTAAGCCTGGGGGAGCGACCACAGATATATTTCCGCCGCCTCTGGAGGGCGGAAAACACCGAGAGAGAAAGATCTCTAGCAGATTTTTGGGAGAATTCCTTCCTGAGAGGGATCACGCCATCAACACCATCATCAATTTAGGCTTCATCAGGATCATCATCACCATCATCCACACCATCATCTTAACCAACACCATCATCACCACTACGTCCCGCTGTAATAATTGTGTTGGGTATTGCTTTATTTCTTAGGGGAAACTTTCCCGGTGTTGATTACTATTGTAGTTGATGCTTGTAAGTGGAACCATTGGATTATTGTTTATGTTCAGATTGTTATCCGTTACCATATCATGTTTGATCTTGATCCATATGATGTCTCGTGAGTAGTTCGTTTAGTTCTTGAGGACATGGGAGAAGTCATGTTGTTAATAGTGAATCTGTGATGAGTTATTATTCAATGGTTTAGTATTTAAGTTGTGGTGCTATTCTTCTAGTGCTATCATGTGAACGTCGACTACATGATACTTCACCATTTATGGTCCTAGAGGGATGCATTGTGTATTTGGCTACTAAGTGTGGGGTTGCCGGAGTGACAGAAACCTGAACCTGTAACTACCTCGGTGAATTACGCTCCTAGATACAAGCCTGGATGAGCGGAAATGGCTGAAATAGTACGGTGGGGCCCAAAAGCCACTCACGGGTAGACCTTTCGGCCGTCCCAACCATTTGCAGTCATCGGACAAGTACGCGGCGAATCGGCAAAGAAGGGATCAACTACATACACAAGTGAGTATGTATGCAAGCCACCATACAATAGTACATCGAGCCATACCATCTAAAAAGAAAGGAATATAGCAACGCCATACGGCAAGATTCAAATGACCTAGATAGATATAATAGTTTAGGATATTTCATACATCACACATCAGTATCGTGGAAGCGCAAACAAGGTCCGAGTACGGATAAGAAGCAAATCGGCATAAGATGCCCAAATAAGCGCATCCCGCCCACGATCTCACGGATCCCGTGCTCCGAATCTCTACACCAAACGATCGTTGCCCACATCATCGCCCTCCACCCAAAGATCCGTCTTGCGAGGGTACCTGTTCATCTGAACCAATAATTTATCGTGTGAGACCCTAAGGGTACTCAGCAAGTCTTTATGCCTCTAAAGGGGACACAACCTGGGGTGACGCAATTGCAGCAAAAGGTAAACCCTAACAGTTCTATAGATACTCGTTAACCATCCGCCTAACCAAAGATAGACGGATGTCCGTGAATTCAGGACAACAGTTATAACAGTAATATCCACAGATCCATCCTCCTCCTCGATTACCAACGAGGAAGCTTAACAACCCCCATCCGCTGGCAATTTTATTAACCATTCCACGAGTGTTGCACTATTTACTAGTCAATTACTTAGTCAAATTAAAAGGTACTTTAGTTATGCTTGTCTATGATCGAGAAACTGTGCTCCAAGTCGCCCATAACCGCGGACACGGCTTTGAGAAAGTTTTATACCGCAGGGTGCACAAATAGCAACACACACTCGATCGACCTCGAAAAACCAAATCAAAACCCAACGAGGCCTTCACGACAAAGCAATCACAGGATTCAGAATATTTCAGGGGCCACCCCATTGAGTAGACCATAACGAAGTTAATGACTCGAGACGGACTCAAGGTTTGCGACAATGGTCAGAAACGACGGGAACCCGAAAGTGTGGCTCGGCTTGTCGATACCGCGTAAACATTCCGCTTACCTAAACAGTACAGTGTGCTCCTCGCACAATCGTAATAAAACAGTAAAGCATGGCATAAGTACAGGATAGTAAAATAAAACCTCAAACTAGTTTGTGGCCCCAAGAAATAAGACGGAATCAAGCTCGCCTGTGGGGTCCCATAAGCCTCCCGGATGTGGATAGCGCGAATAAACAAGGAACAGGAATCAAGTACTCGGGGTCCTACGGGACACAAGTGAGCAGGAAAAACCAAATAGAAGATATTGCTCACCGGTGCCACTTTCATTAGTTATCCCATTACTACTCAGGTTAAGTTGTTTAGGTACCTCGTTATCCATCAGACACTCACAAACCCTACACATGTTGTTCTACGACTCGCATGGCTCAAACAACTCCTGTAGTAATGGCTCATGGGATGGAGGAACAAGCTTGGTGTGGTTTAAAAGTAAAGGCTAAGCAATACTTGGGATTCAGTTTAATGCAATTGCGACTCAATGATGCAAGAATAAGATAGAGGCAATAGGTACTGTATGTATGCAAGCATGTGGTAGTGCTTGCCTGGTAACTCAGTTGAAGCGAGAGACGGATCTGGGTAGTGCTCCTGGTTCTCTTGATATATCCCCTGCTCAGTGTCTATTCGACGAAGAACCAAACAAACAAGGGCCAACATAAATAAAGTGCACAAGCATAGGAATGAAATGCGTCAAGCAAACAATCATGCCATGATGAATGATGCACAAGTTGCATGGCAATAATGTAGCATGGCATGGGTGAGGTGTAGAATACAAGAAATAACATTTTTTATTGGGTTTTGGTCACATTTTATTGTCATATTAGTTGCTGTATACTATATATTTATATGATGCATGCTTCAATTGAAGTCATGGATAGCATAAACAGAAAGGTCTCACGGTGATCATTTTAAACATATCATTTGTCAAATTCGGAGTTATAAAGCTAAAGTTATTAATTAATGAAGGTGAGGGGCATTTTGTTGTAATTTAATTCAACTTGAAATTTAAAGTGTTCAAATAATATTTTGAATGGCATATTTGAAATCCTCACATTTTTCTGATTTGAAAACATATATTATTTGTATTATTTGGAATTATGAAATTAAATTTATTTTATAGTAAAAATTAATAAATAGGGTCAAAGTCAAAGGTTGACTAATTAAATTAATTCTGAAAATATTTGATTAAAGATTTGAATTAACATTCAAAAACTAAACATTTTTCATATTAAGTTTGAATTCAAATTCTAAACCATTTGAAAGTTATGAATTCATTTATATTTAAACAGATTTGAATTTTGAATTGAATTTGAATTAATTTTGAAAAGATTTGAATTTGAAACAGAAAGATTCTAGACTTTTGCTACTCAGCCTGTTTCTACCCACAGTCCATGACAGATGGGGTCTTGCCGAGGGCAACGGGCCAGAAACACTTTGTTACCACAGCTCGCTAGCCCACGGATGACAAGCGGCCTGGGAGTCGGAGGCCCATACGGAAGCGACTCAGCGATGACACGGGCGATCCGGGGCTGCGTGGTTCAGAATGCGGGGCTTATCTGCAAGAAGGGACGAGGCCGCCAAAGGGGCTGGGGACCGCGGGTTTAGGCGGGAATTTCTGTGGGGGCCTAAGCACAAAAGCGTCATCGGTATTGTCTTGCCCGCCGACGGTCACAAGGGCTGGTCTGGCCGAGGTTTTGAACGATTTACGCACCTAGCGAGATCTAGACGATGATGACAAAACAAAAAGTGAAGGGGGCAGTTCGGACTACAATTCTCGTTCAGGGAGCTAGCGCGGAGAAGGGCTGCAGCGCGCGGGGCACGGCGAGATATAGAGGCAGACGACAATCAAGCTACCGAAGAGCGCGCTGCAAGGCGGCAGCAGCCGACGGAAGCGGCAAGGGCGATGCAAGGCGAGAGGAGGAGACGATGTCTAGGGGAAGAGGGATCACCAACCGTCTGCGGTGCTAGCGGGCTGGGTAGCGTCGATCGTAGGGAAGCAGGGGCCGAGCACTCCTGCTGCCGCGGGCACGGCGACGCTTCCGGGCGAGGTCGAGGCTCCCAGCTGGTTCAGTGGCAGAGGAAGCAGAGGGGTCTGGGGTTCCTGGCTTGCCTTGGCGCGCTCGGGGGCGAAGGAGGGCAGAGGGGGCCGAAGCCAGGGTTTTGGGGGCATGGTGGAGAGGTTGCCATTGGAGGAAGAAGGGATGAAGGGGGGGGAAGGTGGGGTGCCTGGGGCTCTTGGTTTGGATCTGAGAGATGCTGGGGAGGTTGGGGTGATAAGGGAGGAGAGGGGGATAGAGGAGAGAGGCACATGGGGGTGGTGCACTTTTGCAAAAGGGGAGGAGGGTGATCTCGGGCTAGGGCTTTCTCTCTTGCCCCCTTCTTTGTCTTGTAGCTTAGAGAGGGAAGGGAGGGACCAGGGAGAGGGTAGCCCTGTGGGACATGCATGGAAGAGAGAGGAGAGGCCGAGAGGGAGGTGGAACATGGTGGGGTCGAGCTAGGGTTTAGATGAGGGGATCAAGTGAGAGAGGGGGGTTAGGGTTAGTTGGAGGGGGTATGGCTCGGGTTAGGATTAGATGGAGTGGTTGGATTAGGGTTTAGTTTAGCTTAGGGTTGAATGGTAGATGATGTTAGTGGTCGTTGATTAGGTTTAGGATTTAGGGTTAGCTGGGGGTATGGTGATCGAGGGGAAGGTTTAGAGATAGCTAGAGGGTAGAGAGATGAGGGTGAGATGGATTGGTTCAAAAGACTAGATCCAAAGATGATCACTCCAAACAAACAAGATGCATAAATGGAGAAAAGGAGAAGGGGTGGTGATGGGTAGATAGATATGGGAAAGGGGTTTAAGCAAGATCAAAAATATGTCAAGCCTAAAAGAAAGGATAGAGATAGATATGAACCACTCAAACTTCAAATAAATCCAAAGATGACCAAAGTTGATGATGGTTGCATGGGACATGCATTACATTTAATGCACTCCCTAAGAGATTGGTGCAAGCTTGCATGGGCCATGCATAAGCATTAAATGCCAAGTTCCAATCTTGTGAAAACAAAGCAATCATTCAAGGCATTCATACCTATGCATTCCAGAAATATGGAACAAGCCAAGCAAAAGGATTTAGAATTGGGTCCATCCAACCCACATGAGCTAGAAATAAAAACCAAAGAAAATTACAAGCTCATAGGTTATGGTATGGTGGAAGTGTAAGGTGGTGACAAAGAAAAGGTGGTGGAAAAGAATAAGAGATATGCCCCCAACTCAACTTGGGCATTTCAACAATATATTAAGAACCAAATACAATATCAAGAGGCAAATACAATTAATAATGCATATGAGATAAGAACCAAAACACCAAAGGTTTTATATGATGCTCAAATGCAAGGTGGCATGATGACATGAGCATGATAACATGATGAGGCAGCAATTATATGTAGGAAGTGGCCATTATATTACTAGATCAAGTAGCATTACAGTTGTTAGACAATTGGGATGCTAAAACTCTCCCCCACTAAACAGGAATCTCGCCCCGAGATTCTAGGAAGAAGAAGAAGACACAAAGAGGGTAGGGTAGTTGGCACGGAGTTCATCTTCACGCTCCCAAGTGGCTTCATCAACAGAATGGTGCGACCACTGCACCTTGCAGAACTTGATGGACTTGTTGCGAGTCCTTCTTTCTGCGGTCTCAAGGATTTTTGTGGGGTGTTCTTGATAAGACAGGTCTTCTTTGAGATCGATAAGCTCATGATCCACGGTCCTGCCGGGATCTTTGAAGCACTTCTTGAGTTGAGAGATGTGGAAAACATCATGGACTTTGAGTTTTTCCGGGAGCTCAAGAGCATAAGCAACTTCTCCTCTTCTACCACGAATTTTGAAAGGACCGATGTATCTAGGAGCCATCTTTCCTTTGATACCAAAGCGTGCGTTTCTCATGGGAGTGACACGAAGGTAAACGAGATCACCAGGGCATACACCATGTCCGTGCTTCTGTCATAATTGCTCTTCCGACGACTTTGAGCAATCTTCGTGTTCTCAAGAATGATATGCACCTTCCTCCGCTTGAGTTACAATGTCGTGGCCAAACCAAATTCTTTCTCCCGCACCCGACCAACCAATCGGAGTTCTGACTTGCACCATAGAGGGCCTCAAATGGTGCCATCTTCAGACTTTTTGGAAGTTGTTGTAAGAGAATTCAGCATAAGGAAGACATTCCTCCCACTTCATGCCAAAAGAGATGACGCAAGCACGAAGCATATCCTCCGTAACTGATTGATCCTTTCAACTTGTCCTTGCGATCGAGGGTGGTAAGCAAAGCTGAAGTTCAACTTTGTTCCCAAAGCATTTTGGAAACTTTCCTAACTTGGAAGTGAAGATGCTCCACGGTCCGAATCGATCTCAAGCGAACCCCATACAGAGAGACAATCCTTGATATAGAGCTCACCAATCAATTCCGTAAATTGTTTCCTTGACGGGAAGAAATGAGCCACTTTAGAAAGCCTGTCGATGACAACAAAATTGCATTGTTGCCCTTCATGAGCTTGGAAAGCCAGTGATGAAATCCATCTCTACTTTCTCCCATTTCCATTCGGAGGTTTCAATGGTCAGAAGACCGAACGGTTTCGATGGACCGCCTTGACTGCTGATGACATCACATTCGAGACATACTTTGCACAATACCGCTTTCAACCTGTGCCACCAAGATTGTGTTTTCAATTCCATGTACATCTTTGTGCCGCCAGGATGGATAGAAAGAACCGAATCATGCGCCTTGAGAACTTGGTCTCTCCGTAGTTTGGAACAAACATCCGGTGTTCAAAGAAAAGCGTGCCTTGATCATCCACGTGGAAGGACTCATACTTTGGAAGCTCAAGTTTAGAAATGAGCTTTTTGGTGTGCGGATCACTAAGCTGACGAGAGCGAATCTTTTCTTCCAAGAGAGGAGTAGCCAGAAGGTTCAGGAGATGCCCTTGTTCCACAATTTCCAGGTTGAGCTGACGGAATTCCTCGCACAAGAGAGGCTGTTGTTCTTCCATCATGAGGTTGTTGACATAAGCTTTGCGGCTGAGAGCATCTGCCATGACATTAGCTTTGCCCGGAGTGTACTTGATGGTCAAATCAAAATCATTGATTGCTTCAATCCATCTCCTCTACCGAAGGTTGAGATTAGGCTGAGTGAAGATATACTTCAAACTTTTGTGGTCAGAAAAGATCTCACAACGGTTGCCAAGCAAGTAGTGCCTCCACAGCTTCAAAGCAAAGACAACTGCTGCGAGCTCGAGGTCATGTGTGGGATAGTTGAGCTCATGTGTCTTCAATTGTCGAGAGGCATAAGCAACCACTTGCTTTTCTTGCATAAGGACCGCACCCAATCCTTGCAAAGAGGCGCCACGTAATATCCGGAAAGGCTTGGATGTATCCGAGGAACCAGGATGGTGTGGAAGTGAGCTTCTCTTGAGTGTCTCAAAGCTTGCTTGACATGCAGGAGTCCAAAGGTATTTCTTGCCTTTCTTGAGGAGATCGGTAAGAGGCTTCGCTATCTTCGAAAGTTCTCGAACGGTTGACGGCAATAACTAGCCAAACCAAGGAAACTCCGCACTTCTTTGACATTCACAGAGGAAGCCAATCAACAATTGTCTTCACAGCTTCGGGTTGATCGCAATGCCCTTGGCAGATGACATGACCAAGATAGGTTACTTCAGGCAGCCAAAACTCACACTTTGAGAACTTTGCATACAAGCGGTTCTCACGAAGCTTGTTTAGGACACACCGAAGGTGTTCTTCATGCTCTTCCTTTGACTTTGAATATACTAGGATGTCATCCAGATATACCACAACGAATATCAAGGTACTCCATGAAAACCGAGTTCATCAGCCTCGAGAAGGTAGCAAAGTGCGCAGGAGACCGAAAGACATGACCGTGTACTCACAGGCCATAGCGGTGGTGAAAGCTGTTTTGGGTACATCTTCCTGCGAATCTTGATTTGGTGATAACCACTTCTCAAGTCAAGCTTAGAGAACACCACAGCCCACTAGTCGGGTCGAAGAGATCATTAATCCGCGGAAGAGGATATTTGTTCTTGATGGTTTTAGCATTGAGAGCCCGATAGTCAACACAAAGTCTATCAGTCCTGTCTCGCTTCTTCACAAAGATTGTTGGGCTACCCCAAGAAGAAGTACTGTGTTTAATGAAACCCAACTTCTCTTGTTCATCAAGTTGACGTTTGAGTTCAGCTAACTCAGCAGGACCCATTTTATAAGGCCGCTTGGAGATAGGAGCCGTTCCAGGTTCAAGCTCAATTACAAACTCAACCTCACGATCCGGAGGCATACCCGGCAACTCTTTAGGAAAGACATCTGGGAACTAACAGACCACTGGTACACTCTAAATAGCTTCCATAGCATCATCATTCAGAGCCGCCAAAGAGAAAAGCTGGACAGCAGGAGTCAAACTTGGAGAAAAGACTATATGGCCTTCAGGAATCTTCAGAGAAACCGAGCTCAAAGACAATCAATCACAATTGCATTTGTCAACCAATCCATGCCCAAGATGACATCAATGTCGAACTGCCTGAACAATTAAGGAAGCCGAGAATGAAGAGCCACCAATCTCAATTTGATTGCCATGGCTTTTTAGAAGCTACCATATTTGCTCCGTGAGAAAGTACCATTAACCGCTTAAGAAGAGGATCCGCTAACCCATTCTCACTTGCAAACTTGATAGAAACAAAAGAATGCGATGCACCGAATCAAACAAAACTCGTGGACCGAGTTAACTAAAGCATACCCATCACAACCTGTGTGCATGCTCGCTTGAGCGGCGACACAGCTTGGCACGAGCAAGAGACCCGGCTTGGTGTTGATGTTAAGAGCCCGAGGTGGTGGTGCACGAACCAAAGGATAGCTTGCCGCAGATCTTGGCGGGGTGGAGGAAGAGCTTTGTTTTTCAACGGCCCAGTTCAGATGCCTGTGGTCTCCACACGTGAAACAAGCACTGTGTGGATGTGGAGCAACGAGCTGGGACTCCGCCAGCGCCCAGTAGTGGTGGTTGTAGCCCACGGGAGCAGCAGTGATGAAGTTTGGTGGCCTTGCCAGAACTTGCAGTCTTGGTGGAGCCGGAGCGACGGTGGGTGTTAGGAACCCACACGCCGCTTAGAAGGAGACATAGTCAAGAGCTTGGTGCATCATTGTGTTTCTTTGACTCTCAAACACTTGCCTACTTGCTTCCTCCTGCAGAGCTGCAGTGTCAAGTTCCGTGAAAGATGCCGGCCTTGCATGTGTGATTGCATATTTGATCGATGCATTGACCCCTTGCCTGAACCTCGTTTGCTTCTTCTTGTCATCAGATATCTCATCGCCACCATAACGAGAAAGATTCATGAAGTTCCTGATGTAGGTGTTGACATTATCATTTCCCTGCTTAAGGTTGAGAAAAGCTTCCTTCATCCTCTCCATGACAATTTCTGACAGATACTGCTCTTTGAACGCTCCCGTGAACCGTTCCTGTAACTACCTCGGTGAATTACGCTCCTAGATACAAGCCTGGATGAGCAGTAGTGGTTGAAATAGTACGGTGGGGCCCCAAAAGCCACTCACGGGTAGACCTTTCGGCCGTCCCAACCACTACCATCTCAACGGGACTGCAGACGGCGTGAATCGGCAGGCGAAGGGATCAACTACATACACAAGTGGGTATGTATGCAAGCCACCATACAAGAGTACATCAGAGCCATACCATCTAGAAAGAAAGGAAAATATAGCAACGCCATACGGCAAGATTCAAATGACCTAGATAGATCTAATATTTTAGGATACTTCCTCATACAGCACACATCAGAGTATCATGCGGAAGCGGCAAACAAGGTCCGAGTACGGATAAGCAGCAAATCGGCATAAGATTCCATAGAAATAAGCACATCCCAACCACAGATCTCACGGATCCCCGTTCCCGGAATCTCTACACCGAACGATCGTTGCCCACATCATCAGCCTCTTCCACCCAAAGATCCATCCGCGAGGGTACTGCTCATTTGAACCAATAATTTATCGTGTGAGACCCTAAGGGTACTCAGCAAGTCTTAATGCCTCTAAAGGGGACACAACCTAGGGTGACGCGATTGCAGCAAAAGATAAACCCTAGCAATTCTATAGATACTCGCTATCCATCCGCCTAACCAATGATAGGCGGATGTCCGTGAATTAAGGACAACAGTTATAATAGTAATTTCATCAGATCCATCCTCCTCCTCGCTTACCAACGAGGAAGCGGACGAACAACCCCATCCGCTGGCAATTTTATTAACCATTCCATGAGTGTTGCACTATTTACTAGTCAAATTACTTAGTCGATTAAAGCGGTACTTTAGTTATGCTTGTCTATGATCGAGAAACTGCTCCAAGTCGTCCATATCCGCGACACGGCTTTTAGAAAGTTTTACCCGCCGGGTGCACCAATAGCAACACACGCCGATCAACCTCGAAAACCAAATCAAAACCCAACGAGGCTTTCACGACTAAGCAATCATAGGATTGAAATATTGTGGGGCCACCCTTAAGTAGATCCCCAACGAAGATAGCCGACTCGAGACGGCCTCAAGGTTTGGGTGGACGCCAGAACGATCGGGAACCCAAAAGTGTGGCTGGGCTTGTCGATACCGCGTAAACGTGTCCCGATCCTAAACAGTACAGTGTGCTCCTCGCACAATTGTAAATACATAAGTAGCATGGCATAAGTACAGGATAGTAAAGAAAACCTCAAACTAGTTTGTGGCCCCAAGAAATAAGACGAAATCAAGCTCGCCTGTGGGGTCCCATATACCTCCCGGATGTGGATAGCGCGATAAATCGAGGAACAGGAATCAAGTACTCGGGGTCTTACGGGACACAAGTGAGCAGGAAAAACCAAATAGCAGATGTTGCTCACCGGTGCCACTTTCATTAGTTATCCCATTACTACTCAGGTTAAGTTGTTTAGGTACCTCGTTATCCAACAGACTCTCACATACCCTACACATGCTGTTCTACGACTCGCATGGCTCAAACAACTCATGTAGTAATGGCTCTTGGGATGGAGGAACAAGCTTGGTGGGGTTTAAAAGTAAAGGCTATGCAATACTTGGGATTCAGTTTAATGCAATCGCGACTCAATGATGCAAGAATAAGATAGAGGCAATAGGTACTGTATGTATGCAAGAATGTGGAAGTGCTTGCCTGGCAACTCAGTTGAAGCGAGAGACGGATCTGGGTAGTGCTCTGTTCTCTTGATATATCCCCGCCATTTATTCGAAAGAAGAACCAAACAAGCAAGGACCAACATAAATAAAGTGCACAAGCATAGGAATAAAATGCGACAAGCAAACAATCATGCCATGATGAATGATGCACAAGTTGCATGGCAATAAGTAGCATGGCATGGGTGAGGTGTGGTATACAAGAATAAGTCATTTTATTAAGGTTGGGCCACATTTTATTGTCATATTAGTTGCTGTAGTTTATATTTTTATATGATGCATGCTGCAATTGAAGTCATGGATAGCATAAACAGAAAGGTCTCGTCGAGCTGATCATTTTAGACATATCATTTGTTAAATTGGGATTTATAAATCAAAAGTTATTAATTTATTAAGTTCCAGTGGCATTTTGTTGTAATTTTACCCAACTTGGAATTTAAAGTGTCCAAATAATATTTTGAATGGCATATTTGAATTCCTCACATTTTTCTGATTCAAAAACATATATTATTTGTATTATTTGGATTTATAATTGAAAAGTTATTTGAAATCCGATTTGAATTTGAATTTGAATTAATTGAATTAGATTTGAAATAAACAGACAAAACTGAATTACTTTTTTACACCCAGCCTAATTAACCCAGACGCTTACAGGTGGGGCCTGAGCTATACGCCCACGGCCAGAGAACCGTGGTCATCATGGCCGCCGCCACCACCGAGGTCGATTTGGGGCAGGGGTCCACGTGTGCTGGGACACGCAAATACCGCCAAAGGGTGGATAGGGACCGCGGTTGAGACCTAAATACTGGAGAGCCTTTTGCAAAACGCCATGGGGCATGACATGGGGCCCGAGGGACGCGGTCGACGCGACAAAACGCGAGGGTGCAAAACGACCACGCGCATCGCTTTTTTCTTCCTATTCGCGAAGCGGCAGTGAGGCGAGTGGGGATCGAACCAGCGCCCTCGACGCTTAGCGAGGCGGCTACCGCCGCGGCTGCGGGTTGCAGTGGTGAAAAAGGGCGTGGTTAGCTACCGATGCAGTAACGAGACAACGACGATGGACACGCTGCGGCACCGAGGTGCTCGTCCCGGTGGCGCGCACAGAAACGAGGGTTGGGGAGGTTGTCGGGAGGCAGGGTGCTCACCGCGGTGTGCCGGTGCAGATGGTTCGGGCAGGCTTGATCGGCGACGCAGGCGCACGTGGCAGTGCTAGGGTTCCGCGCCGACGCAGGTGGCTATCGGGGGCGCCTCTCCTCGCGGCTGGGTACGGGGGCGACGCAGAGGTCCCACGCGACCACGCCGACACTCTCCCGCGGCCCCGGATCGATGACGACAATGAAACCGACGGTGGCCGGGGTGACGGTGACGAGGGTGAGGGAAGAGGGAGGCGAGGCCTGGGATGGATCTGGGTGCGGGAGGTTGAGAGAGGGGGGTAGATAAGGCCGAGGGGGAGAGGTGCCGTGGTTGCCGTGGAGCTGGGGATAAAGGTGGCGGCCACCTTTCTCCACCTCCTCACGTGCTCTGTTCGGCCAGTAAGGCGGCAGGTGTAGGGAGGCTTCGTGTGGGGCCGAGCCAGGTTGGGTGGGGCACACCATGCAGGAGAGGAGGCTCGGCTAGGGTAGGATTGGAGCTAGGGTAGGAGAAAGAGGGCATGGCTCGGTTAGGGAGAGGAGAGAGGAAGGTTACTTAGGGTTTAGAGAGAGGGGTGTGGTGGTTTAGGGTTTTGCTAAGAGGGGTATGGTAGATTAGGGGACATGGTGAACATGTGGGCAAAGCTAGGTTAGGTTTAGATAGATTAGGTGCATCTTAGGGTTTAACCAAGATGGGACATGGGGTAAGGGGTAGGGTTAGAGAGCTAGGTTAGAGGATTAGAGAGAGGGGGAGAAAGATGCTAGGGGTTCTTTGGCAAGATCACACCATGCACTAGACAAGCTCTAACAAGAACAAGACAAGAAAAAGAGAGAAGAGAGAGAAAAGTGGGGATAGAATTTAAACTAGATCAACATGGTTCAAGCCAAAAGAAAAGGATAGAGCTAGAGATGTTCACCCAAAAACCAAATAAAACCAATGGCAAGCACAAGATGGTAATTGCATGGCCCATGCAGAATATTTAATGCCTCACTGATTTTGTGAAAACAATGTTATTACATGGCATTATTATTTGCATCTCCAAAATTGGAATAAAGGCCAAGCTAAAGATTATGGGTGGAATCCAACCAACCAACATGAGCTAGAGGTGAACTCAAATAAAATGCCAAGCTCATATTAGTTGGATGGTGGAATTATAAGGTGGTGAAGAAAAGGTGGTGGAGTTATTAAGAGATATGCCCCCAAATCAACTTGGGCATTTAACAATATATCAAGATCCAAATACAATATCAAAAGGCAACTACAATTAATAATGCACATGAGATAAGAACCAAACAAGAAGGGGTTTTATATGATGCTCAAATGCAAGGTGACATGATGACAATAGCATGACATGATGATGATGCAACAATTATATGTTGGAAGTGGCCCTTTTATTACTAGAACAAGTAGCATTACAGGTGTTAGACAACTGGGATGCTACAACTCTCCCCCACTAAACAGGAATCTCGCCCCGAGATTCTAGGAAGAAGAAGAAGACACAAAGAGAGAAGGATGGTTGGCACGGAGTTCATCTTCACGCTCCCAAGTGGCTTCATCAATGTAATGGTGTGACCACGCACCTTGCGTAACTTGATGGACTTGTTGTAGTCCTTCTTTCCGTGGTCTCAAGGATTTTGGGGTGTTCTTGATAAGAGATCTTCTTGAGATCGATTAGCTCATGATCCACGGTCTGCCGGGATCTTTGAAGCACTTCTTGAGCTGAGAGATGGAAAACATCATGGACTTTGAGTTTTTCCGGAGCTCCAGGCATAAGCAACTTCTCCTCTTCTACCACGAATCTTGAAAGGACCGATGTATCTAGGAGCCAACTTTCCTTTGATAAGCGGTGTGTTCCTCTCATGGGAGTGACACGAAGGTAGACAAGATCACCGGGGCATACACCATATCTGTGCTTCTGTCATAGTTGCTCTTCTCGACTTTTGAGCAATCTTCGTGTTCTCAAGAATGATATGCACCTTCTCCTCTGCACGCTCGAAAGTTACAATGTCGTGGCCAAACCATTCTTTCTCCACTCACCAACCAATCGCAGTTCGCACTTGCACCATAGAGAGCCTCAAATGGTGCCATCTTCGACTCTTTCCGAAGCTGTTGTAGGAGAACTCCATATGGAAGGCATTCCTCCCACTTCATGCCAAAAGAGATGACGCAAGCTCAAGCATATCCTCCAATCTGATTGATCCTTTCGACTTGTCCTTGCGATCGAGGGTGGTAAGCGGTCAAGTTCAACTTTGTTCCCAAAGCTTTTGGAAACTCTCCTAACTTTGAGGTGAAGATGCTCCCACGGCCCGAACTGATTTCAAGCGGAACCCCATACAGAGAGACAATTGTTGATATAGAGCTCACCAATCAATTCCGTAAATTGTTTTGATCGGGAAGAAATGAGCCACTTTAGAAAGCTCGTCGATGACAACAAAAATTGCATTGTTGCCCTTCATGAAGCTTGGAAAGCCGTGATGAAATCCATCTCTACTTTCTCCCATTTCCATTCCGGAGGTTTCAATGGTCAGAGAAGACCGAACGGTTTCGATGGACCGCCTTGACTCGCGATGCGACATCACATTCTCGAGACATACTTTGCACAATACCGCTTCAACCTGTGCCACCAAGATTGTGTTTTCAATTCCATGTACATCTTTGTGCCGCCAGGATGGATAGAAAGAACCAATCATGCGCCTCCTTGAGAACTTGGTCTCTCGACCGGTAGTTTGGAACAAACATCCGTGTTCAAAGAAAAGCGTGCCTTGATCATCCACGTGGAAGGACTCATACTTTGAAGCTCAAGTTTAGAAATGAGCTTTTTGGTGCGGATCACTGTCGACGAGAGCGAATCTTTTCTTCCAAGAGAGGAGTAGCCAAGGTTCGTGAGATGCCCTTGTTCCACAATTCTGTGTTGAGTCGACGGAATTCCTCGCACAAGAGAGGTGTTGCTCTTCCACCATGAGGTTGTTGACATAAGCTTTACGCTAAGCGCATCGCCATGACATTTGCTTTGCGAGTGTAGTTGATGGTCAAATCAAAGTCATTGATTGCTTCGATCCATCTCCTCTGCCAAGGTTGAGATCAGTGTGTGAAGATATACTTCAAACTCTTGTGGTCGAGAAGATCTCACAACGGTTGCCAAGCAAGTAGTGCCTCCATAGCTTCAAAGCAAAGACAATCACGCGAGCTCGAGGTCATGTGGGATAGTTGATTTCATGCGTCTTCAATCGACGAGGCATAAGCAACCACCTTCTCTTGCATAAGGACCGCACCCAATCCTTGCAAAGAGGCGCCAGAATATCTGGAAAGGCTTAGAGGTATCCGGAGGAACCAAGACCGTGTGGAAGTGAGCTTATATTTGAGTGTCTCAAAACTTTCTTGACATGCAGGAGTCCAGTGTACTTCTTGCCTTTCTTGAGGAGATCGGTAAGAGGCTTCGCTATCTTGAGAAGTTCGAACGCGACGGCAATAGCTAGCCAAACCAAGAAAACTCCGCACTTCTTTGACATTCACAGGAGGAAGCCATTCAACAATTGTCTTCACGGTTCGTTGACTGCAATGCCCTTGGCGAGATAACATGACCGAGATAGGTTACTTCAGCCAAAACTCACACTTTGAGAACTTTGCATACAAGCGTTCTCTCACGAAGCTTGTTTAGGACACACCAGTGTTCTTCATGCTCTTCCTTGGACTTAGAATAGACCAGAATGTCATCCAGATAGACCACAACGAACTTATCAAGGTACTCCATGAAAACGGAGTTCATCAGCCTCGAGAAGGTAGCAGGTGCGTTGGTGAGACCGAAAGACATGACCGTGTACTCATACAGGACATAGCGGGTGGTGAAAGCTGTTTTGGGCACATCTTCCTTGCGAATCTTGATTTGGTGATAACCACTTCTCAAGTCCAGCTTAGAGAACACCACAGCTCCAGCTAGTTGATCGAATAGATCATTAATCCGCAGGAGGGGATATTTGTTCTTGATGGTTTTAGCATTGAGAGCCCGGTAGTCAACACATAGCCTATCGGTTCTGTCACGCTTCTTCACAAAGATTGTTGGGCTACCCCAAGAAGAAGTGCTGTGTTGAATGAAACCCAACTTCTCTTGTTCATCAAGTTGTCGTTTGAGTTCAGCCAACTCAGAAGGACCCATTTTATAAGGCCGCTTGGAGATAGGAGCCGTTCCAGGTTCAAGCTCAATCACAAACTCAACCTCACGATCCGGAGGCATACCCGCAACTCTTCAGAAAGACATCCGGAACTCACAAACCAGGTACACTCGAATAGCTTCCATAGCATCATCATTCGAGCCGCCAAGGAAAAGAGCCGGACAGGAGTCGACTTGGAGAAAAGACTATATGGCCTTCAGAATCTTGAGACACCGAGCGTTCAAAGACAATCAATCACAGCTGCATTTGTCGTTAACCAATCCATGCCCAAGATGACATCAATGTCAGAATTGCCCAGAACAATTAAAGATGCCGAGAATGAAGAGCTACCAATCTCAACTTGATTGCCATGACTGATATGCTCAGCCCTCATGTTTGAACCAGGAGATTGTACCACCAACCGCTTAAGGAGAGGAACCAAGATCAACTCATTCTCATTTGCAAACTTGTGAGACACAAAAGAATGCGATGCACCAGAATCAAACAAAACTCGTGCAGGGACTGAGTTAACGGAAAGCATACCCATCACAACTCCAGGTGCATGCTCAGCTTGAGCGGCGTTGACACAGTTGGCACGAACAACCGCAGACCCGGGCTTGGTGTTGATGTTGAGAGCCCGAGGCGGTGGTGCACGAACCGAAGGAGAGCTTGCTGCAGATCTTGGCGGGGGTGGAGGGAGAGCTTTGTTCTTCATCGGACAGTTCCAGTTGGGATGTCCATGATCTCCACATGTGAAACAAGCACCATGTGGACGTGGAGCAGAGTAGCCAGGGACTCCGCCAGGCGCTCCCGGGTAGTTGTTGTTGTAGCCCCTGGGAGCCGCAGTGGTGAAGTTTGGTGGCCTTGACGCGTAACTTGCAGGTCTTGGTGGAGCCGGGAGCGACGGTGGGGTGTTAGGAACCCAGACACGCCGCTTAGAAGGAGCTGCCATAACTGCAGAGCTTGATGCATCCCTGTTGTGTTTCTTGGGCACCTCAAACATTTGCCTGCTTGCCTCCTCTTGCAGTGCTGTGTGTTGGAGTTCCAGGAAAGTTGCCGGCCTTGCATGTGTGATTGCATACTTGATCGATGCATTGAGCCCTTGCCGAACCTCTTTCGCTTTTCTTGTCATCGATACCTCATCACCACCATAACGAGAGATTCATGAAGTTCACGATATAGGTGTTGACGTTATCATTTCCTTGCTTCAGGTTGAGAAATGCTTCCTTCATCCTTTCCATTACAATCTCGTGTGAAATCGCTCTTGAACGCCCAAGGAACCTCTCCCAAGTTGGCTGGAACCTGGTAGCTTGCCTTCAAGTAGTTCTCCCACCGAGAGCGCATCTCCCTTCGTAAGGTGGGTAGCACACTTGAACCACTCCCGAACATCGCAGCCTCGAGCAACCTTGAGATCTCACGAAGCCAATCATCCGCCTGAGGTCAGGTCGTGAAACATCAAACCGACGAGGGTTGAATTTTAGGAAGCTCTTGATGTCTCCTCGCTTGGGAGTTGGAGGTAGTGGAGCAAACTGCTCCTCGAACACTCTCCTCAAAGCGCCATTGTTCTGCCGCATTGCAAAGCATTAGCGATGTTCGACAACATGGAGCCCCCCGAGGTATGTCCTCATCGCACGGGCGTGGTGGAGCCATCCTGTCATTGATATAAAACTCAAGTCAGTACTATAATGGAGAATGATAGTAATCCAAAATAGTACCAAAATGGAATTAACCAAGATTAAAGGATACAATTTACTGAGATGATATTAAAATATCAAGAAAGTACAAAGCACCTAGAAGATATTAAGCATATCGCACACGACTGAAAAGGAGTGTGGTACACAAATATATCAAAGAAAAAATTTTCCACACATTTCGGCATTAAAATACCAATAGATGCGCAAAATTACTTAACGAATCAAGATTAGTGACTCTACCGATTCAATATACAAAAGCGAATGATAAGAGTAGTGGTATGGTCGCGACTCCATCCCGCACTCAAATCATTACTCCGCACATGAACAAGTGGAACACATATCCTAACCCCTTCTTCTCACGTTGAACCTAAAGATTGGTAACTACGGAAACAAACACCCCAAACAAGATAGCGTCGGATACAAAAAGAAGACATATTGCGTCGGTTTACAAAAGCCTGTCGGTATGGAATGTACCAACAGTTGATAACCAAAGGCTGATTTGATAACAACTTGGATGCAACAGATAGACAAGGGATTACGCACACACACACACACAACCTATGGTACTACGGAAACCCAGAACACGTGAATCCTAGTTTGAATTTTAAGAAGAGGATTGAAAACGTTGCACTTCCTTACCAGAAAAGGGTGGGTGGGAGGGTAAGAAAAGTGAAGCCCTACTACTCGCTTTTGTTTTTCCCTAGTATACATAACTACCAAAATATTTGCTAGATCGACAACGACCGCGTTTGAAACCTAAGGTCGGGATGGCTCTGATACCAATTGTAACTACCTCGGTGAATTACGCTCCTAGATACAAGCCTGGATGAGCAGTAGTGATTGAAATAGTACGGTGGGGCCCCAAAAGCCACTCACGAGTAGACCTTTCCGTCCCAACCACTACCATCTCAACGGACTCAGACGGCGCGTAATCGGCAGCGAAAGGATCAACTACATACACAAGTGGGTATTTATGCAAGCCACCATACAAGAGTACATCGAGCCATACCATCTAGAAAGAAAGGAAAATATAGCAACGCCATACCAAGATTCAAATGACCTAGATAGATCTAATATTTTAGGATACTTCTCATACAACACACATCGAGTATCATGCGCGGCAAACAAGGTCCGAGTACGGATAAGAAGCAAATCGGCATAAGCCGCCATAGAAATAAGCACATCCCAACCACGATCTCACGGATCCCGCTCCTAATCTCTACACCGAACGATCGTTGCCCACATCATCGCCTCTTCCACCCAAAGATCCGTCCCGCGAGGGTACCTGCTCATTTGAACCAATAATTTATCGTGAGACCCTAAGGGTACTCAAAGAAGTCTTAATGCCTCTAAAGGGGACACAACTGGGTGACGATTGCAGAAAAGATAAACCCTAGCAATTCTATAGATACTGCTATCCATCCGCCTAACCAATGATAGCGGATGTCCGTGAATTAAGGACAACAGTTATAATAGTAATTTCATCGATCCATCCTCATCCTCGCTACCAACGAGGAAGCGGACTTAACAAACCCCATCCGTTGGCAATTTTATTAACCATTCCATGAGTGTTGCACTATTTACTAGTCAAATTACTTAGTCGATTAAAGCGGTACTTTAGTTATGCTTGTCTATGATCGAGAAATCGGCTCCAAGTCGTCCATATCCATGGACACGGCTTTGAGAAAGTTTTACCCCGGGTGCACCAATAGCAACACACGCCGATCAACCTGAAAACCAAATCAAAACCCAACGAGGCTTTCACGACTAAGCAATCATAGGATTCAGAATATTTCAGGGGCCACCCTTAAGTAGATCCCGAACGAAGATAGTCGACTCGAGACGGACTCAAGGTTTGGGTGGACCAGAACGATCGGGAACCCAAAGTGTGGCTTGTCGATACTGCGTAAACGTGTCCCGATCCTAACAAGACAAAGGTGCTCCTGACAATTGTAAATACATAAGTAGCATGGCATAAGTACAGATAGTAAAGAAAACCTCAAACTAGTTTGTGGCCCCAAGAAATAAGACGGAATCAAGCTCCCGCTGGGGTCCCATATACCTCCCGGATGTGGATAGCGCGATAAATCGAGGAACAGAATCAAGTACTGGGTCTTACGGGACACAAGTGAGCAGGAAAACCAAATAGCAGATGTTGCTCACGGTGCCACTTTCATTAGTTATCCCATTACTACTCAAGTTAAGTTGTTTAGGTACCTCGTTATCCAACAGACTCACATACCCTACACATGTTTCACGACTGCATGGCTCAAACAACTCCTGTAGTAATGGCTCTTGGGATGGAGGAACAAGCTTGGGGTTTGAAAGTAAAGGCTATGCAATACTTGGGATTCAGTTTAATGCAATCGCGACTCAATGATGCAAGAATAAGATAGAGGCAATAGGTATGATGTATGCAAGCATGTGGAAGTGCTTGCACGGCAACTCAGTTGAAGCGAGAGACGGATTCGGTAGTGCTCCTGGTTCTCTTGATATATCCCCGCCGTCATTCGAAGAAGAACCAAACAAGCAAGGACCAACATAAATAAAGTGCACAAGCATAGGAATAAAATGCGACAAACAAACAATCATGCCATGATGAATGATGCACAAGTTGCATGGCAATAAGTAGCATGGCATGGGTGAGGTGGTATACAAGAATAAGTCATTTTATTAAGGTTGGGCCACATTTTATTGTCATATTAGTTGCTGTAGTTTATATTTTATATGATGCATGCTGCAATTGAAGTCATGGATAGCATAAACAGAAAGGTCTCGTCGAGCTGATCATTTTAGACATATCATTTGTTAAATTGGGATTTATAAATCAAAAGTTATTAATTTATTAAGTTCCAGTGGCATTTTGTTGTAATTTTACCCAACTTGGAATTTAAAGTGTCCAAATAATATTTTGAATGGCATATTTGAATTCCTCACATTTTTCTGATTCAAAAACATATATTATTTGTATTATTTGGATTTATAATTGAAAAGTTATTTGAAATCTGATTTGAATTTGAATTTGAATTAATTGAATTAGATTTGAAATAAACAGACAAAACTGAATTACTTTTTTACACCCAGCCTAATTAACCCAGACGCTTACAGGTGGGGCCTGAGCTGGCACGGCCCACGCGCGCAGAGAACCGGTGGTCATGCGCCGCCACCAACGAGGTCGAGGCAGTGGTGGGTCCACGTGCCAGTGGGACACGGCAGCGGCTGCCAGGCGGGTGGATAGGGACCGCGGGTTGAGACCTAAATACTCGGAGAGCCTTTTGCAAAACGCCATGGGGCATGGTGGGGCTCAGGGATCATGGGTCGACGCGACAAAGCAGGGGGTAAGTGCAAAACGACCACGCAAGCCGCTTTTCTTCATATTCGCCATGAGCCCGTAGAGGCGAGTGGGGGATCGAACCGCGCCCTCCGACGCTTAGCGAGGCGCGGCTACGCGGCCGCGGTTGGTGGAAAAGCGTGGTTAGTTGTCGACGCGGCCATGTAACGAGACAACGACGATGGACACGCCTGCACCGAGGGTGTTTCGTCCGGCGTGGCGCACACAGGAAACGAGGGTTGGGGGGAGGTTGTCTGGGAGGCAGGGGTGCTCACCGCGGGTGTGCCGGTGCAGATGGTTCGGGCAGGGGCGCGCTTGATCGGGCGACGGTGCGGTGGCAGGCTAGGTTCCACGGCACGCCGACGCGTGGCTATGGGGGCGTCTCGCGCGGGTACGGGCGACGCAGAGGTCCTACGCGACCACGCCGACACGCTCTCTCCCGCCTGCGCCTCCTGGATCGATGACGACGAACGGAAACCGACGGTGGCCGCGAGTGGCAGGTGTAGGGTGAGGGAAGAGGGAGGCAGGGCCTGGGATGGATCCGGGGTGGGGGAGGTTGAGAGAGGGGGTAGATAAGGCCGAGGGGAGAGGGTGCCGTGGTTGCCGTGGGAGCAACGGGGATAAAGGTGGCCTCCACCTTTTCTCCACCTCCTCACGTGCTCGGCCCAGACAGGAGGGGCAGGTAGGGGAGGCTTCCAGGTGGGGCAGGGCAGGCCAGGTTCGGGTGGGGCACACCATGCAGGGAGAGAGGAGGCTCGGGCTAGGGTAGGGTTGGAGCTAGGGTAGGAGAAAGAGTGTCGTGGGAATGACCACGGCAGATGCTGCAATCGGCAGCGAGTAGTAGAACGAAGGGCAAGGGCGGCCAGCCATCTGCGGTGCGAGATGAGGGCGAAGACACGGGTTTACCTGGTTCGGCCCTGAGGGTAAAGACCTACTCTGCTAGATTGTATTATGGAGGTGTTTATGGCGAACTCGGCGACTAGGCGGCGAGTTGCTTGGGTGTATGAGGGAACGATCTCTACTCACCCTTAGGAGGTTTATATAGGCTTACCCCCCCCTAGGGTTTACATATCTCAACCGATTCGGTTACAACTTTGCCAATCGTTTAATTCAGACCGACTGGGCCTATCTACTCGCCTGGGCCTTCGACCTCCAGTCGCCTGGTACCTTGACGGGCTTTGATCCACTCGGTTTCTCTGAGCCCCATGACCCTTTGGGCTACTCGGAAACGTCCCGCTGAGGATACCCCAGTAGGCATATCCCCATCAAAGAGGGGGGCATGGCTCGGTTAGGGAGAGGAGAGATGAGGAAGGTTACTTAGGGTTTAGAGAGAGGGGGGTGTGGTGGTTTAGGGTTTTGCTAAGAGGGGGTATGGTAGATTAGGGGGACATGGTGAACATGTGGGCAAAGCTAGGTTAGGTTTAGATAGATTAGGTGCATCTTAGGGTTTAACCAAGATGGGACATGGGGTAAGGGGTAGGGTTAGAGAGAGCTAGGTTAGAGGATTAGAGAGAGAGGGGGAGAAAAGATGCTAGGGGTTCTTTGGCAAGATCACACCATGCACTAGACAAGCTCTAACAAGAACAAGACAAGAAAAAGAGAGAGAAAGAGAGAGAAAAGTGGGGATAGAATTTAAACTAGATCAACATGGTTCAAGCCAAAAGAAAAGGATAGAGCTAGAGATGTTCACCCAAAAACCAAATAAAACCAATGGCAAGCACAAGATGGTAATTGCATGGCCCATGCAGAATATTTAATGCCCTGCTGATTTTTGTGAAAACAATGTTATTACATGGCATTATTATTTGCATCTCCAAAATTGGAATAAAGGCCAAGCTAAAGATTATGGGTGGAATCCAACCAACCAACATGAGCTAGAGGTGAACTCAAATAAAATGCCAAGCTCATATTAGTTGGATGGTGGAATTATAAGGTGGTGAAGAAAAGGTGGTGGAGTTATTAAGAGATATGCCCCCAAATCAACTTGGGAATTTAACAATATATCAAGATCCAAATACAATATCAAAAGGCAACTACAATTAATAATGCACATGAGATAAGAACCAAACAAGAAGGGGTTTTATATGATGCTCAAATGCAAGGTGACATGATGACAATAGCATGACATGATGATGATGCAACAATTATATGTTGGAAGTGGCCCTTTTATTACTAGAACAAGTAGCATTACAGGTGTTAGACAACTCGGATGCTATAGTTCCCAAGTAGGCTGAAAACCAACACAGTTTGCCTTCAGGTAATTCTCCCACCAGAGAGCTGCATCCCCCTTCAGAAGGTGAGTAGCACACTTTACCCACTCTTGCTCAGGAACATCAGCAGTCTCGAGTAGCCTTGACATCTCACGCAACCAATCATCCGCATCCGGGTCGATCGTAAACATCAAATTGGCGAGGGTTGAATTGTGAAGCTTTGATGTCTCCTCTCTTGGGAGGTGGAGGTGAGCAAACTCATTCCTCGAACACTTTCCTCAAAGCGCCGTTGGTTCTCACGCATTCTTGCCGCTAAGGCATTGGTATTGTTTGACAACGCGAGCCCAGCCAGTGGTATGTCCTCATCGAACGCGGCGTGGAGCCATCCTGTGATTGATATAAAACACAAGTCAGTACTATAATGGAGAATAATAATAATCCAAAATAGTATCAAGATGGAATGAACCAAGATTAAAGGATACAATTTACTAAGATGATATTAAAATATCAACAAAGTTCAAAGCACCTAGAAGTTATTAAGCATATCGCACACGACTGAAAAGGAGTGTGGTACACAAATATATCAAAGAAAAATTTTCCAGAAATTTCGGCATTAAAATACCAATAGA
This sequence comes from Avena longiglumis, assembly GCA_030063025.1. Taxonomy (NCBI): domain Eukaryota; kingdom Viridiplantae; phylum Streptophyta; class Magnoliopsida; order Poales; family Poaceae; genus Avena; species Avena longiglumis. The sequence goes on along the minus strand of CP125973.1, from coordinate 79,012,161 downwards.
TGCGCAAAATTACTTAACGAATCAAGATTAGTGACTCTACCAATTCAATATACAAAAGCGAATGATAAAAGTAGTGGTATGGTCGCGACTCCATCCCGCACTCAAATCATTACTCCGCACATGAACAAGTGGAACACATATCCTAACCCCTTCTTCTTACGTTGAACCTAAAGATTGGTAACTACGGAAACGAACACCCCAAACAAGATAAGGTCGGATAACAAAGAGTAAGATGATAGCGCTTGTTTAAAGAAGCATCGGTATGGAATGTACCAACATTGATAACCAAAGGCTGATCAGATAACAACTTGATGCAGATAGACAAGGAATTACACACACACACACACACAAACACACAACCTATGGTACTACGAAACCCGAACACGTGAATCCTAGTTTGAACTTTTAAGAAGAGGATTGAAAGCGTTACACTTCCTTACCAGAAAAGGGTGGGTGGGTGGGTAAGAAGAAAAGTGGAAGTAGTCCTACTCTCGCGTTTTGTTTTTCCCTAGTATACATAACTACCAAAATATTTGCTAGACTGACAACGACCATTTGGCTGAGACCACAAGGGCGGGATGGCTCGATACCAATTGTAACTACCTCGGTGAATTACGCTCCTAGATACAAGCTCGATGAGGAAATGGCTGAAATAGTATGGTGGGGCCCAAAAGCCACTCACGGTAGACCTTTCGCCGTCCCAACCATTTCCAATCATCGGACAAGTACGTGGCGAATCGGCGAAGGGATCAACTACATACACAAGTGAGTATGTATGCAAGCCACCATACAATAATACATCAGAGCCATACCATTTAAAAAGAAAGGAAATATAGCAACGCCATACGACAAGATTCAAATGACCTAGATAGATATAATAGTTTAGGATATTTCCTCATACATCACACATCAGAGTATCAAAGTGAAGCAAACAAGGTCCGAGTACGGATAAGAAGCAAATCGGCATAAGATGCCCAAATAAGCATCCCGCCCACGATCTCACGGATCCCGTTCCCTAATCTCTACACCAAACGATCGTTGCCCACATCATCACCTCCTCCACCCAAAGATCCTGCGAGGGTACTGCTCATCCGAACCAATAATTTATCGTGTGAGACCCTAAGGGTACTCAAGAAGTCTTTATGCCTCTAAAGGGGACACAACTGGGTGACGAATTGCAGCAAAAGGTAAACCCTAACAGTTCTATAGATACCGCTAACCATCCGCCTAACCAAAGATAGACGGATGTCCGTGAATTCAGGACAGCTTATAACATAATATCCATGATCCATCCTCCTCGCTACCAACGAGGAAGCGATTAACAACCCCCATCCGTTGGCAATTTTATTAACCATTCCCTAAGTGTTGCACTATTTACTAGTCAATTACTTAGTCAAATTAAAAGCGTACTTTAGTTATGCTTGTCTATGATCGAAATCGTGCTCCAAGTCGTCCATAACCGCGGACACGGCTTTGAGAAAGTTTTACCATAGGTGCACAAATAGCAACACACACTCGATCGACCTCGAAAACCAAATCAAAACCCAACGAGGCCTTCACGACAAAGCAATCACAGATTGAGAATATTTGGGGCCACCCATTGAGTAGACCCATAACAAAGTTGGTGACTCGAGACGGACTCAAGGTTTGCGACAATGGTCAGAACGACCGGGAACCCGAAGTGTGACTGGCTTGTCGATACCACGAAAACATTCCGCTTACCTAAATGATGCAGTGTGCTCCTCGCACAATCGTAATAAAACAGTAAAGCATGGCATAAGTACAGGATAGTAAAATAAAACCTCAAACTAGTTTGTGGCCCCAAGAAATAAGACGGAATCAAGCTCTGGCTCAGGGGGTCCCATAAGCCTCCCGGATGTGGATAGCGCGAATAAACAAGGAACGGGAATCAAGTACTCGGGGTCCTACGGGACACAAGTGAGCAGGAAAAACCAAATAGAAGATATTGCTCACCGGTGCCACTTTCATTAGTTATCCCATTACTACTCAGGTTAAGTTGTTTAGGTACCTCGTTATCCATCAGACACTCACAAACCCTACACATGTTGTTCTACGACTCGCATGGCTTAAACAACTCCTGTAGTAATAGCTCATGGGATGGAGGAACAAGCTTGGTGTGGTTTAAAAGTAAAGGCTATGCAATACTTGGGATTCAGTTTAATGCAATCGCGACTCAATGATGCAAGAATAAGATAGAGGCAATAGGTACTGTATGTATGCAAGCATGTGGTAGTGCTTGCCTGGTAACTCGGTTGAAGCGAGAGACGGATCTGGGTAGTGCTCCTGGTTCTCTTGATATATCCCCTGCTCAGTGTCTATTCGACGAAGAACCAAACAAACAAGGGCCAACATAAATAAAGTGCACAAGCATAGGAATGAAATGCGTCAAGCAAACAATCATGCCATGATGAATGATGCACAAGTTGCATGGCAATAATGTAGCATGGCATGGGTGAGGTGTAGAATACAAGAAATAACATTTTTTATTGGGGTTTGGTCACATTTTATTGTCATATTAGTTGTTGTATACTATATATTTATATGATGCATGCTGCAATTGAAGTCATGGATAGCATAAACAGAAAGGTCTCGTCGAGCTGATCATTTTAAACATATCATTTGTCAAATTCGGAGTTATAAAGCTAAAGTTATTAATTAATGAAGGTGAGGGGCATTTTGTTGTAATTTAATTCAACTTGAAATTTAAAGTGTTCAAATAATATTTTGAATGGCATATTTGAAATCCTCACATTTTTCTGATTTGAAAACATATATTATTTGTATTATTTGGAATTATGAAATTAAATTTATTTTATAGTAAAAATTAATAAATAGGGTCAAAGTCAAAGGTTGACTAATTAAATTAATTCTGAAAATATTTGATTAAAGATTTGAATTAATATTCAAAAACTAAACATTTTTCATATTAAGTTTGAATTCAAATTCTAAACCATTTGAAAGTTATGAATTCATTTATATTTAAACATATTTGAATTTTGAATTGAATTTGAATTGATTTTGAAAAGATTTGAATTTGAAACAGAAAGATTCTAGACTTTTGCTACTCACTGCTTTTCTACAGTCCATGACAGATGGGGTCGTCCGACTGGGCAATGACAGGAAACACTTTGTTACCACAGCTCGCTAGCCCAGCGGATGACAAGCGAGCCCGAGGAGCCGGAGGCCACGACGTGGCGAGCGACCGCGATGACACGGGGCGATCCGGGGCTGCATTGCGTGGTTCAGAATTGCGGGGCTTATCCGCAGAAGGACGGTTGCCAAAGGGCTCGGGGACCGCGGGTTTAGCGGAATTTCTGGGCCTAAGCACAAAAGCGTCATCGGTTGTCATTGTCGGCCGACGGGTCATGGCGCTGGTCCGCCGAGGTTTTGAACGACGATGGCGACGCTTAGCGAGATCTAGGCGATGATGACAAAACAAAAAGTGAAGGGACAACGGACTACAATTCTCGTTCGTGGAGCTAGCGGAGAAGCTGCAGCGCAAGGCACGACGAGATCTGAGGCGACGACATTGCGCTTTTGCCGCCAGGCGGCGCTGGGCAGAAGCGCTGACGGAAGGCGGCGCAAGGCGAAGGGAGGAGGCGATGTCTAGGGGAAGAGGGCTCACCAATGACCGTCTGGTGCAAATGAAGTTCGGGGTAGCGTCGATCGGGAAGCGGTGGGGCGAGCACTCCTGCTCGCCATGGGCACGGCTGGCGGCGACGCCTCCGCGAGGTCCAGAGCTCCGCTTCAGTATGAGCAGAGGAAGCAGAGGGTCTGGGTTCTGGCTTGCCTTGGCTCGGGAGCGCGAAGGAGAGCAAGAGGGGCGAAGCTAGGGTTTGGGGCATGGTGGAGAGGTTGCAGCTTGGGAGGAAGAAGGAGGAAGGAAGGAAGGTGGGGTGCTGGGGCTCTTGGTTTGGATCGAGAGATCTTTGGGGAGGTTGGGGTGATAAGGAGGAGAGGGGGATAGAGAGAGGCACATGGGGTGGTGCACTTTGCAAAGGGGAGGAGGGTGAGCTCGGGCTAGGGCTTTCTCTGCCCCCTTCTTTGTCTTGTAGCTTAGAGAGGAAGGAGGGACCAGGGAGAGGGTAGCCACATGGCCATGCATGGAAGAGAGAGGAGAGGCCGAGAGGGAGGTGGAACATGGTGGGGTCGAGCTAGGGTTTAGATGAGGGGATCAAGTGAGAGAGGGGGTTAGGGTTAGTTGGAGGGGGTATGGCTCGGGTTAGGATTAGATGGAGTGGTTGGATTAGGGTTTTAGTTTAGCTTAGGGTTGAATGGTAGATGATGTTAGTGGTCAGTTGATTAGGTTTAGGATTTAGGGTTAGCTGGGGGGTATGGTGATCAGAGGGGAAGGTTTAGAGATAGCTAGAGGGTAGAGAGATGAGGGGTGAGATGGATTGGTTCAAAAGACTAGATCCAGCATGATCACTCCAGCTCAAACAAGACAGACAAATGGAGAAAAAGGAGAAGGGGTGGTGATGGGGTAGATAGATATGGGAAAGGGGTTTAAGCAAGATCAAAAATATGTCAAGCCTAAAAGAAAGGATAGAGATAGATATGAACCACTCAAACTTCAAATAAATCCAAAGATGACCAAAGTTGATGATGGTTGCATGGGACATGCATTACATTTAATGCACTCCCTAAGAGATTGGTGCAAGCTTGCATGGGCCATGCATAAGCATTAAATGCCAAGTTCCAATCTTGTGAAAACAAAGCAATCATTCAAGGCATTCATACTTATGCATTCCAGAAATATGGAACAAGCCAAGCAAAAGGATTTAGAATTGGGTCCATCCAACCCACATGAGCTAGAAATAAAAACCAAAGAAAATTACAAGCTCATAGGTTATGGTATGGTGGAAGTGTAAGGTGGTGACAAAGAAAAGGTGGTGGAAAAGAATAAGAGATATGTCCCCAACTCAACTTGGGCATTTCAACAATATATTAAGAACCAAATACAATATCAAGAGGCAAATACAATTAATAATGCATATGAGATAAGAACCAAAACACCAAAGGTTTTATATGATGCTCAAATGCAAGGTGGCATGATGACATGAGCATGATAACATGATGAGGCAGCAATTATATGTAGGAAGTGGCCATTATATTACTAGATCAAGTAGCATTACAGTTGTTAGACAATTGGGATGCTACAGAACCCCCCTTAGGACACCTTTGCACAAGGGAGCATAGGATCTCAGAGTTTAAGGCTGTGGTTAGATTTATGTCTTAATTACTTTCCTGTAGTTACAGATGTTTGCAGGGGGTTTAATCACAAGTATGTATTAGTCCAAGTAAGTGCGGTATGTTAGCACATGTTCACCCACACAACACTTACAAACACCAAAGAAGAGTACTCAGCTCTTTGAAGCGAAAGCACTTGACAGAATTCCCATGTGTCCTTGAGAACGTTTGGTCCTTATAAGTATTTCCACCGGCTTGTCCTTTGCTAAGAAAGGATTGGGCCACTTGCTACGTTTGTTCATTACTTTTGTTACTTGCTCTTTGTTTTGTTGCCTTGTCAGAAAACCACTAAAAATTTGTTTGCTAAGTATTCACAGGGATTTCCTGCTCCATACCACTGTTCAGCACCTTCTGCTCCTTGTTGGGATCGACACTCCTATTTATAAAAAGTACTACGATACACCCCCTATACTTGTGCGTCATCAGTCGGTCACAAAGGACCCGCACCAGCCTCCGCGCTGCTCCGGCAGCATGTCGGCAGGTGGAGTGGCCGTGGTGGACGGTGTCTGGTGGCTCCGGCGACCACAAAGAGGAGGCGCAAAGAGTGAAGTGTGAGATAACACAGAGAGACAGGGAAGGACGAGTTGGAGGAAGACGAAGTATGAGCCCCGTTCCCCTCCAGGGCTCTATTTTTTCCCGCGGGGTGCACCGTCGCCTCCTCAGCTCCCGAGCGACACGTGGCCGCGAGGCACCCCAGCCACACGACGCTACAGCATTGAATCCTTTGCGCCGTCGCAACCCAGCACAGAAGATCCACAGGAGTTACCAGGAGAGGAGGCGTGCGCGCTCGCCCCGAGAAACTGCTGCGGCAAGTGGCACGCGCAATTACCAAAAAACGGATGCAGCGACGCGGAAGTCAAACCTGACGCGACATGCGCCAGAGCAACAGTCATGGCTGACGACATCATCAACCTCATCAAACTGATGCTTCGGCTCCAGCTTCGCCAGCCGGTCGTTGCCTTCTCCTATTACATCCAGTGGGCGGCCATCGATTCCGCGGCTGGTTGAATCCAACCGAAAAGCAAAAGTCAAAGCTGCAGCCGGACCCAGTCAACAAACGACATCATGCTTCGTAAGCATTGGCACATTGATCAGGGTCCTGAGTGCGTATTATGTGGTGATATGGTGCTGGAGACAAGAGACCGTTTGTTCTTCGAGTGTGAATTTGCCACTCAGTGTTGGGATCTGATTACCATCCATTAGTATTTACAAATGTTTCTCTCAGACAGATTCTTAATGGCCAAAAATTCTTTTGCTGGTCCATGCTTCATGGAAATCATGGCATGTGCAACGTGGAATATTTGGAGGGTCGGGAATGACTTTATTTTCAGAAATGTGCCCATCTCCCTCAACCTTTGGAAGATAGGCTTCCAGAGTGATCTCTTGCTTCATAGGTTCAGAGTGAAGGCTACTTCTGTTCAACCTCTTGTTGATTGGTTGCATGCTATTTTTTTAAAGTATCATGTTATTTTTAGCTCATTTCTTCCCTCCTTGAGGTTTTTACCTTTTTTAGTTAATCCTCTGTAAGAACTCTTTGTCTGGTGGTTCCTTATATTTATTGAAAACGCGACTTAAAGGCTTCCCCTACGGTAAAGGTGTCAAAAAAATGGCATCAAGATACAAAGGAGCTCGCAAGACCTTACACACCGGCCAAGTCCTTATGCACTCGGGGACTAGTGTCGGGGGGATAACCCCCGGGTGGGGAAAGCCAAGCCCAAGTAGGCCGCTCCAATACAGCGCTGGCCATCAAGCAGACAACTACATTTTGGCTAGTAACACCAGGCTGGGTTTAAAGATTTCCCGGCTGGCCTGTCTAACCGGGTAGCCAGAAGAACCGGCCGGGTGGCCGCTTCCACCCAGCTAACCTCGGATTCGATGGAAAGCACAGAGGGGGAGATGCTCCTTGCGGGGTACGCCTCTGGCTCCCTTCGTTATCAGGCAGGCTGGTGATACGTCGAAAATGTATCTATAATTTTTGATGTTCCATGCTTTTTTACTATATACTTTGCTTTGCTTTGCTTTGTCCACACTTTGAGGTGTTTTTATATGTTTTCTGGTACTAATCTATTAACAAGTTGCCACAGTGCCAGTTGTCTTTTTTCTTCTATTTTTGGTTCCAAAAAGGCAGAAAATCAATATTCTCGGAATTGGACGGGACAAAATCCAAGTCAATATTTTACCGTGGGAAACACGAAGCCGGAGTACGAGACGGAGGGGACCCAGTAGGGGGCCACACCCCCTAGCCGCGTGAGTGGACCCACCCCGCGCCTAGGGGGTGCAGCCGCCCTAGTGGCCCTCTAGCCTCGCCTCTTAGCCTATAAGAAGCCCCCGATGAAGAAACCCTAGGAACCCGATCAAAGTTCCACGAAACCGTCTGTAGCCACCGCCACCATCGTCCCTAGATCGGAAGTGCAGCTCTTCATCATGCCAACCTCCAGTATGAAGCGTGAGTAGTTCCACCTTGGACTACGGGTCCATGTAGTAGCTAGATGTTTGTATCTCCTCCTTGTGTGCTTTCATGTCTAGATCTTGTGAGCTCCATTCATGATCAAGATCTCATCTATTTGTAATCATGCATGTTGTGTTTGCGGGGATCCGATGGATATTGAGATTACTATGTCAGATTGATTAATGGTTTTGTCTTATTGATTCTATCATGTCTGTGTTGTTTGTGATCTTGCATGCTCTCCATTGTTAGTATCTATCTTGGCCAAGTAGTTGCTAGTGACTCCAAGAGGGGGTATTTATGCTCGATAGTGGGTTCATGCCTCTACTTAATCAAGGGAATTGACAGAAATCTCTATGGTTGTAGATGTGCTGTTGCCACTAGGGAGAAAACAACGGTCTCTTGTTCATGGAACAAGTGGATTGTTTACCTTACATACTTTGCTTAAACCATTTGTATGTTGCCTGCAACTTAATATTGGAGGGGGTTCGGATGATAACCCAAAGGTGGACTTCTAGTCATAGATGTAATCGAATCTCATAGGATCTTTTTGTCTAGTATTGCATTGCTATACCTTGCTCAGTCCTATCAATTGCCCTGCTGTAATTTGTTTACCCAGCATGCCATGTTTGTTTATCTAAGGAGAACACCTCTAGTGAACTATGGACCCCGGTACAATCTTTACCATTGATACATCTTCCATCATTCTTTGTTTACTTGCTGCAAACCATCATCACCTTCCACACCATATAGTTAATCCTTTGTTACAACAACCGGTGAGATTGACAACCTCACTGTTAGTTGGGGCAAAGTCTTGAGTTTGTGTTGTGTAGGTTTCCACGTTGCTTGCAACACCTTTGGGACGTTTCCTTCCTCCTACTGGTTCGATAACCTTGGTTTCTTGCTGAGGGAAAACTTCATGTTGTACCGCATCATACCTTCCTCTTGGGGTCTCCCAACGAAGTGCTGCTGCACGCATCAGCTAGCGTGCTGTCACGACCTGCGCTACCCGACGAAGATAAAGCAAAGTGATCGGCTGACCGCCAAAGCAGTCCGGGTGACCGTTAAAGCAAGGGTGATGCCCCAAAGGAAGCCCAGGTGACCGATAAAGAAGGGAATGGCGTCAAAAGAAGTGCGGACCGGGTCCTAGCCCACCGGCTAGACCCTGCAGCCGGCCCTGCCTTTTAAACCCATATCCAAACAGTAAACCCTAGAGCCCAAATTGTAATCTGCCTCCCCCGACCAGTATATAAGGGCGGGTAGAGCTGGGGTTCTAGGTAAGTAAGATCCATAGTAGCAAGAGCTTGCCTCTAGTTCCATCTTCCTCTAGCTTTCGATAGTAGCTAAGGAAACATCTCCAAGAGCATTTGTACTGGGCGTTCACCCCCTATATAGTTCATCTTGCAGGAATAGGGGTGTTACCTCGCCGAGAGGGCCCCGAACCTAGGTACGTCGCTATGTTTGCAGTTCACCGTGCCCAACCCGCAGCGTGAGCCACCGATTGTATCCGAGTGTCCATCTTTAGCCATCTCCGATGGCACTGCCGTGTTCCACACCACGACATGCAATTTCAATAATCCTTCATAAACTGGGCTAGCAGGTATGAACATTCATGTACTTTCAAGCCAAATAATGTGGACTTTTTGTTGCAGACTATGACATGATTCTTATATTTGCTACAAACAAATATGGTTTTGCTACATAATGATATTTGCTTTTGCTACATGTGCATGTTCAAAATGTTGCATAAGTATTCATAGTTTTACACATTGACCAGAACAAATGAGAAAATGTTACATACGGTATTTATTTTTTGACATGGAAATGCTCAAAATGTTGCAAAAGTTTTCGCTACATTTTGCAAGCTTTTGACACATGTTGCAAAAAGTTGTCGCATATCAAAAATGCTACATATACAAGGAAAATTGTTATATCCAGAGAATTTTCGCTACATGGAAATGCTCAAAATGCTGCGAGAGTTTTTTGATAAACATGGATGTCACATTTTCTAAAAATGCACATATTCATAAGAAAAATTGCTACATCGGAAATATTTTTGCTACATTGATCGGACGCACAGGATTTGTTCACTTAATTGCATCCAATGGTTTTGGAGGAAGCCGGTGATTTTCGGATTCCTGCCGGCTGATTCCTACCACTTGCCAAAAAGAAAACAGGGAAAAAAGAAAACAAAAAAGAAATCAAGACCAAAAAAGAAACAGAAAATGAGTGATGCAGCGAAAAGAAAAAAACGCGTATCTGGGCCGGCCCACCGGTGCCAGCGATTCAAGTGTCGGCCCGGGTTTCTCCTTTTTTTCCCGTCCCGGAGGAGAGAAGAGAGAGAAGGAGATAATGGCGTCGCGACTCCTGAGCCGATCCAAAGCCCTAGCGTTCGCCGTCTCCCGCTTCGACGCGGCCACGCCAGCGCCGCTCGCCGGCGCCCGGGGGCTCAGCTTCCTCTCCTCCATACCCCGCGATCCGGCGGCAGCCCTCGCTCTGTCGCCGCGGCAACCGGCGGTGGGCTCACCGCTCAGCCTCTCCAAGGTCCACTCCCTCATCCACCTCGCGATATCTACTAGTAGTACTAGCTTATTTCGACTGCATTGGATGTTGATGTTGTGCTGATGTTGGTACTGTAGGCGAGATGCCCGGCCCGCTCATTCGTGCTCATCGATTTGTGCGATCGCCTGGTTCCGCTCTGCAAGGGTTGTGTTTCTGTATTGTGTTAGGTGTTTCTGTAATTCTTTGTGCTGAATTAGTTTCAGGGTTATTAGATTATTAGCATAGGACTCACCCCTGAACCTGAAGGACGGATTAATTTTGTAGTTATGAATTCTGGCCTTTTTTGGATCAAAATCTGATTGGATCCGCACTAGAAGATAAGAATTCTAGCTATGATTGTATGCGTTGTAGCATCTAGTTGGTTTTAGTCTGGGTTTGACAGTGACAGTGAGAGAAAACGAAGTAAATGCTTTTTTAGTCGGTAGTTCTGGCTACACGGTTCTACCTCATCAAGCTTATTGAGTTAAGTTGGTGGTGTGAAGTGAACTCACTGCCACTTTGCAGCTGTCTGCTGGATGACATGACAGGCAAGCAGAGCGGTGCCTTCATAGACAACAAAAAAACAATTCAGTTGTGCAAAAATCCGGTGTTTCATGATCGGATCGAACACACTGAGGTGCGCGACCACTACATCCGCGACTGCATCGACTCCAGGAAGATCAGCATCGAGCACATCTGTACCGGAGTAGCTCGCAGGCATCCTCACCAAGCCTCTCATGCGTGTTCCTTTCCAGGAGCTTCGCACACACATTGGCATGGTGGACATCAAGTAAGATCGCAGCTAGCTTAGGAGTTTGTTGGAAATAATATAGCTGTTAGGTGTTTTAGTTACTTTTTCGTCAGAGTTTCAGTGTTGCACTGTCAACATTCAGTTTCGACAGTGTTAGCAAGATTTTAGTTAGTGTTTCTTCAGGAGTTTTCTGCTAGCAATGGCGCGGTCTGTGCGTGCCAGCTTAGTAGGATCACCACCGTGGGAAAGTTCGAGTTTGTGGGATGGCCCCTACTCAGTAGGGGCGTCACGATCACGACGGCATGCTTTTGATTTCCACTGAATTACACAATATTCACCTGTGTCCTCGTCTTCCTCTGTTCCCATGTCTCTCTGAATCCTCAATTTCGTGTGAGTGTGAGACCGAGGGTTAGCTGGTTGTAGGAAACACGTGCCGCCGCAGTCTCTTCGGCATTAACACATACACCTTACGCACGCTCTGCTCGTTGCTGAGCTCTTGAGTAAAGCAAGGACGTGGAGTGTGGAGCAATGGATTTCTGTGTATTCGTGTTTTAGATGCTAGAGAAATTTTGTTTATGCGTAGCGTGTTTGGTTGCTTTGCGATATTCCATATATGCATAAACCAAACTACCAGTATCCGAAGGCTTTGAGGCACTGCTTTCCCACTACCTTCTGCACAGCAGATTGACGGGGGCAGCACTTTGAGGGCAGCCAGATTCAGTTGAATCCACAATGCAATAAAACAAATAAAGGGAGATTGTGTCTACAAACAGTCCAGGAGTCAATAGGTTAGAGGCTACCACTCTTATTGTGGACATGAACTATATAAACTGAAAGTAGATGAATAAATTATACTCCGTAAACATCATACATAGTCCAACAAGGAGCCTGGATTGGACTTAAAGGAAAAGTTTGTTTCGTTCAGGATAGACCTGGTTTTCAATAATAAATTTTTCTATCTTTTGGCTGTTTGTGTTTCTGCTATCATTTTACTTATACGAGATTGTATAATTCTCTTATAAGCAGGTCCAATATACGTTGAATCAGCCGCTGAGATACTCAACGACCATCTTTCAAAGGGTTGACTTTTCAACTTCAACCCCACAAGAAATTAATGCTGAAACTTCAAAGGAAGACAGTGGTTCATCTGGGGGTAAGTTTGGAAGACTTAAATCCCAGTCTATCAGGAGGTGATGCACTAATTGACCTGCATTTTCTGATTCATGTGCAGAAGACATTGATCTGTCAAAGGAGGATCTAGTGAAGCTAGTTCTTGAGAAGGATGAATTACTGACTTCAAAGGATGAAGAAATCAAAGGTATGAAGGACAAGGTTTTGCGCAGCTATGCAGAAATGGAAAATGTCATTGCACGGACAAAGCGTGAGTCCGAGAACTCAAAAAAATTTGCATTACAGGTTTGTTGTTAAATCTGATTTCTGGTGTGGAATTTTAATAACGCAAGTGATGTTTATAAGCATTTCGATCAATTATACTGTATTAAATTTTCTCTCTTACAGCGTCTTAATCCTTAAATTTTCTCTCTTACAGCGTCTTAATCCTTAAATTTTCTCTCTTACAGCGTCTTAATCTTGTATGCAGAACTTCTCTAAGAGTTTGTTAGATGTTGCTGACAATTTGGCTAGAGCATCATCTGCTGTGAAGGAGAGCTTCTCAAAATTAGATACATCTGAAGATTCTAGTGGAGCTGTACCATTACTAAAAACCCTACTGGAGGGTGTAGACATGACAGATAAGCAACTCGGCGAGGTACTTTGTTTATCTAGTACTATTATCAATTAAAATTGTATTTTGTTCCCGTGTATTTTTTTATATCTGGATTTTTCTCTATTTCTCATGAGCGTGTTTGCTAAGTATTGCCTAAAGTGGGATTTCCCTGAATGTTGAACAGGTTTTTAAGAAGTTTGGAGTTGAAAAGTTTGATCCATTGAATGAGAAATTTGATCCTGAGAGGCATTATGCAGTTTTCCAAATGCCTGATACTTCAAAACCATCAGGAACTGTTACTGCAGTTGTAAAGGTACATATCATCATCAAGATTCTGATATGTATGTTTGTGTGTATTCCAATAAATTTTAAAACGTTGGGGTTTAGAGTTTTTGAGATTTATTTGTGGTTGTATTCATCTATAAATTGTATGTATTCGAAGTAATCTTGATATTTGTGCTTATAGAAACTTGCAAAAAAAATAGCGAAACAAATTATACTTTAAACCCCTGGTGTTGACGCTCTAAATTTATTAAAATCCAGTTCTGCTCATATTCTTCCCCTGCCTACATATTTTGGCCATTTTGGCAGACGTTAGAATTCTTGTGCTATACCTCCATGTGTATATCTTCTATGAAATGCGGTTTGCAGTGTGATCTTTCAGTAGCCAAAAGTAGAAAATGTGCCTGAACCATGGGCATAATTCCATTTGTTGTGCGAATGCAACTCACAATGTTTTAGCCGTGATAAATGAACTTCAACTTTGTATTATTCGGCCAGTCTTTGTATCAATCAGCAATAACGGATAGGCTAGAGATGCATATCAGGACAGATGAAACGTTTTGAATTTGTAAATTAATGTTTGGAATCCTTAATAATAAGTATTGGACATTTGTGTGGCATCTCGCAAGTGTTCTGATCACTTGCAACCTCAAATTATGTGGTGTTGTTGAACTTGAATCTCTTGACAAGTTTCGGATTGTTACTTTGATTGAAATGCCTATATATCAGTAAAATAGAATTTTGCATACCCTAAATAGTTTGCAAATAGCTGTCTGATTATATCTGAAGCCTCTTTGGTACAACCGATAAAATGATGTTTTACTCGTTACACATCTGTGGTTTCAGGTGGGCTACATGTTACATGACCGCGTTCTCCGCCCAGCGGAAGTAGGTGTTGCAGAGGGAGGTCCCTCTGAAGAAGAGCCTGAGCAGAAATCAGGTGCAGATTGATTACATTGATTTAGTAATATACCAGAAGCATGAAGAGGTAGCTGTTCCTCATCAGTGAAGGAGCTCGGCGATAGCAGCGTAGCGTTTGGGATGTTTTTTTCATGGTAAAAACAAGGTTTTCATGTTGAAATGCTGTTCTGTGTGGGTTCACGTTATACCATTCCTTAGCAGCACAATGGGCTGACCAAGACACCACAATTAACATGACCTCGCTTACTTTATGAAATGCCATTCCTTAGCAGCGCAACGGGCTGACCAAGACACCGCAATTAACATGACCTCACTTAAGCATATCACCGTTAACTGACCAAGACTCGCAAATTTGGGAGTCTTCCTCCTCATTACTTGATTGACAAGCTACATGCACTAGCTAGCTGGACTAAGCGCAACTCCACCACCACCACCACCACCACCACCACCACCACCCCCACCCACACACGCAGACCCAAACGCCCTAATCGGTCCGCATGTACGCATGCATCTCCACCGATCCCCCACCCACCACACACACACACAGACCCAAACGCTCTAATCGGTCCGCATGTACAGCTAGGCCTAACATCGGTGGCTCGACCCAAATGGACAAAATCGGTATATTTGGGTCACCCATTTGGGTCTCCCGGTAGAGATGCCTTAATCCGATCATGGCTGCAACCTCGCTGGTTCGTCTCTATGCGCTAACTTTGTGGAGAAAACCCTGCGCCCTGCGCTGTTTGTCCCAGTCTTCGCCCATACCTTCATCTACCTGGCTGTGGACTGTTTTTTAGGGTTTGCACATGGCTCTGGCGACAGGTGAACCCCTTTTTTTTTTGGAAGGAGCATATATTAATATCAGAAGATACCAATTACACTTAGTCTCTGCAACAACGTATTGTCCTAGCGGCCATACAGATGCACACAACCAAAAAATAAAGAAGAATTAAAAAAAAGTCCCTCTACAGTGACCCATTTGTTGAAACAACAGTACTACCACCACCGAGACAACACCCGAAGTCCATCTTCTCCAAAAACGAAGCCTCCAAGAAGGAAATAGTGCAAAAACACTGTCATTACCCGATCATAGATCTTAGGTTTTTACCCTAAAAACAATACCTTCAACAAGACCATTGTCAGACACAACCAATTAAGGCCAGACCCTAGGTTTTCATCTTGAAAGGTAGGACCATTAACCTCTCCTATGCAGTCGCCTCCACTTGCATGCCACTGCTCCAATTCACGAGTCACCAAGCCAAATCCTCACCACCTAGACTCGGACCACCATAGTCAGTCCGCAGATCTCGGTCTCCATGACATTCTTTATCAACACCATGAATCGAGAACATACCCCATGATATTACAGCCAATAGAACTTCGAAGCGCTCCCTCTAAACCCAAATGGTCAGATTAAAATATGGGCGCGCACGACCGAATCCTATCCGAGCCGGCAATCTCTTAGCATGATAGCACTATGGAGTTCGCTGATGGAGCCTTTCGAAACACGACACGGAAACCAGATCAATGGAGCCAAACATCAGACAGATCTTCATCTTAGCTTGAGAGGGACCCTAGGACTGCATCCTTTATTGAAACCGATCCAGTAGCCCCCACGCCACCCATCGGGAACTAGCAGGATCCGCCGCTTAACAGCGAGACCACCCGGTCGACCACTCCAACAGAGAAGGAGGTCACCACCACCATGTCGGGGACAGATGCCCCAAGCATGCTCATGTCGCGAACATGGCCCGGGGAAACCTGGGAGAGCCAGCGTCAAGGGCGATGAACGGTTAGCAGATCTCTCGTCCCGTTTAGGCCCACCCGGGCCAAGATCGGGACCTGAATCCCCGCCACCGCTTGCTGCCATATACCTATGTTCGTCGAGGTCCTCTGGCCGCCGCCAGCCACGACACCGCCATCGACACCAGCCAGGTGCGGGCGCCTCCGCCAGTCCTCGCCAAATCGCAGCCGAGGTAACCGCTGCTGCCGCAATGCCACTAGGGCTTTGCCCAACGACGATCCGGGCGGCGGCGGCGGGCGGGGAGGCCACAAAAGGGGGTTCAAGGATGGGGAGGGGAGGAGGCAGCCCGGCGTGGCGCGGCGCCTCCACGCGGGTACGGGAGTGACTTTGTGAGCCTAGATCTATGAAATCACATTTGGTGATCCCAATCGTGCTCGTGATCATCTCTGGCTCTCCCGCCGTCATCCACTTCCCTGTCTAGGCTAGAACGAGCCCCAAATTTGATATGGCGAAACAAATGTGCCCTTTCTCTCGGCTTGGCGTCCTGCACCGGTTCATTCTCCCATCTACTAACGTGCAGCTCTACTCCATGGAGGCGTCCATAGTGTCCACCACAGGTGCATGGAGAAGCATCATGAGCCGCCATTCCTCTCATGGTGAAGCTAGCCAAACTCTCTGAAAATCTGTCATCGCCTGAACTTGCAGATCGATCTTTGAGGTCTTGGGTACCTAACACGGTCTAGGATCGAGGCAAAAGACAAGAGGAAAACATACTTGTAGATATATTACTTTTGAAACACACTTATCCCATACTAAAATACGCACATGTAGTTGCAAGCCTAGGCCTCGGACCTTGGGCCATGAGGACTACTCACACATAATTAGATCAACAATCATAAACATTGTATTGAATACTATTGAAGAATGAATAACTAATAGTTTTACAATGTCACCAATCGGTTGAGGGAATAAAGAATACAAGTAGAAGACTATGGCTATGAGGTGGAAATTGAGTGGAGATGGTATAGGCGAAAGCAGCGCGACGGCATGGTGAGGATGATGGTGGGCGTTCTTTCGGCTCCTTCTCTCCCCTTCTTTATATAGTATTGTAGTCGGGATTAGGTTTTCGAAGGACTTCTGATGCAAATTCATCATGGGCCCCTTCACGAATGTTGGACGGTCCGATGGCCCTAAGATGGTGGCAGGCCGCACGGTCAGACGATATGGTGTCCCTGACCATACAACATGTCGTTAAACATGTCGGAGCTCGTTAGGCTTGGCGAAACCCCCAGCTCGCGATTCTTCATTAATTAGCCCGGATTTCATCATAAAAACGTCCATATTTGTAAGGAAACAAATAACAAAGAAAATTTGCACCGCAATAATACATTAGAAAGGGAGCTTACTGCTTTGCAACCTACTAAGCGGTATAGCTAAGACTACTCATCGAGGGCCAATAGATAGAGTTGCTCTTGTTGCTAATGGAGAAAGATTGGAGTGAAGTTTAGTATGCTTTATTTATGCAATAATTAGTGATTACCTTTAGGATTAAAGAGATAATCTCTTCAAATAAATGAGTAAAATTCGGTTTAAACAAAAATAAAACTCAGTGTATTTTTCACTCAACTATTGCCTCTACAGGCGCAGAAGACAATTGAACATATATTTATCTCATGCCCTTTTATTAATCTTCTATGACTCGTAATGAATTTTACTTATGAGCTTCCTTCTCCAATTAATATCACCACTATGTTCAGAAATTTATTGAAAGGAGTTGACAAAAATATAAGGCTACAATTCCCATAGATTTCTCAGTCTTATGTTGGTTAACATGGAGATGCAGAAATGACGTGATTTTTAGCAAGACAAAATCATTTAACTTTGAACTGTGCTAGCCGCAGGCACGTTCGCGCGCGAGGCCATCAAAGTTGCCGGGGCAAAGCAATGTGTGGTCCCCAGCAATTTTATCTTTTTTCCTTTTGTTTAGCCGTTGGTCTGAAAATGAAGGGATGAGATCGCATTGCGCGCGGGAGCCTAAAGGTTTTGCGCGATGGTGCATTGGTTGCAACTATGGTTGTCATACTTTCACCATCGGAGCAGAGCAGCATGATATTATTGTTACTGGACGCAGCCGACACGTGACGGTTGCACCTAATATCTCCTATCGGCAGGTTGGCTGCATATTAGTCAGAATGTTGAGTTGCTACATGCTCTTTTCTTTTCGCCGGCTGATTCTTGTTTCAAATTTGAGCGATCCTTGAATTGTAATAACTTTTGAATGCTAGGCATCTAAAAGTATAATTGAGGAGACCCCTGGCTTGATCCTCAGCAATTAGTCACTCTGAGCCATTCGATCAAGCTCCAGGAGCAGATCCGGTCCGTCCATTCACCTCTTGACGTTTTTGCCCAAGTCGATAGATCTGCTGTATGCACCCCTAATTGCACACAGATACGCCTGCATATATACTATTACTATGCTAATTTTTCCCGGCAGCGCTGAAAATAACTTGGGCCCATACGTTGGCCTCACAGGTAATGTTTATCATGCTCTTTTTTGGGTGTTGCCGGTCTGGACAGGGGCAAATCCCAATCCCCTCCCGTGCTGCAAACTCGTGCCCCTCCCATCTCCTCCTGCTCTCGTACGTCTCCTCCCGCTCCAACGGCAAACCCTAGCCGCCTGTCCGCCCCTCCCCTTCCTGTCCCTCCTCCTCCTTCTCTTCCATAGCTGCAGCCGTGCACCGCCCCCATCCACCCTCCTCCTACTCCTTGGCTCCCACTGGATTGCCTCCCTTGCCGCAAGCCCGTGAGGAGGAACATCGGAGGGCACCGCCAACATTTGTCTGGAGGGAGATCCAGATGGCCGCCGCCGGGAGGAGCCGCATCACCGCTTGTCCGCCTCCGTCTCTCCCTTATGCATTCTGGTACTCCCTCTTTCTGCCACCCTCGTACTCCTGCCTCTTCTCCTAATTTTGTTTACCTCCATGCCATGGTTGCCCTCGCTCAAAGGATTGGAGGGGAAAAGGTGGAGGTCATCGGGAGATGGTTTGGCAGTTGGGATTCCCTCATCTGCAAGTCATTGGTGAGACAAATCCCCATATCCTAGATAATTTATTCATGGTTAGGCCACGATCCATCTTTTTACTCCCAAGACAATGGTGGGATTTTCCAATTGATCATATGCAATTCTTTCGATATTTGGTACTAACGATTGCAGGTTTGGGGAGACTGGAAAATTACCGAATTACTCTGATTGTTTAAGGATTTTGGGGCGGCGGCGGGGTCGAGGTGTTCTCGCTGGTCAGCCACACCCTTTTGGACCCTGCATAAATCATAGATAAGGTAATATACCATTATTCAACAATGATGTTCATTTCTTGATAGAATGTTTGCAGTGCTTAGGCGATTTTTTTCTGTCGAATGTCAAATCTAAAGAATGGAGGCCGGCCACCATTGACGTACCAACCATTGACGTACCTGTCGATGTGTGGGAGGGCTGTCTGTCCACCATTTGATGATACTGAAACAATTGTAATTATGACACGAAGAGAGACCATAATTTATCTCTGCCCTCTCTTGTTAATTCGGAAATACTTCTGACACGAAGATGTGTCCTGGTTTATTGGTCTAACCTGTCGTAATTTTCTCTTGTAGGTGCATCTATATGAGAACCTTCTCAGCGGATGTTAAATGATCGAGTCTCCATAAGTACTTGATGTTCAGTTGAAAAGTTTTAATGTCATATTTCAACTGAAACTTAGCTGCGACATGCTGGCATTTCATTTAAAACATCTGGTTGATTATAGAGACTATGATCAGGTTGCTGCCATGTGCAGTGGAGCATTTAAATCCAGAGATTGTTTAGCTGATAGTGTCTTCTTTGAAGGACTCACGAGTTTTCCCGGTAGTACTTCTGAAGTTTTGTTATTTCAGCAAATATTTTTAAGCTGGGCTTCAGCATACGTTTGATCCATTGTTATGGATATTAACGAGCAAATGAACTATTAACTGTACCAATATAAGTAGGTTGACTGTCATTCGTTCTAATTTTATAGCAAGGTAGTCAATCAGTGAAATTCCCACCTCATGGAGCTTATCATCCGAGGAGCATGTGGCACATGGAAGATCATTGTTTCAGATTCTGTTACTTTCTATGGACCATGATGCCGGCTGAAGTTCATCTACGAGCATACGCTTTTTTATTTTCCTAGCTATTTGATCGGTGAGTTGATTAATTGTATGTATGCTAGTGTGAAAGAGGAAGCTAGACATCAGCTATCAGGGTGTACATTTCAAAAGGTTTCATGGATAATACCGAATCGAGACATTTTCTCGAGGCAAAGCAGGTGAGAATCCTTCACATATTATTTGCGTCCTTAATTCATGTGAAGTTGTATGGAGATTACATCTCATTGCAATGTCCCTAGCTGTACCGTGCCCCCTATGTTTTTTTGGCAAACAACCATACATACTATTAAATTTCCTATTTGAATTTGTGGTTTCATCTACTAGATGCGTTCTATGTACAAATACTATAGGCATTTGCAGGCTTGAGCTATGTGTAATCTGGAAAGTTTCAGCTTCTAGCTGCTTGTATACTTTAGAAGTAACTTATTTAATGAAATTAAATGCTTGCTGAAACATGGAATTGTATTTGGTTTTAGAATTGTATTGATACTTCTATCGATATGGATTTTTATTGGTTTTATTTTCTTGTTTATTGCCCTAGAAAATTTTGTAATGCTCTTTTCAGAAAACAATAATATATATTCAAAATTTTCCTTATAATATATTTTCAGGTTTTTCTTTATAAGAGACTTTGGTACTTGGTGGTTCTGAAGAGTTTTATGGTTCTGAAGCTGGCATGACTGCTCCTCTATACAATTCAGTTTTCTGGATTTCTTATTACCGTATACAAGAAGCATATGTGGTGCACTAGGCGTAATTATGCATGAAACTATTAATGAAAGTGATGTTAATATTATCGTTAAGGAATTCACACAAAGCTTCTGGTATTTGGTTACATGTTGTAGTCAACTTGTTAATGGTATTGCTTTAGGCCAGAATAGCTGAAGTGAACAATCGGCAATAGCCACTATAACATATTATGTCTTCTATTTATCATCTATTTACACGTATTTTATTCTACCCCTTTGTAGCTTGCCTGATGTTGTAGTCTGCGTTGACAATAGCCACTATAACATATTAGCTTAGGCTTGAAGAATTTATTTATGTACTCTTTGTATTTTCTTAATCCTAAAATAATAGTTCATTTTACTTGATTTCTCTACTGCCCTATCTATCTTCTCAGTTATGTAAAAATATTTCATTGTGCTTAATTTCTCTACTCCCCATCTATCCTTATAGAAAATAAGATTTCTTTTTATCGGCTCTAAAATGCTCTTCGACTGCACAATCGATGGTCAATTACACTATACCTCACCTAGAAAAATGTTGCTTTGCTTTATTCCACTCTGTTTTTAAGAACAGTTAATACACCTCCCAAATCCCATCAACCTGCCCCTTGTCATTGTACCAAAGGGTCTAATGTATTAAAGGTGAGCTTTCTCAATCATTCAATGGACTCTTTGCACATATCATATACAATAAGTGTAACCTTTTAATTTTTTTGATAGATATATAATTATGGAGACATGGCTACAAGTTGGCAGTCAGAGTTGTTTCAGTTGTACTTTCCTCTGTTCCAAATTTAAAGGATTTAACTTTGCTTTGATTCATATCAGTTATGTGTATCAAAGGGATAGACAGTCCGAATCAGTAGACATGTCAATTTGGAATCAAGAATGATCACTAAGCATTTGGATATGGCATTGTCAACAATGGGGCATTATCTGTATAGACTAAAAATAGGGTACATAAGCTCAATTGGTCCACTTAATTTACTAACTTCGTCCTCCATCTATTGTCTCTGATGCAGCTCACGGGCATCTTGAGTTGTTGGCGTTGGGCACGACTGACCTAAACAAGGGGAGGTGCATTGAATTGGTCCAACACTGATCCGTGGACTCCCTATATCATTATCTGGCACGTATGGTAATAATATGATTGATTCATGTAGGCTGTAGCTAGCGTTCCTAATGATTGATTATGTTTGATTTTATTGCATATGTGGAGTAGAGAATCTCCTCTATTATTTTGATACTTCATTCTTTAGAGTGTGCTGCTATATGTGTTGTACTAAATAAAATGACACTGTTGGCATGAAAATTGGGACTTTTTTTTCTACATAGTCATCCATACTAATGTCAGAACTGGTGTGTCTTTACTGTACAGAACACAAAGATGTTTTTTCAGTATAAAGTTTTTACAGAGACCAAATCATGTTTACTTGTTATATATTGAAATCCTACTGAAAACTTAACTTGGGTTCTCTATGGCCGAACTCTTTCTAGAAGTGTGTTTTGAATCTGTCAAAATAAAGAAATTTTTGTTCCAACTCCACCTATAGGCTGTTTAGGTAAAAGCATCAAAGATTTTATGTAGTCCATCACTTAGGATGTTCTAAGGTCTTGCTTCCTTTTCTGCATATATATTTATAATATGAGTTATCTGACTTACAAGGAGGATTTCTACCTATACATATGGGAGTGGTTTTGAAAAGGAGGTTGTTCTGTTTCATGAATCACATAAGTAGTATGGTGCCGAACAAAAAATGAAGTAACTTTACTGATGTTTAGGAGTTCGCCTTTTTCCAGTTACCTTCCTTAGAGGCTGGAAACTTGGAGGCATGCAGTCTTGGAAAACGTCCCGTTGAGCTTCATGATGGTATGATTCCCTTCCTTTTTTCTACATGAGTCAACAACCTCTGCAATCAAAATTAATGTTTAGAAAAATAGCTAGGCAGAAAAGCAAATAATTTTGATTACACATGCATCTTTAGTAAGCTACTGTTATATGTGTTGTCCAAATAGAACTTCCATGTTTTGCTTATACAAACCAAACAGAAACTCATAAATACTTGTCTACAAATACTTTCCACACAAAAAACTAGGAAAATAAATAGTATCCTAGAGATGAATTATGCAAGCTTCATGAATAAGCTAGAGCGATCCCCTCCTCTAGACTAGCTTCAAAACTATAAATGAATGATGTATGAGACCTATTTTGGTTGCATGTCAATGGAGATAGGGGCAAACCCTTTTGTCAAAAGAAAATCCTTCACAAATTTTACTAGCAGATAGTTTGATTGCCGGTGTCATGACCATGCAAATCAAAGAACAACAACACACTTAGGCTGTAGAGAAATAGAGTACAAAAGGAGGGCACCTTTTGTATTGGTTTTTGCTACTGAATGTTCAGGTTATCCACAGCTCATGTGTTTCGGTGATGGTACCACACCGGAGAAATCACTCGTCAGTGGCCAAGGTATGGGCTACTAGTGTCCGCCATCGGCTGCTCACGCCTGGCTCCTATTCTACCAGGTCGACGGCAAACAAAGTGGCATCTTGCTATTGCTTGCAACGCCACCACATCTTCCCTTGAGAGAATCGAACAACCGTAGCATCTGACGACGACCGGCCATGCCTCTCCAACAGGAATTCATGGCCACACTGATGTGGGTCAGATCTCAAAGAGAAGAGTAAGGGGAAGCAACAAATTTCCAGGTATTCAGCGATCATGTACAAACATGTGTCTAGACTTTCTCTACAGAATATAATGTACTCTCGTGGGTGTATATGTTGTTGATTTGTAGAATGAATCTTCTTGTGACAAATTGTGCACTAAAGTGATACATCCACAAGAAATTCCTGTGAGAAATTTCTTCTACCAATATTACCATATGTTGGCATAGCTTGCCGAGTTACTGGGACAAAATATACTCAAGCAAGCAAGGTTAGTATAACCATACTGGAATTATCCAGGATATTTTGGTTTTTACAAGCTTCTCAAAATTTCTCTCGATACTAACCATTGTATAATTTTATTGTGCAACTTTTGATTTCTTGTTTTCTTATCTTTGTATTGGTTCTTCATTACCTTGATGTAGTCGCATTGATGAATGATTTCACCGAGTTGCAGCCTTTAGCCACTAAACTGTTTCTTTTCAGGATTTAATTCTTTTCTATGAAACTGATACTAAGATTGGTCAGGTACAACTTATAATTCAAAAATCTAATCCCAAACCTCTATACCATACTTTCTATGGCAAGGTGGAGAAAACGCTTTCTACATTTAAGGTACAGAATTCATTAGTTCTGCCTAACTTAATGTGTACATGTTATGCTACTAACATACTGATATCCTGGCAACAGTGCTAGCCTTATCCGGACCTTGTCGAGGCAATAATCACAACCCCCTGGGCTGCCTTGGACTCACTATTAATCTCAGTATGTTTTCGGAGCAAGCAAGGTTAGTATAACTATACTGAAATTATCTAGGCATATGTTTTCGGATCCTTTGATCGCTATTAATCTTTCCGCTGCACAACAACACAAAGTTGCACAATAAATACATCATACTGAATAGTAGTGAACATCACTCACCTTCTGCTTGAATCATTTAGCTGCCCATAATCTTCACCACCATTTGCTAAAAGTCATGATTCCTTGCTTGATTTTCTTTTGAACCCAGTTGCATATTGTCCATGCCTGATTTTACTCGTGTTGTGAGCCTGTGACAGAGATGCAAGCAAAGCAGAGAGAGTGTGTTTGTGTGTCTATATCGAGTATGTCAGTGATGAGCCATCCATAGCTCCGTGCTTCAGGAAGTTGGCCCTCACCATCGTGTGCAGCCGGTTGCTATTCTTGGGGATCCACTGTCGAGTCGCCGAATGCCATCATGGTCGTCCAACCGGGTGGAGGAGGAAGATGGGAACTATTGACATGGGCAGCGACCGGGGTCGCGCCGTGGTGTGGGAAACACATCAGCAGCTCGGAGACGAGTCTGGGAGGCCCATCCCTAGGAGGCAACCATGAGCTGGGGAAGACTAGCGAGGCAGCGCAGACAGGCCATGGTGGCACCGCCGAGCTCCATGGATGCCGAGGCACCACCGAACTCCATGGATGCCGAGATGGTGGGAGCGCCCATCTGTGGGGATCTGCTGGATGCCCCACGCAAGGCCTTCAGTTGCCTCCACCGATATTCAGGTCCGGGTCACTGCCACCGTTTCTCTGGTCCGGATCACTCCTGCCGCTTCTCAGGTCCATGTGAGGTGATGAATTGGCGTGTAAGCCAGGAAGAGCATTGTAGTGTGCTCACATACGTCGGCATGTACTGACAGATGGTGCCAGTAGCTTCACGGGAAATAGAGCAGTGGTTCAGATGGTCTGTGCCAAGAGCCCCAAGGATGCTCGTGACCTTTGTCCTATTGCGGTCAATTTTGTCTAGCTGTAGATAATAATTATGGTTTAGATACCTTGCTACAGTCAATTTTGTACAGATTCTTTTCAGCCTTTATATACACATAACTTAGCTTGCCAGTATAGAGTTTCTCAAATAGTTTCTCAGATAGCTCAACCATTTTAATTTATATGGAAAGTGTGATGAATTACTCTCATCTACTGCATTCCAAGTACTGTGCTTTCTTGAGTCCCTCATCTTCTCCTATTTTTCTTATTGTACATTAGTGTTTGTCTAAAAACATATTATCAATGGGAATTCAACGAGGTTCGTTTGCCAAGGCGTCGCCGTTACTTATCTCTACGCATGCAGCTACTTAGCCGATGATTTATACACTAGCGTATATTATAAGAAAAAAATATAACCTTTAGAGTGGTTGGTATTTTTAATAACCGTTCATAGGCCTCGATCTAACGGCGAAAAAAGTGATGGAGCAAGCCCATCGGAAAGAGACGAAAAAATAGTATGAGGCCAGAACAAAATTAAGATGGACCGGAACAAAAAAAACTGTGTCATCCCTATTGTCTGTTGCAGTCATTGGCGCCATACTTTTTCTCTGACCCATCTCTATTGTCTGTTGCAGTCGTTGGCGCCATTTTGGATTCTCGGATGTCATTCTGAAGATTCTTTTTCTTGGATGTGCATGGTTTCTAAAGTACTTCTTTAGAAAAAGCTTTTGACCGCAGTGGATGAAATATAGGGGTATTTTTTTATATACTGTAGTGTACTAGGAGGTGAGGATATTGCCGTTTCCATTTAAAGTATTTTCATGTTAGTGAAACCGAGAGGGAATATATTACTCCATAGATGTACCGATGTGTTGTGGTTCAGTGGAAATTTGAAATTTACACTACATATCCTACCCTATAATTTCAGCAATGTCTAAGTATCACAAGTTTCTTGCACTTTCAGCAACTATTACAAGTACATCACTCCATATATTGTTTAAGTACAAATTTGATCTTCAGGTGGATTGAAGCACCATTGTTGTTCAGCCGCGATGGGATCGGGCGCCTTGACGACCTTGGAAGTGGGTGGCTTCTTCCTCCGCTGCTTTGTCTCGGCCACGGTGGCTGGCTTGTCGTGCAAGCTTACTTGCGTGCATGATGATGGAGGACGAGCTAGCTACTAGCACACTACAACATTGTTGCGCGAAGGTGAGCAAAATTGTTGGCGCTGCCTCCTACACAACCTAGACGTTGGGGACGAGCTGTCGAAGCTGCCTCGTCCCCAGCCTAGACATTATATATCATTGTAGTTATATCTTCCTATTTACTTGATTGTATATAAGGTTTGTTATATATCATTTTCCCGCCCAATTTTTATCGTTGCTACAACACACTCCATTTGTATGTATTTATTTTTCGTTTATTTATTCCGCTAAATTGCTCCATCAGAATGATATGTGTAATATATTTCACTATATTCTCTATCATTTTCATTGGTTTATATTGCAAGTATCATTATATAGCAGAAGATAAGAGCGTGCTAGAATTAATCCAAGGAGTACTTCATCGTATATCTAATTTGGACAAAGATTCATCTGGTTTGCATTGCAAGACATGTTTTGCTACTGTCAATCCACATGATATGTCACCCCGTGACTGACCATTCAGAAACCTCTATTTCTAGAATTTGTTTCCTTGCATGGCTCTAGAGGTAAATACATGTATGCTAGATACATTTCCTCCTGGTTATTTATACTCGGCCTATTTATCTCTCAAGTTTTTCTTAACTACCCTACCAGCTTGATTATACTATGATTGATGATCCAGTCATCCATAGGAACCACCAACATCACAGGTACTATGAAAAATGTCTGTAGGCGCAAGCAGTCATCTCTGAAAGACCAGGTGGACATGGACAGTCTGGACAGAGCAAGATAGATGTATCTATGTATCAATAGTCTCTAGATACATGAATTTAGACAAATCCGTGACATCCTTTTTAGGACAGAGGGAGCGTGAAACATGAAAAAAAAATAGAAATATTCTTATGTTTAAACTTTGAATATGTTTCATTGAGGAATAACATAGTGAACCCAGTGTAGCCTTTGCTCTACCTGTATAGTGGGTACCAAGGAGTAAACGTGTTAGTGATAATGTATAGACATCTTGCCTATGGTCTTTGTTATTTGTTTGTTCAATCTTTAAGGTTGTGTCCGACTGATTCCTACATTGCTTTTCAAGGAGCAGCTACTTTGGTGATGCAAGTTGAAGTAAATGTTCTTTCAATGTTGTTATTTCACCTTTTAGTCGAGAGGAGTACAGTCCATCTTGGTCAGCTCACCTTTGAGTCTGATGTGCAAAGGTAGACAAGTATCCCTACAGTCCATTTAGAATTTTGAGTTTCATTTTGGTTGTTAACAGAATTTTGAGCAGTGTACGGTGTGGTGTTAACTTAAAATTTCCAGTTAAATACAGTGTGCTTGATTCAGCAGGGCATAGTTGTGTTAGCGGATTTTTCAGTTTTTTTGTGTGGTACCTCAATTTTAGTGCATCTGGCAATGTCAACTGAAATACCTCAAAGAAATAGCAGAAATGCCCATTGTTTAGACAATTGAGCTATATATTGATGTTTACATAGGTTATTTTCATTAGCACTAAACAAGTGCGAGACCCACAGGATCGTGCGCCAAGGCGCACCATCAAATCTAGTTTAATAAAAGACCGTATGCATTGCTCGATGCATAGACGGAGTCTCACTCCCCTTTTCAGACAGAAAAAATAGCTTTGGTGACACAAGCCACAAGCTCATAAGCAACGTTTTGCTCAAGCCTCAAAGCCTCAAACCAAGTGGCCTCTTCCTCCGGGTGAATCACGCACGCTTCTTCCTTCCCACCGCAGGTTGTGGTGCTGGCATCATACAGCTTACACTGTAATTATAGTAGGGCGGTATGCAAGACCTCAATGCAAGGACCTGAAATTCCCCACGGGGCAATCTACCACCACGTCCTAAGAGGACGTCTCGCAGTCTGATCTTGGGGACTTGCTCGCTCGACGACTCCGACTGGTGATGCTTGCAAATCATGAAGTATTTGCAGCTCCTCCTCCCCAATCTCCAACTGGTGATGGGCGGTTGATACTCCCGCGAGGAAACGTCGTCTGGGCGCTTGACATGCTGCATCTTCCTCCTATATGCTCTCACGCGTTCAAGGATCCCCCGCCAAAATCTTGCATCCAAGTTATCTCGCAGCAAGCAACCCGGCAATGATATGCGCCTTCATCAAGCATTGTATCTCTTCCGAAGCGATCTCCATGGCCATCGCTGCCATGTGCGGGTGCTCGTCAGGGTCCGTGCTCCCGAACGCAAGCGACTTGAAGAAGTACCAATGGGCGTCCGGGGGGACACGGTGAAGTCGAAGCGCAGACCCTGTCGTTCCCAGATTCATAACCCTTTCCGACCGGCTGGTGACTATGATTTTGCTCCCGCCGCCCGACGGTGCCATGCCTGTAACACAAGCTTTCAGCCTTCTCCATGTTCCCTCGTCGATGTCCCCGCCGGCTATCTCGACGATAGCCAGCAGCATCCTGTCGCGAGACCGAGGAGCAGAGTTCTGACGATGTCTGACTTGGAAACCGCCGATCGACGCTTCTTCGTCCTTCACACTGCCTTCCGGGAAGAAGATGATGGTGGAGAAGTGATCGCGCACGCTCTCGTCCCTGCAGACATGCTCCACAAGAGTGTTTTTCCCTACTCTGAACGGGCCGACGATCGGAAGCACAGACAAGCTTGTACTACTACTACTACTGGGACGCAGCAAGAAATCCAGGACCCGTTGCCGCTCCGATTGGCGGCCAAACATGCAGTTCTCAAGGAGCAGATATGCGCAGTAGGGCTGGCGGAGCACCCGGGGATACGACGCCAAGAAGGAAAGGAACTCCTTCATACCTGCATGATCCATGGTGTCCTCAAGGGCCTCGACCACCCGTTGCAGCCCTCCTCGTATGCTCCTGCTTGCGCCAAACACCGACATCGCCGCTGCTTCTCTGTCGCTGCTACCACCGCCGCCGTTACCGCCGGAGAAACGAAGCCTTTTGGCTGGACCAGTACCGGATCTAGGCGGCGCGGCAGCAACCGATGAGTGGCTCGCCTCCTCCTCGTCATGGGCGGCCTGGAATCTCAAGGCATCGATGACGTAGTGGCCTCTGTACATTTCTTGCCTCAGCACCTTGAGCTGACGGAGCATCCCCTGGTTGGTGATGAGCCGCTCCTCGGCCTCCTCCACCACGGTGTCGATTCTCAGAACAACTCTCTGCAGCCTCTGGAGAATCTCGTCGATGCCAGGGTGCTGCTCACGGAAGTATTTGCCGATCAGGAACGTCGCCGACCTGCTCACCAGGTCGCCGACGATTGCAGAGACAAGGATATCCATTGTTATCTGAGCAAACCAGTACTTCAGAGATAGAAGAGGCCGGAATGGACTGCAATGGGAATATCAGTGTGGTAGGTGTTCAATCTTGACTCAGGGCTCGCAGAGGCTTCTGGAAGTGGAGCCAATAGCTGGATGGATTGACGCGCTACTAAGACGTGCCATGTCTGGAATTGACCTGTCGCTAGTCTGACTGATTCTTGCCTAGACAATACTGTAGTACTACGAAAATAACAGTTTTCGTTTTCTCCTTTTCTTTTGTGCAGACAAGCACTCTCCAACTTTGTATTTGTTAAGATATTGTTTTTTATATTTCAAGGCCTGATATGCAAGAATCTCTCCACACGCACGCACGCACGCACATTTCTCGCTTTCCCACATTAGTATACCATTTTAATTTTCAATCTCATATTTGGAAAAGCCATATATATTAGAATAAGTATTGTATTAAAATTTTGTTTGAACCACTGTCTTTACTTTGACAATATCTTTAAACAAGTCCAGACTAGGGTTTTTGATAAAATTTGAAAAACCGATTCTTGAAACACAATGATTCGCATTGAAACAAAATTAAAGTATTCGCTATATGATAAATTTATCGAACATGTCAAACACACATTTAAAGTATGGTCAAACAAAAAATAAACAAAAGTTTAGAAAAGAGTGAAACAAACTATTTTTAGAATAAAATTTATCAGCTGCCATATAGTTTGTCAAAGTTTCATCAAGTCTCAAAACTCATTTTTCAAATATTGTAAAAAATATTCACTATTCTATGAAGCCCATTTCATTAGCAACTAAGAGCATCCCCACTCGCACACCTGCAGCGTCCGGCGCTTCGTCTTATGTGGACGCCAGCAGAGCTATACTTCCTATCGGGTGGACCAACTCCTAGCCCCACAGACGTTGCTCTCATTTGACAACTTCAAAGTAGGCGCCTAAAAACTCAACATAGTCACGACGATTAAACACAACATAGTCTCGATGTTGTCACAAATCCTTGCAATTCAAAGTCTAGCGAACATGAAAATAACAACCTAGACGCTCAACCGGTACGTGACCTGAGAGGCGGCTGCAGAGGCGATCAGAAAACCCATCTAGGGTTCTGTCCCGCCACCGGCGACGCCGTCGGTTCTCTCCATCTCTAGTGGCCTTAGGGCCTTGGAGGCGTGGTGGACCATGGCCCCACGTCGACGGGAGGTTTTCATTCCTTTTTATACTGTTTTATGTGTCTTCTTCGAGATGGCGAGGCGGCGACTCTATCCCGAAGTCAGAATAAGGTCCTTCGGTCCTATCGCTCCGTTGGTGCTTCTAGCGTTGGTGGAGGGCACATGGAGTAATGTGGCCGGCGGATCTCATGGGATTCGATCGTTTTTTTCTGTTCGTCAGTTTGGTTTTAGGTCAGTCTCTTCCGATCTACGATTATCATCATTGGCAGGAGTTGCAGCTCTAGTGTATTGGTCCTTTAGGATCTTAGCACGCCGACTTCTCGTATGTCTACTACATTACGACAAGCTTTGCCTGACTCCGGTGATGGAGGGCGAGGACAGCGGCGCGCCTTTGGCTCGCGCTAGTGTTTGTGGTCTTCACTAGCTGGTTCAATATTTCTAACTGGAATTTTTATTATTTTTTGCACTCCTTGTACTACCGTTCATGACTATCAATAAATCGGCGGAATTTTCGCAAAAAATGTCTAGCGAACAAAAAAGAACACATGTCGGCCTTACATTACATAGCCACTGAAATCAAAGGGCATGATCAACCGCCGGGAGGAAGGCGCCTCCAGGGTAGCCGATGGTGGAGTAGCTAACGTTGGTGGAGTCGAGGTGCTGGACTGGGTCGCAATCAGGGTTGCCGGTGGAGCTCTCCTCTCGGACATGATCATGGCACGCTAATCCACGTACCACGCCCTCGCCTCGTCATCCATGTCGTTTGTGTCGACCATCAAGATCGTTAAGTCCTCCTTTCGCTTGTTTGCTACCACGTTGGCCTTGATGAGACCGAGCTTGATGTCTTTCCTCTTGATGACCGATGCAAACCTTGTCGCGGTGACATCTTCCATCCTGATGGATGAGTATTTGTCCTCTTGGAAGCATGTGAGGCAGCGTCGGCCATGCATGCCATGATGGATGAGTGCAGCTTCTCGATGGCCGGCGCCGCATCCCTCATAGCCTTGGCCTTCTTCGACCCAATGGGATCATCCTCTAAGGACACCGATGACGGTGTATCGTGGTCTTATACGACGTCTTTGGGCTTGGCGAGAGGAGTCCACATCTCCATCCACTTGTCGGATTTCTCAATCCTTGCAAAGACGTGGATGAACTTGAACTCGACGTCTTGTTGTCCTCTCGGTAGGTGACGATCATGACGCGTATCTACAATGCAATTGGCTGAAATGTAGCATCACACAACGGCCTCAAATACAATGGACACCACCTAGTTTTTCTTACTTGATTGTCTACGTTGGTGCCTCTAACATAGACTTAACGCACCTCCTTCATGACGGCATGCCACATGTTGTATCATGTCCCAACGGTGCAACCTGC
Organism: Avena longiglumis; assembly: GCA_030063025.1. Lineage (NCBI taxonomy): Eukaryota > Viridiplantae > Streptophyta > Magnoliopsida > Poales > Poaceae > Avena > Avena longiglumis. The sequence goes on along the minus strand of CP125973.1, from coordinate 78,980,204 downwards.
CCGAGTCATTGCGATCATGGCGTAGATTCTTAAAATAGGGATCCAAATGCCGCCGCTCAACGAACGCCGCCTTCACCCTCTTCCAATAGCTATCTGAGTTTTGGTTGGCACTGGTGAAATGGTCAACACTCACCGATTTCCAGGCTTTAGCGAGGCACTCGTCCTCCCTTTGAACCCCACTTGGATCCATGGCCATCGGCTTTCTTCTTTTCCATGGCTGTCGCCTTCTTCTTCTCTTTCGGGTCGGCCATGATGGGCACTGGTGCCTCCTCCTCGTTGGCCTCAGCCTTGGCGTAGGCGTAAGTGATGCAGTTGGAGAGATGCGGCGATGCGCAGCTATCTTTTGTCGATGGTGCGGCAAGATGTGAAGACTGAAGCGGTCTTCTGGAGCAGATTCTCGGTGGCCCTTCATCGGCCAAGTGTTGCCCCCCCCCCCCCCCACCGACACTTATGGCCGAATGGCGGCCGCCGAGCTCGGTTCCGCCCATCGCCGCAGCCTCATCCTCGGCCTCGGTCGACGTGCCACCGGAGGCCTTCGTTAGCTTCGTCATGGAAGCTCCAAGGCATCACCCCAAGTGGCCTAGTCCCTGGCGCTGGCGTCGACGCGTGCGATCTAGAGCTCAAGATCGATCCAAGTGGCATACATGCCTTTCAACCCACTTTCGTAGAGGGGCGAGGCACCTGATTGCGTTTTTCCCTTTTTGTTTCAGGGTCCTGTATGCAAAGTCAGAGGACTGTATTGTAATTTCAATTTCTTCCGAGTACATCCATGTATTATGTTTTTTTTTAATGAGAACAACATCCATGTATTATGTAAAGTAAACCCACCGCTGAAGATTAATGCATTGTTCCAGGCCTTTCCCGTGTTCAAAAATAAAAATCAGCCCATGACGAGCTTACCAAGCTGCCCGCCACTCGCAGCTGTTGCGTTGTTGCGGTGAACAGCTTGCAGTTGCACGTCAATGACGCTGAAGCAACAGGAGCCCACAATAGTTCCCGTTCGCTCTATGGGCCGTATTGATGACCTTAACCCACACTCGCGTATTACACAGTAGTTAAGCCCACCACCACTGACGCCATCTAGAGCCCAGCGAGAAAACAATTCCATGGGCAGTCGGCACGGCCTCCGCGTGATACCAAACCAAACCGAACCCACATAGGGGCAGTTTGGTAACTTTAAGGAAGAAAAATATCAGGATACACTTTGCTTAAGACGGGAGTGAGTGAGGGACAGGGGGTGGTCGGCGCGTCGTGCGTGTCACGAAGCTGGTGGCCGGCGAGATGAGATCCGGGCGTGAGATCCAAGGCAGACTGACCTCCTAGCTCCTAGGGAAACGAGCCAAGAAAGCTGGGCCGTTCCCTTGGATCCCGCAACCGTGCCATCATCGTGTCGGTTGTTCGAACGTGCATGCGTCGCCGAGTAAGTAGAAGAACCTCACGGAATCGTACGGTTGGAGCACCCAAAGTACTTTGATGAACACGTCTCCAGCAATCGATCGTGTTGTGACATCAAAAAGTAATACCCCTTCCGTTCAGATATACTGGCTGCTTGAGTTTGTTTAAATTAAAATATATCTATACACTAAAATATATCTAAATACATTTAAATGTAGACAAAGCTAGTCAGTTACTATAGCCTATTAGCATGTGATTTTGTGTTGATAATCGAACGAACCAAACCTTAGAGCATCCCACTCGTGCGATACCAGGCTGAAATTTTTGGTCGGACGAAACTTGATTTCGGCCTAGAAACGCCGAGTTCCCGCGTTTGAAAAATTCAGACGAGTACAAACAGATTACATCGAATTTAAACTACATTACTAGATAAAAAACTAAAAACATTAAAAAGGCCGCCGTCGTCGCCTCCGCCGATGTCGTCGCCGCTTCTACATGTCGAAGTTGCCGTGTAGCCGGGATCGGCCCTGCCATCGTCCTCGCCGCCGTCGTCGTCGCTCGGCGGCTGTGGCGGGCGGCGGCTCCCCTAGTCGGCGTCGCCACACCTCTAGGGCTGGTAGGAGGGGTCGGCTTCGTTGTTGTCGAGGACGACGAGCGGCGCGTCCTGGTAGGCAAGAACACGGCCAGACCAGGCCTGGCGTTCGGCCTCCTGTTGCAGGCGGTGGACGTGTCGCCGCTCCGTCTCTTCCCAGTACGCCTTGGACCATTCGAGTATGTCCGGCGAGGATGGCTCCACCGGCGGCTACGGCGCCGTCTCCCGGAGTTACTCCTCCATCGCCATCTTGACGGCGAATGCATCCTCGTCGACGGCACCGCCATCTGGTGGCTCTAGCCCGGCTGCGGTGAAGCGGCGTCGCCAGCGGCTTCGTTGATGACGATGTCGTGCGACCTAGTCCTCGGGCGGCGACCATCGGCGTCTTGGCTCCGCTTAACGGCGGGCGGCGAAACCGGCGAGCCCGACGAGTGGGGCTGGGCAGATGAGAAGAGCTCGGTAGCCATCCTCGCCGGCGGCCCGGTTGGCGGAGATGATGCCTCGCCCTTGACGACGACATGGGGTTGCGGCAGTGGCGCGGCATTACGTCGACGTGTGGCCGACGCGACAGGCAGTTATTTCCCAGCTGTCGCCGCGTGGTTTTGAGGAGGACGACGACTCAGCTTCTGTCGCTGACTGGACGGGTCCACACGCCGCTTCGCTTCGTTCGGCGTTCACAGGGCGTTGTCGGGATCCTGGGAATGGCCTGAGAAGTCCGAACTAAAGTTGGCATAAATCCAGACGAAAAGAGATTTCTAAAAACGCAACTAAACTAAATTTCGGTATTCGGATCGAAATGCTAGTGAAGATGTTCTTATGCCGTTGGTGGCACGCAGAGTCAACCACTATCACCATACTACTCCCTCTGATCCATATTACTTGTCGTTGAAATGGATGTATCTAGCACTAAAACATGTCTAGATACATCTATTTTAGTGACAAGTAATATGAATCACAGGAGTATCATATTTGGCGATGTTAACCGCACGCATGAGATGTCGGACTCCTACGCCTATGATATGACAACGAGCCGATGCCAATGCCCGTCTCCCCTCTTCTCTATCTCTACGAACGAAAGGAAAGAAAGAAAAAAAAAACATCAGGTTCGGTTAGGGAGGAACAAAGGGGAGACACGGCACGAACACAAGTTGCACACAGACACAGCATGTGCGGCTTTTTTGCTTGCGGCCACACGCACTGTTGCCCGACGTCGATCGCCAAGCAACCACTCCCGTTTCGTGTCTAGCGGATGGGCGGTGCGCAATAAATTAAAGAAATGGAGTAATAAATGCGACGATAAAATAATGGAGGGGGGAAGGAAGGAGAGACGTGGTCCACCTGATCGGCCCAGCAAGCGCAGCGGAGGCGGTTGGTATATCTGTGGCGGTCCGTGCCACCGCTCGCACCGCATTCGCATTCGCATTCGCGTTGCCTGCCTGCCGACTACTTCCTCCCTTCCTTCCTTCCCACCAGTCTCCTCCGAACCAACTCCCCCCCTCCTCCGTTCCTTCAGTTCGTCCGCTCCTATTCCGAGTGGACGCCAACACACGGGCAGGCAGAGAGGTCGATATATTTAGCTGGAGAGGTGTCTGGTTTAGGTGGAGCTGAGATCTTCCACGAAAGTAGTTTGGAGGATATGCCGACCGGAACGATGAGGAGTCTCTTCGCCGAGTCGTCGTCGTCGTCCTCCGGAAGCGGCAGGGACAGGGAGGCGGAGCCGGTTGCGGCGGTGCTGTGCGCGCCTAGGCCGAGGAGGGTCCAGGTCCACCCCTGCAGCGCCGACCTCATCCTTGGCCCGCCCCCGTTCCTCCTCAACTCCTTCGGCAACGGCAGAAAGGTACTTACCGAGACCGTCTCTCTCTGACCTGAACAATCAGCTCCTTGCAAACATCTGCCTTCTTTTCTACGAGGATTTTCTATGGATCTTTCTCTTACAGAACTCTGTTCTTTTGTTTCCAGCAGAGAGAAGGGAAGAGCAAAACGGGCGAGGACGACGACCAGGAAGGATGCTGGACGATGTTCGGCGGGTCGCCGCCGGCGCGCGCGGACAACCCGCTCGTCCACGACCCCCACTTCCTGCTCAACCAGCGAAACCACCACCACAATAACCCCGCGTCCTCGGATATCAGCCTCGCGGTTTTTGACAGCCACCGCAACCACCACCACGTTCCGACCTATAGCAATAGCAATAGCAGCAGTTTTGCCCCGTCATACGCGCCGGCCGTGAGGATCCAGGGGTTCGACGTCGCCTCCTGCCGGAGCTCCCACGGCGGCAACGCCGGAGGCCGCGTGCTCTCCGCCCGCGCCTGAGCGTGAGCCTCACCGGGCTCCCCAAAGGGAGAGCGAGAAACCACGCACCACCACCAGGCACCATCCTCAAACCTGTACAGTTTTCGCCGGCCCAGTATTATGCTAGTAGTACGTGTGTTCCTTGTGGTATATACATACATACGGCTTTATAATTAACATAAGATCGATAGCGAGCGACCAAGGTCCAAGACTAAGTTAAGAAGCAGAAGAAGAAGAGTAGATTGATCATCATCCATACATAAGAGAAGAGGATCAAAGGAATTAATAGAGAGTTTTACTACACTAGTATTTTTTTTTCCTCGAATAGTTAATTTTTTGTTCGTGTTGTGTTCTGTAGATATCATCAGTGAGCGTCAAATCTTGTTAAGAGTCCAGAAAGGAATCATCATCCCACCACCGCCATGTAATAGCCATGGTTGTACTGTAAAAAGGAAATGATCGATGAAGAAGAAGTTTGTACATACATATGCTACTCTTCCATGTAATCGAATTGCATTAAAGTTGATTCAACGGTCTCTCCCTTGTTTTGTTCTTCGGATAGGAGTAGCTAGTGTGGTTGCCAAAGTTTTGGGCGGAGGATCCGAGTAATAAGCAAAGTGCGGTCCTGTCTGTGTGGTGGTTGAAAAATCAGTGGGATCCCATGATTCCGCCCACTAGTTCCGACGCCCCGGCCGGACACGGTGAGCTGTTTCCACCGCGCGCGCTGGCGCGAGAGGCGAGATCCGGTCCGATCCGACCAGATTTTCCCGACGCACATGCGACTTTCGTGACGATCGAGATGCGCCGGTGGTGGTGTTGCTTCGGCGGACGGCAAAGAAGCGTGGAAACCAAGCGCGACCGCACGAGCCGCGCCATTGACCGCCTCCCAAGTGGGCGGGTGGCGTGGCGGCCTCGGCTCGCATCGGTCGCGACCCGTCGATGGATCGATCCATCCATCCATGTATGTATGTATTCCACGGGCGGGCGGGCGAGGACGGCGACCCGTTCGCTGGGCTGCTCGGTTGGTTCGGACCTGCGTAGACGTAGCGGACCAGCACGCAACCACGTAGCCGCCTTCGCTTTGCCCTCTCTCTCTCTCTCTCCCTGCCGTCCGCGTCGTCGCACGCACGCACAACACACAACGCGCACCATCCTATTTTTGTCTCCGTCTCGACGTCTCGTAATAAATTGATAACTGAGTGATGTAGAGTCTATATTGAAAAACTTAGTTTTTAGTGGTAGTCAGACTCGTGGCAAAATATCGTTTTCTTCTAGAAAAAATGGGCGCAATAGAAACTGTATTTTGGTCCGGGCCAAGAAAACCTTTGCGTTAGAACCCTAAATCCACCGCCTAGTAGACCTTTACATCTACGGATTTCGGTGGTGGTAGTGGATATGCGGTTTGACGCAAAACCTTTTTCCCTTCCACGACATCACCTTTATGGGCCACACCGCCAGCAAATCTAGCTTCGCCGCGTTCGAATCTACCCCCGGCATGAGGTTTTAACGCAAAGGTTTTTCCGCTTCTACAACATCACCTTCATGGGCCACACCACCGCGCGGATCTAGCTTCGGCGCTCAGCATGTGATCCATGCATACATTGAGCCATATCGCGTCATCCTCTGCACCCTGCTGGTAGCATCGTCCTCCGCACTGAGATGCTCGTCACCCGTGTTACCACCGAGGAGCCTGCAAAGTTTTGCAGTCGTGTCTGGCTCATGAGGAAAATTGGACGTGCCAGAATAGTGCACTGAAGAAGAAGACCCCCTGCCGTTGCACCGTCGATGATCTCTTGAGGAAGTGGTTTGCAACGAGATCTCCATGCCAAGGGGCGTTTGCGGCCTCGGGTTGAAAGGCGTAACCGCAAAGACCTTGGGCGCCTGAGCACCATCAGAAGGAGACTCCCTACTCCAGGCCGCCGAAGAGGAAGGCTACGGACGCGGTGTAGGCGTGGTTGTTGACTGCGGAGAATCCGCCAAGGAGGGGACGACGGGGTCCCAAGCCCCCATGTTCTCCATAGCCCGGCAAAACGGCGACCGAGATGCTCCCATAGCGGCCCAGATGTCTGTCCGTCTTGAGCGAGCGTCCGAATTGCGCTTCGAGAGCTAGCGGCCTGAACCGCAACCTAGGCGGATGGAATGTCGGCTTGCCCGCCCGTCCTCGGTAGATTCCTTACCATGGGAGACGACGAAGATGCTACGACAGTTGCATAAGAGCGACGAAGAGGTGATAAGGGTTTTGAGGGATGGAAAGATGAGATGTTTTTGGACACGTGACTGGTATGATCGTGCTATAGTTGTGTTTGACGTGGCCGCAACGCGACCTATGTGGCGGGAACAGTCTTGGGCGTCGCTAGAGCCTGGGATGCCCCTCCGTCCACAAATAAGTGTCTTTTATTTTCTAGATTTTATATGTATTTCATACCGAGGGAGTAAAGAACTTGTGAGTTGGCTGGAACTTGGCGGTACCTGAAAAACATTCGTCACTCGTTATAATTCGTTCGGGGTGGTCACGTCGCAAAACTTGAGAATAAAGAAACAAACCGAACAACAACGTGCGTGAGTGCGTAACAGCATCGCGGGTACGATTCTGTCAAGAAAAAAAACCATCGCGGGTACGACCGGTCGCCCGTCCCCACGCCCCGTCGCCGTCACGGATCGCCGTATCGCGTTCGCGTTCGCATTTCTGCCTGAGGCCTATGGCGGGCGACGACCGTTGGCGCGATCCGAGGGACGTGAGCGAAGCAAAAAAGCGGGCGGCCGCGAAAGTTCCCAGCAACCGGTGCCTGCGGCGGGCGGCAAGCAAAGGCGACGTCGACGTGGACGCACCTGACCTGACAGCAGCCCCAGTCTCGTTCGTGGCAGGCCACCTTGTAGCTGCCCTTGGCGTGGCGTCCCTCTCCCCTCGTCTGGCTCCTCTTGTCTTCCGGAGGAGCTTCGCTGTCGCTCCAGTGACAGTACAGTCCAACTTGGACCGGCTCCTTGCTTCTCAAATCTCAAGTTCTCAACTCGTTGCACCTAGCGTTGGACGCTGCCGAGGTAGATCTAGCTTGTGAGCAAGTGACTGCTCGAAGTGGCAAGTAAGAACGAGGATTAAGGACAGAAAACTTGATCCTCGCCCCCTCGATCCATCCTTCGGCACATCGATCTTACACGCTTCCTGCAAACAGAAAAGAACAAATCTTCTAGTAGTATCATCTACGTAGTGCAAAGCTACTCACTTCACTTCATTTCTCCACAGAAATAAAATTAAGAATGCCCTTGACCCAGCATTGACTGACTGCATTTTTTTTTGTCGACAGAGAACGTGAAGACAAGTTTGTTGTGCTCGCGTGCACTCCTGGGCTGGGTTGAATGCAGACCAGATACGCATAATAGACAGGTTATCCGTCACCATTAACACATAATCGATTGACGTAAATTTCTTAACGAAAACAAATAGTTCTGCCGTGTAGCACCGTAGTATGTATGCTGCACGATCGGTGTCAAGTTCGAAACCGTAATACTAGTAGAATTGATAATGGCAGGGCTAAATAGTTTAATCTCTACTACAAATTAACACCCCAACCAGATAGTGTTTCGACTTTGACAGGTCGGCTGCCTCCTGGCATCCACATTGCCGTACGTATACTTCCTTGTCCTCGTCGTTGCCTAGTCATTGCACTGCCCCTCCCTCCGTCAGATGGGCTGCGCAATCAGTTGAACATTAGCCATGTTAGAAACCTCTCATAACCCTTGCCCAAGTCTTGACTGGTAATGACTTTGATAATCCTTGCCCAGGCCTTGACTTCTACTAAGCTGACTTTGATAATCTACATGCATGGCACTCACTACCTTCTTATCATGGTACAAGAGCGCACGCACGAGGCGGCGTAGCTGTATATGAGATGGAGGATTTCATTCATGTAGTAGGGGTGAACCAGTGTATTTTCGTCTGACGCATCCTATATATGTTTTAAAAAAAAGACTCCCTCTAACTCATATTAGTTGACTCAAATTGTCTAGATATCGATGTATCTAGCAAAACTAGACTAGATACACTCGTATCTAAGTGAATCCACGTCACTTAATATAAATCAGAGGGAGTAGTAATTCCAAAAAGTAAAGAAAAACGAATCTTTTTGAAAATCAAAGACAATCAATTATTGTACTCGAAAAAAAATGTCTACCATGCCATACCATATTAGTGGTATTGGTGGAACAATCAGAACAGATTGCGGGAGGGTTACCTTGTCGTCTCGGCGCATAGGAGATAGCTCGCAGAATTGTCTGCCATGCCATGGAATACATGGAGGTGTCCAGTCAACGAAAGATCAAGCATATTGTTGGCCCTGCGAATTGGAAACAACCAAGCGAGACGCTAAAACTGAACTCTGATGCGATGTTAACTCCAGGTGATACCCAAACTGCATTTTTTTTGAACGGACAAGGGGCCTCGAAGGGCCCCGAAGCTGCATTCAATTAACCGACGGTGGGTGCACAATACAAGCAGGGCCTAGAACAGAAAAAGAAATTACAACAAAGGCCAGAAAATTTGCACCGAGGACCCTGATAGAAAAAGCAGAAAAGCAATCGAGTCCAGGGTTCTCTCCACCGAGATTGAGCCACGAGCGCCGGCCACCATGACTTCGCCGGGGACGAACCACTTGGCGCTGACACAGGGGGAACTCCGGCGAGTGACTCTGAAGAAGGCCTCCACTGCGGAGGTTGGAAAGGGCGCTGTCTTGGCGCCACACAAGGCCACCATCTTGGCCGAAGCTCGCGTGTTGGCAATCGTAGCCGCCGCGGGATTTGCTCGACGTTGCAGCAGCAGGTTGACGTCCCACCTCAATGAGGCCGGGAAGCACTTGTTCCTTCGCTTCCTCGCCCACGGCCGGAGAAAACGCCGCCACGCAAAGACCCTCTCCATCAAGGCAAACACCAACTGCGGAGGGCAAGGCCGCCCACGCCGCCACGCCGCCAGCACAGCTCCCTCGCCGCCATGGTCGACAGAGCTGCTCCGCCAGCCTAACTCCACCATCGATCTCCTCTTCCTCGCAACCACCGCCGAGAGGAAACCGAGAGTCAAAGACTCAAAGACGGAGGCCGTGCCACCACCACGAAATTATTCGAGAGGTCGGTTCCCGCCTCAACTTGGGCCTCCATCCATCGGAGAAGAAAAGGTAGACAAGGAACCCTAAAACTACATAGATCGGGTGGCAAGATCTAGAGTTCCGCACAAACTACCGGGAAACAGCCCCAAACGGCAAGCTGCCTAACCTACAACTACTCCTATCTACTCCGCGTTTTCCTTCGCCTCCGCCGGCAACGCTGGCGGAGAGGGCTAGGGGTCGAGCCGGGCTTCTCCGGGAGACTCTCAAAACGGGGGGAGGGAGGAGGGAGGCAGACAGAGTGTTATCCCCAAACTGCATGGGGAGTCCTCAACCGAGATCATGAACGCAATGTTGTGGCTGTGAAAGCTAGCAAGACAGGTGGGGTGCATGATGCTTCCACTGCGGACCTGAGGGTCCGTTGGGGACACATGTAAGCAAAACAGAGAAAAAAAATAGAAAAATATGGAAATGGGAAAGAAATGCAAGCGCAAAACTTTGGAACCAGAAACTGCAGGAAAACCATGGCGATGCATGTTCGGATCAAACGAAGAAAAGCTATGAAAAGACATCCCAGATCCTATGGGCGTGTACATGTGCCAGAATTGTTTTATTTGGCCGGGCACGCACTGCTTTTGTCTCCATCTCACTTAATCCCTGTGATGCAATTTTTTTGATTGCCGCAGCATGCATGGCAGCACGAGCCTTGCCTTGGGCCTTCCCAAAAAACGAGCTTCCGGTGGATGTTTCCAATCCCATGGAATCGGTGCGGGAAAGGAAGTTTTCCTTTGGAATACTGTTCATCAATCCTTCGTTCCGAACGCTAGGAAAGGGGAAAATATTCCTGTAGAAAGCTTTTGTACCGAACGAAGCCTGAGTAGTGAGTACTATCACCATGGGAATCGATCTGTAAGCAGAGCTGGTGGTGTGTTGTTTGAAACGGACTCCCAGCTGCCTGCACATACACCAAACAGAAGGAAACCTGAATTCCCCCATATGGTAGTTGCAGTTGATGCCGTCAAGATTCATCTTGGTTCCTGGTTCTCAACTAGCAATGTCCAAGCGTGTAGGTGAGAAACTAATGAAGTAGCATAGGAGTAGACAAAATTAGGAAAATCATGTAATTTGTGGGTGCTATGTACCGGGATATGATGTATCAGCATCTGTTTCTAAAGTTTGGGTGGGCGATTTAGCCAGTATATTTCGTAATAAAGCTTAAGGATTTCTCTCTCAAAAAATGGCTCACTATTACTATAACAATATTTTTTTTGGATGTCAGCTCATTTCTTCTGCATTTTATATAATTGTATCAAATTTAGGTATAGTTGAAGGTAATTATGTACGTTGGCCAGTCCACCAAAAGACATATTACCATATATGTATGAGAGAAGTGTGGATGCTGGCAATCAATTATGTTCCTGTGTGTTTTCGAAGAAATTTAAAATATTACATGTGAACATTTACCACTTTCTTTGATTGGATGAACAAATTTACTTCGCGTAAATAAGGAAGTAGGTAGTAGATTGAACATTTTCTAATCATCGATTTTTAGAAATCCTCTCCATTGGTAAGTTCTGATTATTTCTAAGATTACAGGCTTATTAATAGGAAAAATTCATCTCATATTTTTCTATTTCGACGCCCGAGGACCAATTCTGGCACAATATACACGGCCACTATACATTTTTCCCATGGATCCATGAACATATACACGATCACTATACCCGGTACGTAGAAAGAGGTCAAGAAGATCAAATCTGATCGATCTTTGAAGTTGTAGGTTTAGTTGTTTTCAGCGCAAGTAGGTAAATATTTCTTATATAATAAATTATATATGTGTGATATTTTTTTTTACTTAAATAATGATATTGAACTTGTCCTATGATTTTTTTATACCTATATTACACGTGCGTGGCACGTGCACGTTTACTGGTATCAATCAACAATAATTCACATGCACGGCTTCACGAATTTGACTGGTAATGACTTTGATAATCCTTGCCCAGGTCTTGACTTCTAGTAAGCTGACTTTGATAATCTACATACATGGCACTCACTACCTTCATGGTATAAGAGCGCACGCACGAGGCGTAGTAATGGGCGTACGCAGGGTAGGGCCGGGTGGGCCGATTTCTAGAGAATTTTTTTGACATTCCTAATATTTTTGGTCTAGTTAGTCAGTTACCCATTTTCTATTGACCAAATATGGGCAGAGAGCAGATGGACGTGGCGATTGATTAACTAAGAGTGATTACAGTTCTAAAAAAAACCGGGAGTAGCATTATATAGAGCACCTCCACTCGTTGGGTGTTTTCAGGGAAAAATCCAGGGCTATTTAGCGTCGAACGGATGTAACTTTCGACTTGGGAACATCCAATTTCTCACTCGCATTCTCAGGCCGAGTTCCCGATTTTACTATATTTTAATTAAACTCAGTGAAATTTGGACGAATATACGCGATTTTATTAATATTTGGGTGAGCTGCCCTGCCTAGCGTCACTGTAGTGTCACAGCTGCGAGGAGGGAGCGACGCACCCTGGTAGACACACTCCCGGTGAGTGAAGCGTCTGGCCTCGCACTTGGCCTGCTCCTGATGCCGTCGAATACAGTTGGCCTCTTCGTGCTCCCAGTCGGCCATGGACCAGGGGAAGGCGTCCGGCTCTGGCATCGGCAGTATGTCGTTGAAGGACCGCTCCATCGCCATCTTGAGGACGAAGACGTCTTTGTCGACAGGGACAGCCCAATCGGCCGGCTCGGTTTTCGGTGTGTGCAGGCGGCGGCCTTCGTTGATTCGTCGTCTGGATGACATATTTCTCTTACCTATGATGACGGCTAGTGTTGAAACGATATTTTATACAATAAGTTTTGTGAAGAACAAGTTGATAAATAGAATGGGTGATGATGAGCATGTATTTTTGCTTTCGTGGGGTGTGGAGTGGGTCATGGGTCTGGCCAACTTTTAGTCAAGGTTCTCCCGTCAAGAATCTAACAACACGCGCCAAAAATTAGTGACATGTTAACAAATACTCATAAGATTCCAGTTAACATGCTAGATAACACTTGATCAGATCTTAAAGAAAATCTAACGACAGCTACTAGATGCATAGCTACCCCCTCTAGTCCTTGAATCCACGTTCTATTATTCATTTGTCAAACTTATATCGTACAAAGGCTAATGCAATTTTTTTGAAACGTGTCCACCCTTAATCTTTTTCATGCGTCCACCACGAGGCGTAGTTGTATACGAGATGGAGGATTTCATTCATGTAGTAGGGGTGAACCAGTGTATTTTCGTCTCAAGCACCCTATGTTCAAAAAAAAAAAAATACTCCCTCTGATCCATATTAGTTTACCCAAATTTGTTTTTTTTGGAAAGAGCATATATTAATATCACAAGATACCAATTACACTCAACCTCTACAACAACGCATTGCTCTAACGGCCATACAGATACACACGGCAAAAAAAAAAGAAGAATTAAAAAAAAAGTCCCCCTATAGTGACCCATTCGTTGAAACAACCATACTACCATCACCAAAACAACACCAGAAGTCTAGCTTTTCTAAAAGCGACGCCTTCAAGAAGGGAACAATGTATAAACACTGCCATCGCCCGATCATAGATCTTAGATTTTCACCCTGAAGAAAGTCCACGCTCTCAAAACAATACCTTCAACAAGGTTATTGCCAGACACAACCAATTAAGACCAGACCCTGGGTTTTCACCCTGAAAGATAGGACTATTAACCTCTGATGTTTAGTCGCCCCCACTTGCATGCCACTGCTGAAAGTCACGAGTCACCAAGACAATTTCTCATCACCATCCAGACTCGAACCACTATTGACAGTCCTCAGATTTCAGTCTCCATGACATTCTCCACCAGCACCGTGGAACAAGAACTCGCCAATGATATTAACATCCAACAGAGCTTCGAAGCGCCCCCTTTAAACCCAAACGGTCAGAGTAAACACATGAGTGCACACGACCGAATCCCTCCAATCCGGCAATCTCCGGGCGTTATTCGCACATGGGAGTTCGCCGGCGAAGCCTTCCGGAACTTGCCACTTCGACTAGATCAAAAAGGGCAATCAACAAGTAGATCCTCGTCTTGGCGTGAGAGGAATCCTAGAACCGCCGCCTTTATTCAGCAGACGAGCTGACACCCACGCCGCCCGTCGTCTCTGTGCAACACCAACAGAGGAGGAGAGGGCAACAACCGCAGGAGATCGGCGTGGCTAGACTGCTGCCTCACCCCCGGCGGCGGCGGCAAGCCTCCATCCCCTCATCGGCCACTGGAGAACCTCAGGCCCCGGCCAAGACGGCCGCGCCGCACCAAGCCCGCAGCTAGCGCCGCATCCCCCCATGTGAACGCCGCCACAGATTCCTCTCATGCCCCCCATCTTAGACGGACGGGGCACCGCCACCGCCACCGGAGCCGGCCGCAGCGTCGGCCGATTTGGAGAAGGTTGGGGGGTTCTTAGGGGAGGATGGAGAGGAGCCCCCGGAGTCTCCTAGGGGAGGCTCGAGAGATGGCGGCTCGTGAGGGTTAGGGTTATGACGGGTTTATTTGAAGATGTATCTAGCACTAAAACTAGACTAGATACATTTGTATCTTGATGAATCCAAGTCAACTAATATCGCTCGGAGGGAGTAGTAATTCCAAAATGGTAAAAAAACGAATCTTTTTGAGAATCAAAGACAATAAAGTATTGTACTAAAAAAAAAGTTTGGCCAAAAATGACTTTTATTGTTTCCTGGGTAAAAACCCCTATATACAAGTACTATTCACGGTATATTCAGCAAAAATTTGTTTTTTCCCTGAAGTCAATGAGAATTAATTTTTGGAAAAAAATTATATGAGTATTATACTTGATCATCTTTGATTTACAAAAAGATTCACTTTTTTTTACTTTTTCTAAAATTGCTAAAACAATTGGTATATAGGGTGTGGTGTCACCGGAGAGCCAATAGTGTGCGTTACTAATTTTGAATCCCACTATCCAATTGCAGCATAATTCCAGTGGGTCTGCTACTATATAACTAAACATAACACATATGGACTTTCATGAGCATCTAGCATATTCTCATCTAGTTACTATTTTCTCAACCGGGTTTGGCTGTAGTTTACATGGTCGGGTCCGGTTGTGGAAAGCCCAAGATAGTTATTTGCTAGGCAATGGAAAAGCAAGCTATAATATCCCAGCATTTAGGAACTAACGAAGGGTAGATTTAGGAATATGAAATGTTGCATGCATTTATTTGTTAAAATGTGGGTAAAATTTTCGCCAAATAAAAATCTAAGTGATCAATGTTTCTTTCATACTTTGAGATTATGTTTAGTCTTAAAGGATGATTGTTATAAACTTTGAGATGATCTTAAGGAGTTATGTCTTTTCAAATGGATTTGAAATATTAGACTTGAGTGTTTGAATTATAATTCAAATGAATTAGATATAAGTTTTGAATCTTAATTCAATTAAGAAATAAATATTACAACTTGAATTCTATCCAAAGAAAAACAATAATGAATATAATATTTATTTCTTACCATCAATATATATAATCAAGTTATAAAATTCTAAATTATTTGAATCATCCACATAACTTACAAAAGTAAATATACAAAGAATAGGAATATTATTTATTAATAATAATATAATCTTTATTACAATTGAATAAAATAAAGATTACAAGAATAATAAAATAAAATTACAAAAGAATAAGAAAATTACATTGGAATATTTACTAACTATCCTATATCTAAATCTAAACTAAATCTTCATCTTTATCTTTGTATCTGCAAAAAAAAGACTAAATAAAAACAAAAGAAGATTAGTGTTAGTATTATTTCTCTCATACATGTCAGTGAAATGCACTTGACAAATTCATCATTAAGACATTTAAAAAAGGGCAAGTTTCACTAATATGAAAGAATTCATCTTTCATAAATTCAAAGCCAGAAGTCAAATGACAGCCAAGAGGGACAAATTCACTAGCCAGGTGAAAATAATCTGGTAAGAGTAAGTTCAAAAATTCTGAACATATCCACAAGTGCATAGCAAGCACACAGGCAGGACACACACCAGCATGTATGTGGTGTGTTGTCAAGCTCACAGAGCAACTCAATCTCACAAAACCACAAGCACAGCCGTGGAAGGCACTAGTGCATCACTCCACTGCACAACACACAAGAAAAGCCAGTGTAGACAGCAGCTAAACCAAGCACCACAGCTAGCAACCAAACCAACTAAGGATCAATCAAACATCACTAGGATGGTGACATAAGGAGGGGGATGGATCAAGTGGATATCAATATCAAGCCAGGATCTAGGAGGAGCAGGGTCAGCTCAAGATCAAGCACAGGAATCCAGCAAAACCAGATCAAGATCATCATCACCAACTTACTACACCATCATCAGATTTTGTGGTGAGTTTCATAAAATCTTCACATGATCTAATCATCTTATTCAGAGAGAAACATGTGTTGTTTTATAAAATAAAACCTCAGAAAACACCCAAGTGGGGTGAATCCATCATAGGGATTTTTAAAACTCTAAAGGCAAACATCACAATACCAGGATACAACCAGAGCTCAGAGCAACATCCTTGCTCTGGTTGTCAAACTTCATTTTACCATTCAATCATGCATATACCTATGATCTATTCCTAGGCACATCCCTAAAGGAAGGGTAGCACCTTAGGAACAAATCCTTAGGGTCCATAACATGATCAAGCTCACTATCATTTTTCCAAGCTTTGATTCAATCAAGAATAACTGGTATCACTACCAGGAATATCTAGATGAACCAATTAGATAAGATCTAAATCCCTAAGCCTCAGACCAACATCATTGGTCTTAGGGATTTCAGATAAGAGCATTTCTATTTATCTTTCAAAGCCAAGATTGTCTTAAACATAAACTAACCAAATCCATGGTTTAGAATCAAACTTGTGTGCCATACCATGATGGTGTCACAAGAACAGTCAAATATGAATCAGGAAAGACAGTAAATCATCATAGATTCAGACAATTAACTAACTAATCATCTTCCTGTTAGCACAAGAATCATAACTAGGAGATTCCTATGTTAAACTTCACTGTTTGAGATCATGATGATCTCAAACCACATGTTAATTCCCAAGCTAACAGCACTAAGACAGTAGATATATCTTATCATCATCATGACCAAGAATCAAATAAACAGTGGTAAGCTACCAAGTCATTGGCTTTACCAAGCATGCTTCCCAAACAACAATATCACCTGAATCAGATGCAATCTAAGCATCAAATCATCTAGTAAGCCACTAGGAACTGAAGGGAATATGCCCTGAGAGGCAATAATAAAGTGTTTATTATGTGTATTCCAAGTATATGATAGATGTTTATTTTGCATGATATAATTGTATTAATACGGAAACATTAATACATGTGTGTTTAATAAACAAACAGAAAGTTCCTAGTTATGCCTCTCTCATAAACTAGCTCGTTGATTAACAAGATGATCAAGGTTTCCTGATCATGGACATTGAATGTTGTTAATAACGGGATCACAACATTAGTGTAATGGTGTGATGAACATTCATCCGAAGTATAGCATTACGATCAAAGTCATTGAGTTTATATTGCTATAACAACTTACAAAGTGATCCTAATCCTTAGACCATGAGATCATGTCAATCACTAACACCGGAAGAGTTTCTTGATAACATCAAACGTCACACCGTAACAGGTGATTATAAAGATGGATTCGTAACTAATAAAGTGTTATGTTGAGGCTCATGGATCGAGAGTGGAATTTGTTCATCCCGATGACGGATAGATATACTGGCCCTCTCGGTGATATCACATTGATTAGCTTGCAAGCAAGTGATTTGATCACTAGAATGTTATATCACAGAACGAAAAGAGTGCATGTCAGTAACGAGATCAAACTAGGTATGGAGATACCGATGATCGAATCTCGGACATGTAATATATCGTGAAACAAAGGGATTAAGATACTAGCGTAAAAGGTTCCGACGATCACAAGAAAGTCATCGTTGAATGTGTGGGAGTCAGTATGGGTCTCCAGATCCCGCTTCTGATTATTGATCCGAGAGGGGTCTCGATCATGTCCGCATTATTCACGAACCGTAGGGTGACACACTTAAGATACACCGACATCCAATTGGAGCAAATGTTTCATGCCGAAAGAATGAACAAGCGCAGGAATTTATTTCACTAGATACCGAAACAGGTTTTCGGGTGAAATTGCATAAAGTGGTTATGCATGTGAAATAGAATTCTAGCAAGGGGTTATTTGTGAATGTTTTTCATTAAAGTAATTGACAAAATTCTGAATAAAATAAAAGAGTTTTATTTAATGAGAGTTTGCATTAAATTTGGTGGAAATTTAATGGGAATTTGAGTGAACTTTTGAGTGGAGGGAATTTAAAGGAGATCTGTGAGTGGAGTGTCCACCCACATGAAGAGGGAGGGCAAGGGGCAGCCCCATGCCACCCCTTGGGGTTCCCCATCCTCCTATAAAAGGAGCCCCTCCTCACTTGTCTCTCACACCTCCTCATGAAGGATCTCTCTCCTCTAGAATTTATCCCCATGGTCTCGACTAGCGAGATACATGTTCCGGTGGCTATTCGGCAAGAAAGAGTTGTGCTTCCGCATCGCTGGAGCGAGGAGGCGGAGGTTGCTCGGTGCCTCGAACGTGTGCGAGCACGGATGCGCGCTGATTTGCGGCGCTTAGGACTTCCTCTCGATCTTGAGATCGGCAAGAGATCGCTACATCAACCACGAGTTGAACTCGTAAGCTTTGTCGGTCTTCAAGGGTATGTTCTCTACGGATATACATCCGCCGTTGTTTGTATCTAGTAGATAGATCTTGGTATATAGTTCACATCGTAGGAAAATTTTTTTTTCTATGCGAACCCTACAAAGGGTATCGAGCCGGATCTATGCGTAGATACTTTACACGGTAGTACACATATGAGTATGTGGCGATGATCATGTTGTTCCTCCTTTGTTGTAATTTTGGATATTGGTGGCATAGTGGGATGAAGCGGCCGACAAACTTTACATGTCCTCGCACATGAGACCTGTTCCACGCTTGACATGCAACTAGTTTGCATAAGTGGATAGCGGTGTCTGTCTCCTACTATAGTCAATATCTATTTTGCAAGCGAGTTGTCAACAATTTGATTATCCTCGTTAGGTTCATGTTCGAGGTAAGAACGGTTCTATCTCGAAAGCCCTAAGCCACGTAAAACTTGCAATGGATAAATTAGAGGCGCCTAGTTTAGATTGTTCTCGGGCTAGTGTTATGATATGGTAGTGTTGTAAGTAGAAGTATGAGATGATACTCTTACAACACACATAGCGTAAAATCCATAGACCTTGATTTACATATATAGGTATGATAGTGATCATACCACGATGCACATGATAGAGATCATCTCAAGGAACCATATCATTTCACTAATAAACATATGATGTTTTGATAGCATCTTATATTGCTTGTTTAGCGCTTTGTTAGCATAATAAGATGATCCCTCATTTAAATATCAATATAAGAATGTGTTCTTCCTTTAGTAAGCACCGATTATGTTTTCGCCGCTCCAAGACATCACGTGATGATCGGTGTTCTTGGATCCACGACCATATTTCGGTGTAAAACAGTTACACGCGAATACTAAGGTTCTAACTTGGCGAGCCTAGCATGTATGACATGGCCTCGAACACGGACCGAAAGGTTAAGCATGAGTCATATAGTTGATATGATGCCCATTTGATGCTCGCCTTTGAAGCTATACCGACTCACGTGATGATCAGACTTGGTGTAGTGGATTTGGTTCATGTAATCACCAAAAAGGCACGAGGAATGTCGTTTTTGAGTGGGAGTTCATTCATAATATGGATTATTTGAACTCAATCTATCATACACTTAGTCTAAACTTTACAAATTTTGTTGTAGATGGCACCACCTGCTTTTAATTTCAATGTGTTCATGGAGAAAGAGAAACTATCAACGAACGGTAGCAACTTTACCGAATGGGCCATGAATTTGAGGATTCTCCTCTCTGCTGCACAAAAGCAATATGTGCTAGAAGCGCCGTTAGGCCCCCCACCTTTTGATGATGCCCCTGACGAGGAGAAGAATGTCTATCATACTCATCAGGAGGACCACAACTTAGTTCATTGCGGCATATTGTATGGGCTAGAGCCAGAACTTCGAAAGCGTTTCGAAAATGGCAATGCATTTGATACAATGGTTGAGTTGAAAATGATTTTCGACACACATGTCAGAGAGCTACAACGCTGAAAAGTTCTTTAGCTGCATGATGGAAGAGCACACTCCGTTAGTGAGCATGTACTCAAGATGTCGGTTACGCCGATAAACTTGTGTCCTTGGGAATATCGATTCCCATTGACTTAGGCATCCATCGTGTTCTCAGCCACCTAGCTATAAGAGCCGTGATGAACTATAATATGCAAGGCATGAAGAAGTCTCCCCGAGCTTCACAATGCTTAAAACCGAAGTGGAGATCAAAAGGAACATCAAGTGTTGATGATCAATAGGAACACTGGTTTCAAGAAAGACAAGAAGGGAAAACGGAAGTAAGGGCAAGGCCTGTTGCCGCCGAAAAGAAACCCCGAGTTGGACCTAAGTCCGATTCCGAAAAGTGCTACTATTGTAAGGGATCGCCATCGAAGCGCAATCGCCCCAAGTATCGCATAC
Organism: Avena longiglumis; assembly: GCA_030063025.1. Classification (NCBI taxonomy): domain Eukaryota; kingdom Viridiplantae; phylum Streptophyta; class Magnoliopsida; order Poales; family Poaceae; genus Avena; species Avena longiglumis. The sequence goes on along the minus strand of CP125973.1, from coordinate 78,960,108 downwards.
AAGAAGGCCGCAAGGCAAACAAAGGTATATATGATATACATGTTATTGATGTGTACTTGACTAGTGCTTCAGAGCACCGGTATTTGATACCGTTCGCTGCTAATATTTGTAACTCGAATCGTGGTCATGAACAAGCGACCGCTAGCAAGGGTGAGGTCAAGATGCGTGTCGGCAATGGATCAAGCGTTGATGTGATCGCCATTTAACGCTGCCTCTCCACTTGCCGTCGGGATTAGTTATAAACTTTAATAAATGTTATCTAGTGCCTGCACTGAGCATGAACATTGTATCTGGATCGTGTTTGATGCGAAGTGGTTATTCATTTAAATCCGAGAACAATGGTTGTTCCGTTTATATGAATGAAATCTTTTATGGTCATGCACCGATGATGAATGGTTTATTTCTATTAGATCTCGATGATAATATTACACATATTCATAATGTTGATGCTAAAAGGATTAAACTTAATGATGATATATCCGCATATATGTGGCACTGCCGTCTAGGTCATATTGGTGTTAAACGCATGAAGAAGCTCCATTCGGATGGACTTTTGGAATCACTTGATTATGAATCATTTGATACATGTGAGCCATGCCTTATGGGCAAGATGACTAGAACGCCGCTTTCGGTTCAATGGAACGGGCGATTTATTGGAAATCATACATTCGATGTATGTGGTCCAATGAGTGTGTCGGCGAGGTGGATATCGTTATTTTGTTACTTACGGATGATTTGAGTAGATACGGTTATATCTACTTGATGAAACACAAGTCCGAAACCTTTGAAAAGTTCAAGGAATTTCAGAATGAAGTGGAAAATCATCGTAATAGAAAGATCAAATTTCTACGGTCCGACCGTGGAGGTGAGTATCTAAGTTACGAGTTTAGCACTCACATGAAAGAGTGTGGAATTGTTTCACAACTCACACCGCCGGAACACCACAATAAATGGTGTGTCAACGTCAGAATCGCATTTTATTAGATATGGTTCGATCTATGATGTCTCCGACGGACTTGCCGCTGTCATTTGGGGTTATGCACTAGAAACCGCTGCATTCACTTTAAATCGGGCACCATCTAAATCCGCTGAAAAGACAACAGATGAATTGTGGTTTGGAAACAAACCTAAGTCGTTTCTTAAAGTTTGGGGATGCGATGTTTATGAGAAGAAACTTCAACCGGATAAACTCGAACCCAAAGCGAAAAATGCGTCTTCATAGGATACCCTAAAGAAACTATTGGGTATTCCTTCTATCACGCATCCGAGGGCAAGGTTTTGTTGTTAAGAATGGATCCTTTCTAGAGAAAGAGTTTCGCGAAAGGTGTGAGTAGTCGGAAGGTAGAACTCAAGAGGTTGTGGAACCTTCTCTTCAAAGTATGAAGTAGCGCAATGGAAGTTGTTCCGAGTTGGATCCACTGTTGAAGAGGGAACTAATGATAATGATCATGAAACTCGAAAGAGAGTACTCCGAACCTCGCAGTCAAACAGACGCTGCAGCCCCGTCAGACGGAAATCCTGTCATGAATTTCATGGTTGATGAAAATGATGACCCCGCGACGTATGAAGAAGCGATGATGAGCCCGGATTCCAACAAATGGTTAGAAGCCATGAACCGAGATGGAATCCATGTATGAAAATCAAGTTTGGAACTTGGTGGACTACCTCACCACCGAAAGGCCGTGGAGAACAAATGGATTTTCAAAAGGAAAACGATGCCGATGGTAATGTGACCATCTATAAAGCTCGACTTGTCGCAAAGGGGTTTCGACAAATTCAAGGAGTTGACTACGATGAGACTTTCTCTCCGTAGCGATGCTAAAGTCAGTTAGGATTATGTTAGCAATTGCTGCATATTTCGATTATGAGATATGGCGATGGATGTCAAAACCGCTTCTCAATGGTAATATTGAAGAAGAGTTGTATATGATACAACCAAAGGGTTTTGTCGATCCTAAGGATGCTAACAAGGTGTGCAAACTTCAGCGATCCATCTATGGATTGAAGCAAGCATCACGGTTGGAATCTCCGCTTTGATGAGGTGATCAAAGAGTTTGGATTTGTCCAAACTTATGGAGAAGCTTGTATTTACAAGAAAGTGAGGAGCAATGTGGCATTTCCGATATTATATGTGGATGACATATTATTGATCGAATGATATAGATCTTTAAACAAGGTTAAAAGTTATCTAAACAAATTTTCAATGAAGGACCTAGGTGAAGGCCATACATATTAGGCATAAAGATCTATAGAGATAGATCTAGGCGCCTAATAGGGCTATCGCAAAGTACATACCTTGATAAGATTTTAAAGAAGTTTAAAATGGACGGAAGTAAGAAGGGTTCTTACCTATGTTGCAAGGCAAGACATTGAGTAAGACTCAAAGTCCGCTTCCATGAAGAAAGAGAGATAATGGACAAAGTCCCTATGCTTCAGCCATAGGCTCTATAATGTACGCCATGCTATGTACAAGACCGATGTGGCACATGCTATTAGTTTGACTAGTAGGTACCAATCGGATCCGTGTCGTAACATCGGATAGCGGTCAAGAATATCCTTAAGTACTTACGAAGAACTAAGGATATGTTTCTTGTATACGAGGTGAAGAAGAGCTCGTTAAGTGTTATGTCGACGCTTAGTTTTGACACGATCCGATGACTCTAAGTCTCAATCCGGATACGTATTTCTCATGAATGGCGGAGCGTTAGTTGGAGGAGCTCCAAACAACCTATGGTAGCGGATCAACAACGGAGGCCGAATATGTTGCCGCTAAGCGGCTCCAGAAGCGCTTTGATGAAGGAGTTCATATCCGAACTAGGAGTGGTGGCAAACGTTGGACCCAATGGTGATCTATTGTGACAACAATGGTGCCATTTCAATGCCAAAGAGCCAAGGTCTCACAAGCATTCCAAGCATATTAAGCGCCGTTTCACTCCATCCTGAGCATGTCAAGGATGGAGATATAAAGATTTAGAAGTACATACGGATCTCAATGTAGCAGATCCGTGACTAAAACTCTCCCTAGAGCAAAACATGATCAACACCAGAACTCAATGGGTGTTAGATTTATCACTATGTAACTAGATTATTGTCTCTAGTGCAAGTGGAGATCAAGGAATATGCCCCGAGAGGCAATAATAAAGTGTTTATTATGTGTATTCCAAGTATATGATAGATGTTTATTTTGCATGCTATAATTGTATTAATACGGAAACGTTAATACATGTGTGTTTAATAAACAAACAGAAGTTCCTAGTTATGCCTCTCTCATAAACTAGCTCGTTGATTAACAAGATGATCAAAATTCGATCATGGACATTGGATGTTGTTAATAACGGATCACAACATTAGTGTAATGGTGTGATGAACATTCATCCAAGTATAGCATTACGATCAAAGTCATTGAGTTTATATTGCTATAACAACTTACAAGTGATCCTAATCCTTAGACCATGAGATCATGTCAATCACTAACACCGAAAAGAGTTTCTTGATAACATCAAACGTCACACTGTAATGTGGTGATTATAAAGATGGATTCAGAACTAATAAAGTGTTATGTTGAGGCTCATGGATAGAGAGTGGAATTTGTTCATCCCGATGACGGATAGATATACTGGGCCCTCGGGTAATATCACATTGATTAGCTTGCAAGCAAGTGATTTGATCACTAGAATGTTATATCACAGGAACGAGAAAAGAGTGCATGTCGGTAACGAGATCAAACTAGGTATGGAGATACCGATGATCGAATCTCGGACATGTAATATATCGTGAAACAAAGGGATTAAGATACTAGCGTAAAAGGTTCCGACGATCAAAAGAAAGTCATCGTTGAATGTGTGGGAGTCAGTATGGGTCTCTAGATCCCGCCTCTGATTATTGATCCGAGAGGGGTCTCGATCATGTCTGCATTATTCACGAACCGTAGGGTGACACACTTAAGAGACACCGACATCCAATTGGAGCAAATGTTTCATGCCGAAAGAATGAACAAGCGCATGAATTTATTTCACTAGATACCGAAACAGGTTTTCGGGTGAAATTGCATAAAGTGGTTATGCATGTGAAATAGAATTCTAGCAAGGGGTTATTTGTGAATGTTTGTCATTAAAGTAATTGACAAAATTCTGAATAAAATAAAAGAGTTTTATTTAATGAGAGTTTGCATTAAATTTGGTGGAAATTTAATGGGAATTTGAGTGGAGGGAATTTAAAGGAGATTTGTGAGTGGAGTGTCCACCCACATGAAGAGGGGAGGGCAAGGGGGCAGCCCCATGCGCCGGCCACCCCCTTGGGGTCCCCCCTCCTCCTATAAAAGGAGCCCCCCTCCTCACTTGTCTCTCACACCTCCTCGTGAAGGATCTCTCTCCCCCTCTAGAATTTATCCCCATGGTCTCGACTAGCGAGATACATGTTCCAGTGGCTATTCGGCAAGAAAGAGTTGTGCTTCATGCATCGCTGGAGCGAGGAGGCGGAGGTTGCTCAGTGCCTAACGCAGCGTGTGCGAGCACGGATCTTGCTGATTTGCGGCGCTAGGACTTCCTCTTGATCTTGAGATCGGCAAGAGATCGTCTACATCAACCACGAGTTGAACTCGTTAAGCTTTGTCGGTCTTCAAGGGTATGTTCTCTACGGATATACATCCGCCCGTTGTTTGTATATAGTAGATAGATCTTGGTATATAGTTCACATCGTAGGAAAATTTTTGTTTTCTATGTTGTGAACCCTACAGGAACATCATCTATCATTTTAAGCAACAAGCCTCAGGCCAATAATCAGTTAGCATGAATACAAATCAGCCAAACATGATTCAAATCATCCAATACATCATCAATCACATAACAGGAACCCTTAATGGATAATTATCCTAAACTGAATCAGACAATAGATAGAGAGGATACTGCCAGCCTCTAGCATCGAATCAACAAGCATAGAAAGCACCAGGGGGAAGGAATCAAACTCACCGTAGGTCCTCGCTGAAGAAATTGAAGAGGAAGTAGATTGGCCGACGAACCCGTGGCGTCACAGTGAGAACCCAGGGGGCACAGCAACCTGCACCAGCCACGGCGACGGGCATAGCAGCACACGTATCCACCACAACACCACAGGCGAGACCACGACGGCGGCGGCAGCACTTGAACACATGCCAAAACTCAAACCCTAGGGTTCAGAGAGACATCGATCCATTGCAAGAGAGCCCCGGGCTCAAATGCAATTGGATGGAACGAATGAGCATCGTCGACAACCCCCAATTGCACCACGACGGCGACCATAACGGCCGACGGCAGCGGGAATCGACGGTGGCGGCATCGCCGACCATGAGGTCGGGGTCAGACGAGGAGATGATAAGATCGAGGGAGAGAGAGAGGCAGTGAGGATGTAACTACCTCGGTGAATTACGCTCCTAGATACAAGCCTGGATGAGCGGAAATGGTTGAAATAGTACGGTGGGGCCCAAATGCCACTCACGGGTAGACCTCTCGGCCGTCCCAACCATTTCCAGTCATCGGGACAAGTACGGCGAATCCAGCGAAGGGATCAACTACATACACAAATGAGTATGTATGCAAGCCACCATACAATAGTACATCAGAGCCATTCCATCTAAAAGGAAAGAAAATATAGCAACGCCATACGACAAGATTCAAATGACCTAGATAGATATAATACTTTAGGATATTTCATCATACATCACACATCAGAGTATCAGGCGGAAGCGGCAAACAAGATCCGAGTACGGATAAGAAGCAAATCGGCATAAGATGCCCATAAAATAAGCACATCCCGCCCACAGATCTCACGGATCCCGCTCCTAATCTCTACACGAACGATCGTTGCCCACATCATCGCCTCCTCCACCCAAAGATCCGTCTTGCGAGTGTACTGCTCATACGAACCAATAATTTATCGCTTGAGACCCTAGGGTGCTCAAGAAGTCTTTATGCCTCTAAAGGGACACAACCTGGGTGACACAATTGCAGAAAAGATAAACCCTAACAGTTCTATAGATACTGCTAACCATTCGCCTAACCAAAGATAGACGGATGTCCGTGAATTAATGACAACAATTATAACAAGAATACCATCGATCCTTCCTCCTCTCGCTACCAACGAGGAAGCGACGAACAACCCCCATCCGTTGGCAATTCTATTAACCATTCCATGAGTGTTGCACTATTTACTAGTCATTACTTAGTCAAATTAAAAGCGGTACTTTAGTTATGCTTGTCTATGATCGAGAACTGCTCCAAGTCGCCCATAACCGCGGACACGGCTTTCAGAAAGTTTTACCCAGGGTGCACAAATAGCAACACACACTCGATCAACCTCGGAAAACCAAATCCAAACCCAACGAGGCCTTCACGACAAAGCAATCACAGATTCAGAATATTTTAGGGCCACCCCATTGAGTAGACCATAACGGTTAGTGACTCGAGACGGACTCAAGGTTTGCGACAATGGCAGAACGACCGGGAACCCGAAAATGTGATGGGCTTGTCGATACCTGAAAACACTCCCTTACCTAAACAGACAAAGGTGCTCCTCGCACAATCTTAATAACGCATGAAGGCATGGCATAAGTACAGATAGTAACAAACGTCAAACTAGTTTGTGGCCCCAAGAAATAAGACTGAATCAAGCTCGCTCGTGGGGTCCCATAAGCCTCCTGATGTGGATAGCGCGAATAATCAAGGAACAGGAATCAAGTACTCGGGGTCCTACGGACACAAGTGAGCAGGAAAACCAAATAGCAGATATTGCTCACGGTGCCACTTTCATTAGTTATCCCATTACTACTCGAGTTAAGTTGTTTAGGTACCTCGTTATCCAACAGACTCACATACCCTACACATGTGTTTCACGACTCGCATGGCTCAAACAACTCCTGTAGTAATGGCTCATGGGATGGAGGAACAAGCTTGGTGGGGTTAAAAGTAAAGGCTATGCAATACTTGGGATTCAGTTTAATGCAATCGCGACTCAATGATGCAAGAATAAGATAGAGGCAATAGGTACTGTATGTATGCAAGCATGTGGTAGTGCTTGCCTGGCAACTCAGTTGAAGCGAGAGACGGATCTGGGTAGTGCTCCTGGTTCTCTTGATATATCCCCTGCTCAGTGTCTATCCGAAGAAGAACCAAACAAACAAGGGCCAACATAAATAAAGTGCACAAGCATAGGAATAAATGCGTCAAGCAAACAATCATGCCATGATGAATGATGCACAAGATGCATGGCAATAATGTAGCATGGCATGGGTGAGGTGTAGAATACAAGAAATAAACATTTTATTGAGTTTTGGCCACAATTTATTGTCTTATTAGTTGCTGTATACTATATATTTATATGATGCATGCTGCAATTTAAGTCATGGATAGCATAAACATAAAGGTCTCGTCGAGCTGATCATTTTAGACATATCATTTGTTTAATTTGGAGTTATAGAACTAAAGTTATTAATTATTTAAGGTAAATGACATTTTATGTAATTATATTCAACTTGGAAAATAAAGTGCTCAATTGAAATTTTGGATGGAATATTTGTAATCCTCATATTTTTCTGATTCAAAATCATATATCATTTGTTAATTTTGGATTTATAATTCAAAAGTTGTTTGAAAACAGATTTAAATTTGAATTTTAAACAAATTTTGAAAAGGTTTTAAATTAAATGTAAATGAAACTTTTTACTCACTGGACCTAGCCTTGCCAAAGGTGGTGGGGCCAGTGACTCAGCGCCACAGTTATTGTGAAAGGAGGGACTGGTTGAATGAAATATAAACCGAGTCTTTTGCAAAAAGGCAGAGGCACAGACAGGTGGGTCCTGAGGGTCGCGGGTTGAGGAGCAAAAAGGTTGGGGGGGGGTATCTGCAAGATGACCACACTCGTTTTCTTCTGCATCTTGTGACGAATCGACGACGACGCGACAATGCGACGCGCTGGCGAGGCTCGAACCCAGTCCCGGAGCGCGGCCGAGGCGCAACCAAAGGCGCGGGTGGGGTTCTTTGCCGAGGACGCCTTGAGGTAAGGTATCTGCGCGGCAATGACGAAGCGAAGGCAACGCCGGCGCAAGACGATCGTGTTCGACGACGATCGCCGTGAAACGAAGAAGGCGGGGGCATGTCTAGGGGTTCGGGACTCACCGGGCCGTGGTGTGGTCGACGGGCTCGGGTGGTCGCGATTGTCGTGAGGCTAAGCGGGCGGCTAGGGTTTCGTCGGGTGGCGGCGGTGATCTGCGGTTGTGGCTCCTCCTCGCTGGAACGTGCAGGCGGGTAGGACGCCACGGGCTTCCTCAACAACCTTGCCACGCCACGCCACCGGTAGAGTATGGGAGGAAGAGGCCGACGGTGGCCGTCGTAGGGGGGGGTAGACGAGGGAGGGAGAGGGAAGAGGGCAGGGCCCTGGAGAGATCTGGGAGAGGCCAGAGGGTTGGGAGGGAGTAGATAAGGATGGGGAGAGTGGAGGATGGCGTGGGGGAGGGGAAGGTGGCGTCGGCCACCTTTTTCCCATCCCTCTCACGTGCTCAGCTGGGGCTGTAAGGTGCACGGTGAGGCAGGTAGACCTGGGGGGAGGGGCTGCCAGGTGGGGTCGTCGTGAGAGCAAGGGGCAGGGGCAGGCTCGGCTAGGGGGCCCTTATGGCATAGAGAGAAAGAGAGAGGGAGGAGAGAGAGGGTGGAGCTAGGCTCGGCTAGCTAGGGTCGGGTTAGGGTTTAAGGTTGGGTAGCTAGGTGGGGCAGCATGGTAGAGAGAGGAGAGGGAGAAGGACAAGTGGGGTCGGCCTAGGGTAAGGGTGGCTAGGGTTTTGAGATGTAAAGAGAGAGGGGAGGTTTAGGGTTTGGGCATGCCCACATGGTCATGCATGGATGGGGGATGGTTTAAAGAGGGGGGTAGGGTTTTAGTTTAGTTTAGGGGTGACATGGAAGATGATGTTAGGGGTAGGTGATTAGGTTTAGGGTTTAGGAGTAGAGAGGAGGGTTTAGAGAGAGAGGAAGAGATGAGGGTGAGATTGAGTGTTTGGACAAGACAAGCAAGATCAAGCAAGATCCACAAGCTCAAGCAAGATAGCCAAAAGAGAGAAAAGAAGCAAAGGTGGTGATGGGGTAGATAGAGATGGGAATGAGGTTTGGGCAAGACCAAAATAGATCAAGCCCAAAAGAAGGGTAGAAATTAGAGATGACACACTCAAGAATTCAAATAAAACCAAAAGATGACCAAAAATTGGTGGTAGTTGCATGGCCCATGCAAATGCATTAAATGATAGGTCTTATCTTGTGAAAACAAAACAATATCTCATGGCATTTATTTATTTGCATCCTCCAAAGTTGGAGTAAGGGTCAAGCAAAAGAACTTGTAGGATTGGACCCACCCTATCTCTCATGAGCTTGATTAAACACCAAAAGAAAAATAATTACAAGCTCATGGATAATGGGATGGTGGAATTGTAAAGTGGTGAAAGAAAGGGTGGTGGAGACAATAAAAGATATGCCCCCAACTCAACTTGGGAATTTAACAATATATCAAGAACCAAATACAATATCAAGAGGCAAAAATAAATAATAATGCATATGAGATAAGAACCAAAACTCAAGGGTTTTTGTATGATGCTCAAATGCAAGGTGGCATGATGACATGAGCATGATATGATGATGCAACAATTATATGTAGGAAGTGGCCATTTTATTACTAAACCCAGTAGCATTACAGTTGTTATACAAATGGGATGCTACAACTCTCCCCCACTAAACAGGAATCTCGCCCCGAGATTCTAGGAAGAAGAAGAAGAAGACTCAAAAAGGGTAGGATAGTTGGCACGGAGTTCATCTTCACGCTCCCAAGTGGCTTCATCAACAGAATGGTGCGACCACTGCACCTTGCAGAACTTGATGGACTTGTTGCGAGTCCTTCTTTCTGCGGTCTCAAGGATTTTTGTGGGGTGTTCTTGATAAGACAGGTCTTCTTGGAGATCGATTAGCTCATGATCCACGGTTCTGCCGGGATCTTTGAAGCACTTCTTGAGTTGAGAGATGTGGAAAACATCATGAACTTTGAGTTTTTCCGGGAGCTCAAGAGCATAAGCAACTTCTCCTCTTCTTCCACGAATTTTTAAAGGACCGATGTATCTAGGAGCCAGCTTTCCTTTGATACCAAAGCGGTGCGTGCCTCTCATGGGAGTGACACGAAGGTAAACGAGATCACCAGGCATACACCATGTCCGGTGCTTCTGTCATAATTGCTCTTCCGGCGACTTTGAGCAATCTTGATTCTCAAGAATGATATGCACCTTCTCCTCCGCTTGAGTTACAAATGTCGGGGCCAAACCATATTCTTTCTCCGCACCGACAAACCAATCGGAGTTCTGACTTGTACCATAGAGAGCCTCAAATGGTGCCATCTTCGACTTTTCCGAAGCATTGTTGTAAGAAAATTCAGCATAAGGAAGACATTCCTCCCACTTCATGCCAAAAGAGATGACGCAAGCACGAAGCATATCCTCCGAATCTGGTTGATCCTTTCCACTTGTCCTTGCGATCGAGGGTGGTAAGTGCTTGAAGTTCAACTTTGTTCCCAAAGCATTTTGGAAACTTTCCTTAACTTGGAAGTGAAGATGCTCCCACGGTCCGAACTGATCTCAAGCGGAACCCCATACAGAGAGACAATTGCTGATATAGAGCTCACCAATCAATTCCGTAAATTGTTTCTTGACGGGAAGAAGTGAGCCACTTTAGAAAGCCTGTCGATGACAACAAAGATTGCATTGTTGCCCTTCTGCGACCTTGGAAAACCAGTGATGAAGTCCATCTCTACTTTCTCCCATTTCCATTCCGGGGTTTCAATGGTCAGTAGAAGACCGAAGGTTTCGATGAACAGCTTTCACTCTGCGTATACATCACACTCGAGACATACTTGGCACAATATCGCTTTAAACCCGCCACCAATATTGTGTTTTCAAGTCCATGTACATCTTTGTGCTGCCAGGTGGATAGATAGAACAGAATCGTGCGCCTCCTTGAGAACTTGTTTCTCAAACCCGGTAGTTTGGAACAAACATCCGTGTTCAAAGAAAAGCGTGCCTTGATCATCGACGTGGAAAGACTCATACTGAAGTCAAGTTTGAGATGATCTTTGGTGTGCGGATCACCAAGTCGACGAGCGAATCTTTTCTTCCAAGAGAGGAGTAGCCGAAGGTTCAGGAGATGCCCTTGTTCCACAATTTTAAGGTTGAGATGAGAATTCCTCGCACAAGAGAGGTGTTGTTCTTCCATCATGAGGTTGTTGACATAAGCTTTACTACTGAGAGCATCGGCCATGACATTAGCTTTGCCCGGAGTGTAGTTGATGGTCAAATCAAAATCATTGATTGCTTCAATCCATCTCCTCTGCCGAAGGTTGAGATCAGGCTGAGTGAAGATATACTTCAAACTCTTGTGGTCAGAAAAGATCTCACAACGGTTTGCCAAGTAGTGCCTCCATAGCTTCAAAGCAAAGACAACTGCTGCGAGCTCGAGGTCATGTGTGGGATAGTTGATCTCATGCGTCTTCAACTGTCGAGAGGCATAAGCAACCACTTGTTTTTCTTGCATAAGGACCGCACCCAATCCTTGCAAAGAGGCGTCACAGAATATCTAGAAAGGCTTAGATGTATCCGGAGGAACCAAGACTGGTGTGGAAGTGATCTTCTCTTTGAGTGTCTCAAAGCTTGCTTGACATGCAGGAGTCCAAAGGTATTTCTTGCCTTTCTTGAGGAGATCGGTAAGAGGCTTCACTATCTTCGAGAAGTTCGAACGGTTTACGCAATAACTAGCCAAACCAAGGAAACTCCGCACTTCTTTGACATTTAGGAGGAAGCCATTCAAAAATTGTCTTCACAGTTTCCGGGTTGACTGCAATGCCCTTGGCAGAGATGACATGACCAAGATAGGTTACTTGAGGCAGCCAAAACTCACACTTTGAGAACTTTTCATACAAGCGGTTCTCACGAATCTTGTTTAGGACACAATCAAGGTGTTCTTCATGCTCTTCCTTTGACTTAGAATAGACTAGGATGTCATCCAGATAGACCACAACGAACTTATCAAGGTACTCCATGAAAACCGAGTTCATAAGCCTCGAGAAGGTAGCAGGTGCAGGAGACCGAAAGACATGACCGTACTACACAGGCCATAGCGGTGATGAAAGCTTTTTAGGAACATCTTCCTTGCGAATCTTGATTTGGTGATAACCACTTCTCAAGTCAAGCTTAGAGAACACCAGCTCCAGCTATCGATCGAAGAGATCATTAATCCGCGGAAGGATATTTGTTCTTGATGGTTTTAGCATTGAGAGCCCGATAGTCAACACAAAGTCTATCACCCTGCCACGCTTCTTCACAAAGATTGTTGGGCTACCCCAAGAAGAAGTATCTGGTTGAATGAAACCCAACTTCTCTTGTTCATCAAGTTGACGCTTGAGTTCACCAACTCAAAGAGACCCATTTTATAAGGCCGCTTGGAGATAGGAGCCGTTCGAGTTCAAGCTCAATTACAAACTCAACCTCACGATCCGGAGGCATACCCGACAACTCTTCAGAAAGACATCTGAACTCACAGACCGGAACACTCGAATAGCTACCATAGCGTCATCATTGAGCCGCTAAAGAAAAAGCTGGACAACGAGTCGACTTGGAGAAAAGACTATATGGCCTTGAGAATCTTGAGAGAAACCGTTCAAAGCACAATCAATCACAGCTGCATTTGCTGTCAACCAATCCATGCCCAAGATGACATCAATGTCAGAATTGCCCAGAACAATTAAGGATGCCGAGAACGAAGAGCCACCAATCTCAATTTGATTGCCATGGCTTATTTTAGAAGCTGCCATTGTTGCTCCACGAGAAAGAACCATTAACCACTTAAGAAGAGGATCCGACGCTAACCCATTCTCACTTGCAAACTTGATAGAAACAAAAGAATGCGATGCACCAGAATCAAACAAAACTCGTGCAGGAACTGAGTTAACGGGAAGCATACCCATCACAACTCCCGGTGCATGCTCAGCTTGAGCGGCGTTGACACAGCTTGCACGAGCAGATGACCGGGCTTAGTGTTGATGTTGAGAGCCGAGGTGGTGGTGCACGAACCAAAGGAGAGCTTGCCGCAGATCTTGGAGGTGGAGGAAGAGCTTTGTTTTCAGCAGACAGTTCCAATTGATGCCGGGGTCTCCACACGTGAAACAAGCACCAGGTGGACGTGGAGCAACGTAGCCAGGGACTCCGCCAGGCGCTCTAGGTTAGTGGTGGTTGTAGCCCCTGGGAGCCGCAGTGAGGAAGTTTGGTGGCCTTGCCGCGTAGCTTGCAGGTCTTGGTGGAGCCGGGAGCGACGGTGGGGTGTTAGGAACCCAGACACGCCGCTTAGAAGGAGCTGACATAGCTGAAGAGCTTGGTGCGTCACGGTTGTGTTTCTTTGACTCCTCAAACACTTGCCTACTTGCTTCCTCCTGCAGAGCTGTATGCTGAAGTTCCAGAAAAGACGCCGGCCTTGCACGTGTGATTGCATATTTAATCGATGCATTGAGCCCTTGCCTTAACCTCTTTTGCTTCTTCTTGTCATCGGAGATCTCATCGCCACCATAACGAGAAAGATTCATGAAGTTCTTGATGTAGGTGTTGACATTATCGTTTCCCTGCTTGAGGTTGAGAAACGCTTCATTCATCCTCTCCATGACAATTTCTGACAGATACTGCTCTTTGAACGCTCCAGTGAACCGTTCCCAAGTAGGCTGAAAACCGGTCGGTTGCCTTGTGTAATTCTCCCACCGTAGAGCTGCATCTCCCTTGAAGGTGAGTAGCACACTTTACCCACTCTTGCTCGGGAACATCAGCGGTCTCGAGTAGCCTTGACATCTCACGCAACCAATCATCCGCATCCAAAGTGGTCGATCGAAACATCAAATTGGCGAGGTTGAACTTGAGGAAGCTTTTGATGTCTCCTCGCTTGGGAGGTGGAGGTAGTGGAGCAAACTCATTCTTCCGAACACTTTCCTCAAAGCGCTGCTGGTTCTGCTGCATTGCTGCCAAGGCATTGGCGATGTTTGACAACGCGGAACCCAGTTCAGGTGGTATGCCCTCATCAAAACGGCGTGGTGGAGCCATCCTGTGATTGATATAAAACACAAGTCAGTACTATAATGGAGAATAATAATAATCCAAAATAGTACCAAGATGGAATTACTCAAGATTAAAGGATACAATTTACTACGATGATATTAAAATATCAACAAAGTTCAAAGCACCTAGAAGATATTAAGCATATCGCACACGACTGAAAAGGAGTGTGGTACACAGATATATCAAAGAAAAAAAATTCCACAAATTTCGGCATTAAAATACCAATAGATGCGCAAAATTACTTAACGAATCAAGATTAGTGACTCTACCAATTCAATATACAAAAGCGAATGATAAGAGTAGTGGTATGGTCGCGACTCCATCCCGCACTCAAATCATTACTCCGCACATGAATAAGTGGAACACATATCCTAACTCCTTCTTCTCACGTTGAACCTAAAGATTGGTAACTACGGAAACGAACACCCCAAACAAGATAACGTCGGATAACAAAGAGTAAGACAGATCGCGGCGGTATGCAACGAATCAGATAGATCACGTCGGTTTGCAAAAGCCTGTCGGTATGGAATATACCAACAGTTGATAACCAAAAGCCCGATTAGATAACAACTTGGATGCAACAGATAGACAAGGAATTACACACACACACACACACACACACACACACAAAAACACACAACCTATGGTACTACGGAAACCCAGAACACGTGAATCCTAGTTTGAATTTTTAAGAAGAGGATTGAAAACGTTGCACTTCCTTACCAGAAAAGGGTGGGTGGGTGGGTAAGAAGAAAAATGGAAGCAGTCCTACTCTCACGTTTTGTTTTCCCTAGTATACATAGCTACCAAAATATTTGCTAGACTGACAACGACCATTTGGTGAGACCACAAGGCGGGATGGCTCGATACCAATTGTAACTACCTCGGTGAATTACGCTCCTAGATACAAGCCCGGATGAGCGGAAATGGTTGAAATAATGCAGTGGGGCCCAAATGCCACTCACGGGTAGAACCTCGGCCGTCCCAACCATTTCCATCATCGGGACAAGTACGGCGGCGTAATCGGCGAAGGATCAACTACATACACAAATGAGTATGTATGCAAGCCACCATACACTAGTACATCGATCCATTCCATCTAAAAGAAAGAAAATATATAGCATACGGCAAGATTCAAATGACCTAGATAGATATAATACTTTAGGATATTTCCTCATACATCACACATCAGAGTATCAGGCGGAAGCGACAAACAAGATCCGAGTACGGATAAGAAGCAAATCGGCATAAGATGCCCATAAAATAAGCACATCCATACAGATCTCACGGATCCCGTTCCGGAATCTCTACACCGAACGATCGCTGCCCACATCATCAGCCTCCTCCACCCAAGATCCGTCTTGCGAGTGTACATTCATCCGAACCAATAATTTATCGTGTGAGACCCTAAATTTTCAAGTCTTTATGCCTCTAAAGGGACACAACCTGGGGTGACGCAATTGCAGCAAAAGATAAACCCTAACAGTTCTATAGATACTCGCTAACCATCCGCCTAACCAAAGATAGACGGATGTCCGTGAATTAATGACAACAGTTATAATAGTAATACCATCAGATCCATCCTCCTCCTAAACACCAACGAGGAAGCGAACAACCCCCCATCTGTTGGCAATTCTATTAACCATTCCATGAGTGTTGCACTATTTACTAGTCAGTTACTTAGTCAAATTAAAAGCGGTACTTTAGTTATGCTTGTCTATGATAGAGAAACAGCTCCAAGTCGTCCATAACCGGACACGGCTTTGAAAGTTGTACCTGCAGGGTGCACAAATAGCAACACACTCGATCAACCTCGGAAAAACCAAATCAAAACCCAACGAGGCCTTCACGACAAAGCAATCACAGGATTCAGAAATATTTGAGGCCACCCCATTGAGTAGACCATAGCGAAGTTAGGCGACTCGAGACGGACTCAAGGTTTGCGCCAGTGGCTGTAAACGACTGGGAACCCGAAAATGTGACTGGGCTTGTCGATACCATGAAAACACTCCGCTTACCTAAACAGTACAGTGTGCTCCTCGCACAATCTTACATAAAGCAGTAGCATGGCATAAGTACAGGATAGTAACAAAACCTCAAACTAGTTTGTGGCCCCAAGAAATAAGACTGAATCAAGCTCTGGCTCAGGGGGGTCCCATAAGCCTCCCGGATGTGGATAGCGCGAATAATCGAGGAACAGGAATCAAGTACTCGGGGTCCTACGGGACACAAGTGAGCAGGAAAAAACAAATAGCAGATATTGCTCACCGGTGCCACTTTCATTAGTTATCCCATTACTACTCAAGTTAAGTTGTTTAGGTACCTTTTTATCCAACAGACACTCACATACCCTTCACATGCTGTTCTACGACTCGCATGGCTCAAACAACTCCTGTAGTAATGGCTCATGGGATGGAGGAACAAGCTTGGTGGGGTTAAAAGTAAAGGCTATGCAATACTTGGGATTCAGTTTAATGCAATCGCGACTCAATGATGCAAGAATAAGATAGAGACAATAGGTACTGTATGTATGCAAGCATGTGGTAGTGCTTGCACAACTCAGTTGAAGCGAGAGACGGATCTGGGTAGTGCTCCTGGTTCTCTTGATATATCCCCTGCTCAGTGTCTATCCGAAGAAGAACCAAACAAACAAGGGCCAACATAAATAAAGTGCACAAGCATAGGAATAAATGCGTCAAGCAAACAATCATGCAATGATGAATGATGCACAAGGTGCATGGCAATACTGTAGCATGGCATGGGTGAGGTGTAGAATACAAGAAATAAACATTTTATTGAGTTTTGGCCACAATTTATTGTCTTATTATTTGCTGTATACTATATATTTATATGATGCATGATGCAATTTAAGTCATGGATAGCATAAACATAAATGTCTCGTCGAGCTGATCATTTTAGACATATCATTTGTTTAATTTGGAGTTATAGAACTAAAGTTATTAATTATTTAAGGTAAATGACATTTTATGTAATTATATTCAACTTGGAAAATAAAGTGCTCAATTGAAATTTTGGATGGCATATTTGTAATCCTCATATTTTTCTGATTCAAAATCATATATCATTTGTTAATTTTGGATTTATAATTCAAAAGTTGTTTGAAAACAGATTTAAATTTGAATTTTAAACAAATTTTGAAAAGGTTTTAAATTAAATGAAACTTTTCTACTCAGCTGGACCTAGCCACCGCAAAGGATGTGTGGGGCAGTGACTCAGCCACACGCCGCATTGTGAAAGGGAGGGACTGTGGGTTGAATGAAATATAAACCGGGAGTCTTTTTGCAAGATGGCCACAGACAGGTGGGTCCTGAGGGTCGCGGGTTGAGGAGCAAAAAGGTGGTGGGGGGGTATCTGCAAGATGGCCACACCTCTTTTTTCTTCTGGTATCGACAAAAGCGACGACGCGACAACGGACGTTGTGGCGAACCAGGCTCATTGGGCCTTGTTGGCCGAGGCGCAACCAAAGGCGGGTGGGGTTCTTGTAGGAAGGGCCTGCTCGAGTAAGGTATCTCTGGCGCTTGACGAGCAGAAGGCAACGCCGGCCTTGTCGTGTTCGACGTCGATCATCGCCGACGAAACGAAGAAGGCGGGGCATGTCTAGGGGTTCGGGACTCACCGGGGCGTTGGTGTGGTCGACGGGCTCGGGTGGTCGCGATCGTCGGCGAGGCTGGCGACCGCGGCTAGGGTTTGCGTCGGGTGGCGGCGGTGATCTGCGGTTCCAGGGCTCCTCCTCCATTGGACTGCAGGCGGGCAGAGGGGCCTTCTGGCTTCCTCGACAACCTTGCCATACGCCACCGGCTGGTAGAGTATGGGGAGGAAGAGGCCGACGGTGGCCGTCGTAGGGGGGTAGACGGTGACGAGGGAGGGAGAGGGAAGAGGGCAGGGCCCTGGAGAGATCTGGGAGAGGCCAGAGGGTTGGGAGGGAGTAGATAAGGATGGGGAGAGTGGAGGATGGCGTGGGGGAGGGGAAGGTGGCGTCGGCCACCTTTTTCCCATCCCTCTCACGTGCTTCATGAGGGCAGCGAGGCACGGCTGAGGGCAGGTAGACCTGGGTGAAGGGGCTGCCAGGTGGGGTCGTCGTGAGAGCAAGGAGGCAGGGCAGGCTCGGCTAGGGGGGGGCCTTATGGCATAGAGAGAAAGAGAGAGGGAGGAGAGAGGGTGGAGCTAGGCTCGGCTAGCTAGGGTCGGGTTAGGGTTTAGGGTTGGGTAGCTAGGTGGGGCAGCATGGTAGAGAGAGGAGAGGGAGAAGGACAAGTGGGCTCGGCCTAGGGGAAGGGTGGCTAGGATTTTGAGATGAAAAGAGAGAGGGGAGGTTTAGGGTTTGGGCATGCCCACATGGTCATGCATGGATGGGGGATGGTTTAAAGAGGGGGTAGGGTTTTAGTTTAGTTTAGGGGTGACATGGAAGATGATGTTAGGGGTAGGTGATTAGGTTTAGGGTTTAGGAGTAGAGAGGAGGGTTTAGAGAGAGAGGAAGAGATGAGGGGTGAGATTGAGTGTTTGGACAAGACAAGCAAGATCAAGCAAGATCCACAAGCTCAAGCAAGATAGCCAAAAGAGAGAAAAGAAGCAAAGGTGGTGATGGGGTAGATAGAGATGGGAATGAGGTTTGGGCAAGACCAAAATAGATCAAGCCCAAAAGAAGGGTAGAAATTAGAGATGACACACTCAAGAATTCAAATAAAACCAAAAGATGACCAAAAATTGGTGGTAGTTGCATGGCCCATGCAAATGCATTAAATGATAGGTTTTATCTTGTGAAAACAAAACAATATCTCATGGCATTTATTTATTTGCATCCTCCAAAGTTGGAGTAAGGGTCAAGCAAAAGAACTTGTAGGATTGGACCCACCCTATCTCTCATGAGCTTGATTAAACACCAAAAGAAAAATAATTACAAGATCATGGATAATGGGATGGTGGAATTGTAAAGTGGTGAAAGAAAGGGTGGTGGAGACAATAAAAGATATGCCCCCAACTCAACTTGGGCATTTAACAATATATCAAGACCCAAATACAATATCAAGAGGCAAAAATAAATAATAATGCATATGAGATAAGAACCAAAACTCAAGGGTTTTTGTATGATGTTCAAATGCAAGGTGGCATGATGAGATGAGCATGATATGATGATGCAACAATTATATGTAGGAAGTGGCCATTTTATTACTAAACCCACTAGCATTACAGTTGTTAGACAAATGGCATAAATATTGTGCACTACATACTTATGCAATTTTCTCTCTACCAGTTCCCTTCTACATCCGCTCACTCATCAATATAGGCTATTGGCATAAATATTGTTCTAGTCTAAGCTTACCGGCCACCATTTCGTATTTTTTGGCTCCTAATTCAAGATAATGTGTCCAGGATCAGGCGCCAAAAAGGGAAAGTTAGAATAAATGATTGTCACCTATTTATACTAAATATTTTTATTTTTTCACAAACTCATTATCAGTAAATATTAATTACTATTAGTTTTTCATACAACCTTTTATCGGAGAACCTTAATCTAATAACATTAAATACATAATTTTGTTGGTAGTAATAATACTCAAGATTTATTATCATACGACTAAAACGTCTGACATTATGAATACAACGGTCCTAAAGCAAAACTGTATTCATAGTGGAAATTATGTTACATATTGAAATCTTAGTTTGGCATATTTTGTTGAACCGAATTTTGTCAACATTAACAAGGACTACAAAACTGGTAAAATCACCTCCATCTAAGGATTTTTATAGACTCTTAGATATATTATAGTTTGTCCATATTTGTTTGCTTATATTATGATCTACAAAAATATCTTGACAAAGGGTTATGTGATGATCAAGCCTGTAAAATATCTAGGTTTGTAGAATTTGTTCTCCACTTAAACAAAATTAAGAACGTCCTTGCAGTTGACCGAACTACCACGGGCATTGACTGGACTTCTTTTCTGGCCAATAAAAGAAAAGAAAAAACCTAGATTGTTGTGCTCGCGTGCCGTGCACTCCTGGGTTTGGTGCTGCCCTACTATATATTTGTCTCGTCGATGCAGTCCTCAATTCCCTAATCCCGGGTTCCTGTCGCCATTACCTTCATCGCTTTATGTTTGCCCCGTTATGCAGACCAGATTACGCGCGAGGCCTGATTTTCCAGGCGGATAGGTAGGTTATGCGTCATGATTAACAGATAATCGATTGACGCGAGTTCCTCAAGTAAACTAGTACTACCGTGTATGGACAAGTCGCGCTCCTGCTAATCCTATCTCTCATTTTCTCTGCCCATAACTAATCGTCCGCCTGTTGTGTAGTAGTAGTACTAGTACGCCGCACGATATATTAATTGATTTGGATTTGTCAAATTTTAGATAAACTTATATACTAAATGATGTCTAGATTTATTTAAATTTTGATAAATCCAAGTCAATTAATATAGGTCGGAGGGAGTACAAATTAACACCCCAACCACAGTGTTTTGACTCTACAGGTTGGTTGCCTCCTGGCATCCACATGGTACTTCCTTGTAGTCGTTGCCTGGTCACTGAACTGCCCCTCCCTGGATCAAATGGGTTGCGCAATCAGTTGAACATTAGAGCCTCTCATAACCCGGCCTTGCTCAAGTCATTGACTTCTACTACACGCTTATAAGTCATGTCAATCAACAATAATATAATGTCTCCAGTAAGCTGACTTTGATACTCTACATGCATGGCACTCACTATCTGCTTATCAATGTACGGGTGGGCACGCATGAGTACAGTCTACAAATTACAAACTCTATGAGTATGCAATAATAATAATACTCCCTTCGACCTATATTAGTTGACTTGGATTTGTCAAAATTTGAATGAACCTGTATACTAAATAGTGTCTAGATTTATTCAAATCTAGACAATTTGAGTCAACTAATATGGATCGGAGAAAGTAGTATATATGGCCAAATAGAATCAACCACACACAACTCAGACGATGATCTAGCTGCGATCGCCTTTAGCTTGCTTGCCATCGATTATTCCCTTTAACTTACTAGAATCCCAACACCAAGCTCAGGATTGCCACGTGTGTGCGTCCATGGAAAAAGAAGAACAAATGTGTACCGAAAGGGCCAGGGAATAAATAGGAATGAGTTTGCCTTTGGAAATGAGGAATGAACAAACTCAGAATCCCACTACCCAATTGCAGCATAATTCCAGTGGGGCTGCTACCTATTATAGAACTGAACATAGCACATATATAATTCCTGGGAGTGGTGACGTGCTGACAGAGACTTCCATGAACAGCAAGCATATCCTTCTCGAGTTAGTATTTTTTTTTATCGAATTTGGCCGTAATTTACATGATCGGGTCCGGTTGTGGAAAGCCTAACACGGTTACTACTATTTAAATGGAAAAGCGAGGTCACCTATAGGTTCGTCTTATATGCCTAGTCCTCTTTGAGTGCGTGCAAACTTTGGTTATGCGTTAGTGGAGACCAATGATAGAGCTCGGAATGAGAAGTTGTAACCATAATTTGGCAGCACTCGTGTAGGTTAAGTGAAACAGGCGGTTCTAGGGCTCGTTTGAAACACAGGAATTCCACAGGATAGGATTTTTAGAGGAAAATTTTCCTTTGAACCCTTTGGAACTTAGGAATGGGAAAGGATTTTCATAGGATTGACTTCCTATGCTTCAAAGTTTCGTAGAAAAAAAAACATTTGGTCCGACTGGATGGAAGAATTCCTGAGGCGAACTAGAGCCTTGTTTTGCTCTTTCACGCCGTCGCGCGCGCTGAAAAACACTCTGCTGAAGGGCTGCCTGCCAAGCAAAAAAAAACTACGGTACTAACTCACACAAGAGTACGAACGGAATAAAAAACTACGACGCCAAGCCAGGCTCTGTGTGTGCATGTCCTTAGCTAGTCTGAACTTCTTTACTGTTATCTGTGTGCATGGTTAATTACATCATTGGTCAGCTTAATATTATTTCTTGGGTAATTTGTTGTCGGCATTTTTGCGTGAGAAATTTCAGTACGTTTCCTATGCCAGAGGAGAGATCATTCCGGAGGCCTTCTTCTTCATCAAGCCAGCCTTTGGTATGAATCGTGAGTAGTTTCACCTTGACTACAAGTCCATGTAGTAGCTAGATAGTTGTATCTCCTTCTTTGTGCTTTTATGTCTAGATCTTGTGAGCCCTGTTCATGATCAAGATCTCATCTATTTGTAATCATGCATGTTGTGTTTGCGGGGATCCGATGGATATTGAGATTACTATGTCAGATTGATTAATGGTTTTGTCTTATTGATCCTATCATGCATGTGGTGTTTGTGATCTTGCATGCTCCCCGTTGTTAGTAGCTATCTTGGTCAAGTAGTTGCTAGTGACTCCAAGAGGAAGTGACAGAAATCTCTAAGGTTGTAGATGTGTTTTTGCCACTAGGGAGAAAACAACGGTCTCTTGTTCATGGAACAAGTGGATTGTTTACCTTACACACTTTCCTTAAATCAGTTGTCCGTTGCTTGCAACTTAATACTGGAGAGGGTTCGGATGATAACCCAAAGGTGGACTTTTAGTTATAGATGCAGTTGGATGGTGGTCTATATATCTTGTTGTATTGCTCAATCGAATCTCATATGATCTTGATGTCTAGTATTTCATTGTTATGCCTTGCTCAGTCCTGTCAATTGTCCTGCTGTAATTTGTTTACCCAGCATGCCATGTTTGTTTATCTAAGGAGAGCACCTCTAGTGCACTATTACTGTTTATTTGGTGCAAACCACTGTTACCTTCTACACCATATAGTTAATCCTTTGTTACAGCAAACTGGTGAGATTGACAACCTCTCTGTTCGTTGGGGCAAAGTCTTGAATTTGTGTTGTGCAGGTCTCCAAGTTGCTTGCAACACCTTTGAGTCATTTCCTTCCTCGTACCGGTTCGATAACCTTGGTTTCTTACTGAGGGAAAACTTGTTGCTGTGCTGCATCACACCTTGCTCTTGGGGTTTCCCGACAAAGCGCTTCATGTTGATACAACGCCATCATCTAAGATAGCTCACAGAATTGTCTACCATGCCATGGAATACATGGAGGTTCCAGTCAACGAAAGATCGAGCATATTGTTGGGGCAATAGGAAGTGGAAACAACCAATCGAGTGTACTCTAATGCGATGTTAACATCGGGTGATACCCAAACTACATGGGGAGTCGTTAACCGAGATCATGAAGGCAATGTTGTGGTTGTGAAAGCTAGCAAGTCAGGTGGGGTGCATGATGCTTCCACTGCGGAGCTGAGTAGTGAGTACTATCACCATGGGAATCGATCTGTAAGCAGAGCTAGCGGTGTGGTATTTGAAACGGACTCCCAACTGCCTGCACATACACTGAACAGAAGGAAACCGAGTTTGGCTATAGTTTACATGGTCGGGTCCGGTTGTGGAAGCCTAAGATAGTTATTTGCTACGCAGTGGAAAAGCGAGCCCCCCCACCCACCCACCGAGTGGAGATGCTCTAAGAGCGTCAAATAGGGGCTCCCTGAGACTAATGGGTCTATATGGGCAAAGAAACCTTGTTGATATCCCATATATGTGTTGGAGATATGCCCTAGAGGCAATAATAAATGTAGTTATTATTATATCTTTGTGTTTATGATAAATGTTTACATTCATGCTATAATAGTATTAACAAGGAAACCATTAATACTTGTGTGATTTGTAAACTTAATTTGAAGTCCCTAGTATAGCCTCTATACTTCACTAGCTTGTTGGTTGATTTGTGATTGTGGTTTCCCTATCATGAACATTGAGATGTTATCAACAACAAGATCATATCGTTAGGAGAATGATATGGTGGACATACTCCTATAGATAAGCGTAGCATAAAGATCAAGTCATTTCAATAGTTCAATTGCTATATGCTTTACGATACGAGTAACCTAATTCCTTCGACCATGAGATCATGCATATCACCTTTACGGATGGATGCTTTGATGACATCAAACACCACACCGTAATCGGGTGGCTATAAAGGTGGCATTAAGTGTTCGGAAAGTATTGGTTGAAACACATGGATCAAGAGTGGGATTTGTCCATCCACATGACGGATAGATATACTGGGCCCTCTCGGTGGAATGTCATCCAATTGGCTTGCAAGCATGTGACTTGGTCACAAGGGATCACATATCACGGGAGCGAAAGAGTACTTATCAATGCTTGAGGTTGAACTAGGTGCGCAGAGATACCGACGATCATAACCTCGGATAAGTAACATATCGTGAGACAAAGGGAAATTGGTATCGTATGTAAGTGGTTCATTCGATCGCAAAGTAATCGTAGAAATATGTGGGAGCCATATGAATTTCCAGATTCCTCTATTGGTTATTGTTCGGAGAAGTGTCTCGATCATGTCCGCATAATTCATGAACCGTAGGGAGACACACTTAAGGATTCGACGTTGTTTGAGTAGTTATGGTATTATGAGAAAGAGACCGAATGTTGTTCGGAGTCTCGGATGGGATCCGGGATATCACGAGGTGATCCGGAATGGTCCGGAGAATAAGATTCATATAAGGAAAGTCCCGTTTCGGAGTTCGGGAATGATTCTGGTGTTTTCATCGGAATGTTCTAGAAGGTTCCGGATTGTCCGGCACTCCGGGGGGGGAGGGGTACATGAATGTGTCATTACTTAATGGAATGATTGCATCATGTACTAAGTGTTCTTGCTGTCCCAAATAAAGGATTAAATTGAATCCTAAACAGAAAAGTCAAATGTCCAATTTGAAAGTCAAACTGCCAAAACAAGAAACTGGGAAACAAGAAAGAGGTGTTGGAATCCGACTTGAGGAGGAGTCTCCTCCCAAGCGTAGCCACCAAGGCCGACTTGGGAGGGACTCCCCTCCAGCGCGCCTCCCCACCCATAAAAGGAGGGGCAGGGCTCCTCCTAGACACACAAGTTTCACCTCTAGATTTCCAGGTTTAGAGCCGTTTTGGTTTAGAGCTTCTAATTGCTTTAGCCAGCGGTTTAGAGCCTTCTAATTGGTTTAGAGCCTTCTAATTGGTGTGTCTAATTACTAGACCACTAATAGCCTCTCTCATAAGCTCCACCATACTCGCACCGGCTTAAGGCGAAGCCCTGCGGGATCTCCCCTCTACTTCCGGTACCACGCCGTTGTGCTGCCGGAATCGCGAGGAGAGTGCTACAACCTCCGCTGCCTGCTGGAACAAGGGAGAGGAAGGTCTTCGTCGAGTACCGAGCGATCATTGAGGGGGCCTTCGGAGCGTGGCGCGGAAGGATCGTCTACGCGATCTTGAGATCGGAAGTGTACGACTACATCACCCACGAGAATCTGCTCTCGTTAACCGCTTTGGAATCTTCGAGGGTGAGTTCCTCTATCGACTCGTTGCTACAATCTAGTAGATAGATCTTGGCTTGTTTGTTTGTATGCGATAGAAAATTTTTGTTTTCCATGCTACGAACCCCTACAATATGCTCCAAATAATCTGTTTGGGATGCGGCTCTGTTGGTTTTTATAAGGCGTGTTGCTGCGATTAGTATGTAGAAAGTTTGTCAGTAACATTAGCATTCATGCTAATCTTGTTTGATCACTCGGTCCTTGTAGATGGTTATATTTTTCCACATAGTTGCCCAAATTGTATGAAGTTTGACTTTAAGAATAATTAAGTTTGACAAAAAGAAGAAACTAATTTGCATCAAAATATCCTTTTAACAAAGAAAAATGTGGAAAAATCGAGTTATAATTTTCACTTTTAATTCATAGTTGTCAAATGCCTTTCACTCTCCCTGTCAATTCATAATTCTTTTTGTCAGTTATAGATTATACAGTCTATTATTCTATATTTAACAGTACACTACATACTTATGCAATTGTCTCTCTACCGGTTCCCTCCTACATCCCCTCACTCGTCAATATAGGCTATTGGCATAAATATTGTTCTAGTCTAAGCTTACCACCATTTATTTCGTATTTTTTGGCTCCTAATTCAAGATAATGTGTCTAGGATCAGGCGCCAAATAGGGCAAGTTGGAATAAATGATTATCACCTATTTATACTAAATATTTGTATTTTTTCACAAACTCATTATGAGTAAATATTAATTATTATTAGTTTTTCATACAACCTTTTATCGGAGAATCTTAATCTAATAACATTAAATACATAATTTTGTTGGTAGTAATAATACTCAAGATTTATTATCATACGACTAAAACGTCTGACATTATGAATACAACGGTACTAAAGCAAAACTGTATTCATAGTGGAAATTATGTTACATATTGAAATCTTAGTTTGGCATATTTTGTTGAACTGTATTTTGTCAACATTAACAAGGACTACAAAACTGGTAAAATCACCTCCATCTAAGGATTTTTATAGACTCTTAGATATATTATAGTTTGTCCATATGTATTTACTTATATTATGATCTACAAAAATATCTTGACAAAGGGTTATGTGATGATCAAGCCTGTAAAATATCTAGGTTTGTAGAATTTGTTCTCCACTTAAACAAAATTAATAACGTCCTTGCAGTTGACCGAAGCACTACAGGCATTGACTGAACTTCTTTTCCGGCCAATAATAGAAAAGAAAAAACCTAGTTTGTTGTGCTCGCGTGCACTCCTGGGTTTGGTGCTGCCCCACTATATACGTGTCTCATCGATGCAGTCCCCAATTCCCTAATCCCGGGTTAGTGTCGCCATTACCTTCATCGCTTTATGTCTGCCCCATTAGGCCTTTACTTCTTCGGTATTTTTATTCCTAAAAGACGCGGGGATATGTGAAGATTTGGTGTTCGTCCAATACTTTCAAATCCTTTCAAATCCCTTCCCTTAAAATACTCTACCATGATGAAGAGTTTTTAATCTAGTCAAAAATACACTAATATAGAGGGGATTTGTGGAAATATTCCGGGATTATCCCCTCAAAACCCGGCCTAGTAAACGACCTATCGGGGAAATTTCGGGATACAAAATAATCCCCTCGTATCCCCCGAAATACCCAAGAAGTAAACAATGTCTTATGCAGACCAGATTACGCGCGAGGCCTGATTTTCTAGGCGGATAGATAGGTTACGCGTCACGATTATTGACGCGAGTTCCTCGACTAAACTAGTACTGTTGGGCATGGACAAGTCGTCCTCCTGCTAATCCTGGCTCTCATTTTCTCTCCGCACAACTAGTTGTCCGCCTGCTGTGTTTTTTTATTCGAAAGGGGGAATAAAACCCTAGCCTCTGCATCGGTTGATGCACACAGCCTTTATTATAACCTCGCCTGCTGTGTAGTAGTAGTACTAGTACGCCGCACGATCGGTCTCAAGTTTGAAACCGTAATAGAATTAATAATGGCAGAGCTGAATCTATCTACTAATTTACACAGAGGTAGGTTCGTCCAGCATGTTTTTCGTTCCGATTTTTTATGGACGCTTTTGCCCCTGCGCGTTCGGCCTATTTACAATGCCTGCCACCGCAAAGTCAATAGACCGTGGCGAGCCAGGGGGTCGCCTGGCTTGGCAGCGAGCATCGCGGACGGAGCAAGGCGGGAGCATCGGTTGAGGAACAGGCCGCAGGTGATGACGATGGAGAGCTCGCGCGTGGTCGCGCCTCTGCCTCGCTGATGACGGCGTCGCTCCGCTGCCGCTTGCCGTTCCACCCGGTGCATCTACCACTGCCGGCTGGGAGAGGAGACGGGGAGGGGCGAGCGAGACAGGCGGAGGGAGGAGAGGTGCGCGGAGGAGAGGGTCGGCGGCGGCGACGTCAGCGGGCGCGCGGGCCGCAGCGGCGAGGCGGGGCGGTGGCGAGCACGGCCGGGCGACGGGTGGCTTCGAAGGCGGCGGCGGGCGTCCGTGGCGTGAGGAGGACTGGCGGGGGCCCGCGGGGAGAGCGGTCCGGCGACGGCGGCGGCCTCGAGCGGAGGGCGGTGAGGAAGGTCGGCGGCAGCCAGGGAGGGAGAGGATGGAAGCGAGGCGGCGCGGGAGCTGAGGCGAGGAAGACGCAGTGTCGGCTGGAGAGAGGAAGAGAACGTGAGGTGGGGCGCGTCGGTGGGTCCAGGGGACAGGGCGGTTCAGGGGTGGGTGGTGAAACGGGGCTGCGCGGGGTGGGGCGGGGTGTGGCCTGGCGCGGTTGGGGACGCGGATGGGGGCCAGGGTCCAGGGAGGGTCAGTAGCATCCTGATGTTTGACACTGAAGTCCTCTAATGATACTTAACTATTGATATTGCTCCATACTGGTGGTAGCGATGGCCTGAATTTTGGACAATCACTGATTGTCACGTGAGACATTGGGGTATCTACGATAATATGATGCCGGTAAAATCGAGTATGGAATAAGTGTGCACCCGTGGGAATGGTTTCTTGAAGTTATGATAAATGTTTGTATGACTATGTCTATGTGACACCATGTGCTTATACTTCTGCTCTACATTCAACAGTTTTGTCGGTTTCATCAAACCTTTGGCGACAAACAACTTCGGAATGTCAGCGCCCCTTTTTATGGATGTGCCGATCTTAGGTTCACGGCAAAATATGTACAAGCATGATAGGTTAAGCCAAAATACTACTCCAGCAGTCAACACTAACTTTAGTTTAACCTACCATTGTCTTTACCTCTAGCTAAATTAATCCTTTGAAAATTAATTAGATTGTCGCATGAAATGCTCGTTATACTAAAATAATGCAATACTCTCACAACAAAAGCTATTCAATTCCGTGGTAACTCACGTACTTGGATCTGAAGGTGAAAAGTTTTCATAAAAAATTACAGTAAACCCGTAGCAACGCACGGGCAATGTGCTAGTAGTTCATAATAAATTAACACCCCAACCACAATGTTTCGACTCTGACAGGTTGGTTGCCTCCTGGCATCCACAAGTCGTTGCTAAGCCACGAAAAGGCGAATATGAAGTCGCTAATACAAATTGTAATTTATATCAAATAAGAAATATAGAAAAATTGACTAATAGATACTTGATTATATATACCATGTCTAAAAAAACGTGTTAATCTACCGGCATCAGGTCACTCGATATCTTCACTCAGATTAGTTGAAGGATCGGTGGGGCACAAGATATCTTCGGTCAGATTAGTTGAAGAATCAATGGGTGCTCCATATCTTTGGTCAGATTAGTTAAAGGATCAACTTGGACCGTATTATTTGAACAACTTAGGTAAAATCTACACAGGTCTTACTTGCTCATCACACTTGAGAAATTAAAAATTATATTGCATCCGTAACCATTTCAAACTTCTAAATGGTGAATAAATTTCATAAATCTTAACCTATCAGTCTATCAATACTGAAGAATCGACAATTACAAGAAGCAATGCTCAATCTAAAAATTGTAATCTACTAATTACATACCTCTGTTTTTCTTGCCCTTCTCCTTGTTCTCCCGCTTACTCCCTCCGGCCACCACCAGCGTTTGTGTAGTCGCCGGCCTCTTCTCGCGTCCTCGTAGGCCGCTGACTGCATCAGCATCTCCTTCGTTGGCGCGCTCATCGCCGTCCGCCATCGCTCCTATCCTATGGCTGTATGCCGCCTAAATGTTGTCTTGGAGTCGTGGCTAGCAGGCGATCGTGTCGCCGCGACAGGAAACGGCAGACAAACCTAAAAGCGGCGAAAACCAATCGAGAGTTCGTGCTTCGTACCTGATCGTGTGCCTCTTCACTAGTTTTTTTTTATTTTGCTACCTTAGCTCTCACGATCCTCTCATGGGCCAGCACCCAACGCTAGCTAGCTAGGCTGTTAAGCCAAAATTTTGTTAAGGGTGAAGGACACAATATGACTCTGTTTAACAGTTTAAGTCTGGAAAAACACCTCTTTCTTGATCGTATAGGTACAGAAGCATATATACTTAATTTTATTTTGTATAAAATCGGAGGGTAGGCTTCAGCCTATCGAAGCCTATCCCATAAATTCGCCCCTGCCTCCCCGGATCAGATGGGCTGCGCAATCAGTTGAACATTAGCTCAGAACTTCTCATAACCGTTGCCCAAGTCTTGACTTCTACTACACGCTTATAAGTATGTCAATGAACAATAATATATATAATGTCTCCAGTAAGCTGACTTTGATAATCTACATGCATGGCACTCACTATCTGCTTATCAATGTACAGTCTACAAAATACAAACTCTACGCGTATGCAAAGCTGTATACGAGATGGAGGACTTCATCAACATAGTAGTGGTATATGGTCAAATAGAATCAAGCACACACACACACGACCCAGACTGTGATCTGGCTGCGATCGCCTTTAGTGCTTGCCATCGATTATTCCCTCTAACCTATTCGAATCCCGGCACCATGCTCAGAATTGCCACGTGCTTTCATGCATGGAAAAGGAAGAACAAATGGGTGCTGAAAGGGGAATAAATAGGAACGAGTTTGCCCTCGGAAATGAGGAATGAGCAAAGCCGCCCACTTGTAAACAACAAGATATGTCCTAACTCAGAATCCCAATACCCAATTGCAGCATAATTCCATTGGGGCCGCTACCCATTATAGAACTGAACATACTATGTAATTCCTGGTGTGGTGACGCGTTGATAGAGACTTCCATGAACATCAAGCACAATAGCATATCCTCCTCGAATTAGTATTTTTCTCGACCGAGTTTGGCCGTAATTTACATGGCCGGGTCCTGTTGTGGAAAGCCTAAGACAATTACTTGTTAGGAAAATGGAAAAGCGAGGTCACCTATAGGCTGGTCTGATATTTATTAGTCCTCTTTGAGTGCGTGCAAACTTTGGTTATGTATTGGTGGAGACCAATGATAGAGCTGGGAATGAGAAGTTGTAACCATAATTTGGGGGCACTTGAGCTTCACTCATGTGGGCCAAGGAGAAAATGCCGGTACATGTGTCGTTCTATGTTCACAGCCAAATCTGCCCATCTGTTGTTCGGAAAATAAATAAAGACATATGTTAAATAATTCTCTGAGTTAATAAACAATTCTGCCCACGAGTCTATCGGCGTACAAGCTGCTCAAGGCCACTCGAACTAAGAAAACCAGATGTTTGGGATACGACAGCTGATGACCTAACAAACTACTCAAACTACCTAACATTGGAACGTGGATAGTGGTCCCAGCCATACTCGCAGTATGGAGAAAATTCCTTATTTGACACTACTTTTAAATATGTTTTTTTATTTGACATCTAAAACTTTTCATTTTCTTATATGGCCACTTATAATTTTTTTTGTCTTATATGACACTACCGTCAGTTTCGTTAGATGGTTCCGTTAATTTTTTTGTAGCTGGACCTAAATACCCCTGGTTCATCTGACTCGTTCCTATTTAACACGAAATTTGTGTTAGACAGTGCAGCGCGGTCACGCGAGCGTGTGGGGTGCAGCGTATTGTTTTTCTTTCCGGGTGCGTGCGGACAAAAAGACAAATGCTTGCCGGCTAGGACTGATGGGGATACGCCTACTGGGGTATACTCGGCAGGACGTTTCCGACTGGCCCAAGGGCTGGCGAGTGGGCTGTGAGCAGTGGATCAAGCACGGCAAGATATCAGGCGATCGAGGTGAAGGCCCAAAGTAGTAGATAGACCTCGGATTAGGTTAAACGATTAAAGTCAGAATCGGTTGAGATATGTAAACCCTAGGGAGGTGAGCTTATATAAACCTCCCTATGGGGTGAGTAGGGACACGTTCCTCATACACCCAAGCAACTCGCGCCTAGCCGCGAGTTCGCCCATTGTAAACACCCTCATAATACAATCTAGCGAGGTAGGTCTTTACCCTCGGGGCCGAACACAGGTAAAACCTGTGTCACCGCCTCATCTCGCACCGAGATGGTGGCCGCCCTTGCCCTTCGTTCTACTACTGCCGATTGCGGCAAAGATCTGCCGTGGTCATTCCCGGTGGCGCCCACCGTGGGGCTGGCGGTGGCGGTGTTCTGGCGAGATCAATCTGCCCATCAACGAGACGGTCGCCACCGCATGATAGCGATCGGCGAGATGCTTCAGATCTTGCCGGCAGCTACGTCCGGCGCGACCCGTCACACGCAGCGTGATCCTTAATCGGCGATCGACCTCTTCGTCGGCCTCACCGACGTCATCACCTCGGAGGACTCGGCTCGCATCCGCGATCGCCACCACGCGAAGTCGCCACCACGCGATCGGCTCTCCGATAGCCAGGTCACGATCCACCGCCTCCGAGTACAACTCGGCCCACAACGTGGCGAGAACTCGGCGCAGAAGACGCGGCCCTCGCCGACGCCGACTCGGCGACCGGCGTCATTCGCCGGATCCATCACTGGCCTCATCCGCTGGCTCCATCGTCCCTGTCTCCAGCGGGAGATTTGAAGACCCTCCATCCTCGGGATCTTGAATCGACTCGGGTCGGAAAACTCCGCCGACCTCCACGACGGAACCCGCCATGCCGCGACCTACATGGCCACCGCACCGATCCCGGAGGACCCTTTCTCCACCCGATCCCCTAACGCCACGGCGGAGTCGAGAACTCCGCTGAAATTGGCGGAAGCGATGCGCAAGCGAAGCGCGAAAAGTTTCGCCTCGGCGGTGACGCGAGAACTGTCACGCTACCACCAGCGGATCAGGTCACGCTGAACCCCACCGTTCAGGCGCGCTCAACCGACGACGAAGCAACCCCGGCGCATAGCCGAAAGCGCGATTGCGAGAACGCCACCGGAGAAGCAACCGCCCGCCAGATTGACGGCGATGGCGCCCGCCACCGCCCAACCGCACCTCCTGAGGACCAGCCGGATAATCGTCTCCTCACGAGGCGAGACTAACGGCCTCCCATTCTCCACTCCGATGGACAACCTCATGGCGAGGCCGAGCGGCCGATAGCATCACGGCCGCGGCACGGCGCCTACAAATCAAGATGCGCCCTACTCGCGAAGGCGTGGAACAGCAAAAGCGGCGCCGACTGCAGGCGGTATACTCGCGCTCCTCGGAAGCAGGCGGCCTCAAGCGGCCGTCGGTGGCAAACACCCTCAATCGCCGCCACGAGCCACCGCAGCTCAACGTTGACCCGCTAATCGGCACTCTCCTGTGATCCCGGCCAGTGACCAACCGTCGCCGCTAACGGAGAACCGATCGGCCCGCACCCATCATCAACAACCAAAGCGGCGCGCACGCCCGGCGACTTGCGGCACACCTAACTACTGCCGCGATGGCGAGCCTATGGGGTCGCCGATCGACTAGGGCCTAAGTGCCGGACCAATGATCCGGCGAAGTACCCACCAAACTTCAAGGCGCCAAGGAGATCGAAAAATACGACTCCTCGTGCGACCCCGCGATGCTCGACACATACCTCATGGCAATGGGGATCGCGGGTCACATCGACCTACTGCGCCCGTTACCTCCCAGATGATGGAGGGGCGTGCGGGCAATGGATCAACACGCTCCCGGGCGATGTCGATTCACGGGAGGAAATGCGAGACGTCGGGCGCCGAGTGCTCCTACACAGCGCCACCACCATCGAGGACACAGGCGTCGTCCGGGGACCCATGTCGACCATAGCACTGGGTCCAACGGTGGCAAGAGCTCGCATAACGCGGTCGGCATCCACGGACACCGCGATCCATTGCTTCAAGACCTCGTGCGCTCTGAGCCTCTAGTCGCCAAGCTCAGCGACACGCCCGCACTCGACAACATCCCGACCTCCTCGAGATCGCCAAGCGATGCCGAGGAGGATCCCAACCAAGGCGTCGACGACGAGTCCGGAGAACAACGCCGACGGCGGCAACGGCCAGCGGACCGACCTCGCTACAGGCACTCGCCTCACGAGCAAGCGCCGCATGACGGGCGAGTCGACTTAACGCATGTAACGCGCACGCGACCCCAGAGCTACCGCGCGACGGAGAACAGCGACGGCGGAACTACAGAACAAGCCAAGGTTCGATCCGGCCCTCCTTAACCAACCATGCGTATCACGGCGGGGAGGAAAGCCCGCCACGCACACCACCGCCACACCCTCGGGGAGATCGAGAAGGCACGGCACGCTGGAAGACACGACAACGACCCGCCAAATGGCGGAAAATTCGCAAAGTAGCCGGCTCGCTCCATACCTTCACAGGCTTCAACACGGCGCGAAGAAGGTCATCGCCAGCGCGTCGCCGTCGCGCGGTGGCCCAAACAGGCGTCCCCAGTTCCTCAACTGGTCGGAACAGCCATCACAGGCGGCAAGACCACTTCGCCACGCCAGTACCGGGACGAGTCGCCTTGGTGGTCAAGCCCAAGGTTGGCGACTCTGGCTCCCCAAGACACCGATGGGCGGCGGCGGCTCCATCAACATCCTCTACCTCGACACCTTCAGCGGCTGCGGCTCCGCGATCGATGATCGAGACCACCTGACGTTCCACGCATCGTCCCGGTCGGGCGTACCCGATCGGCAAGGTTACGCTACCCGTCACCGGCACTCCGGCAAATTTCCGCACGGCGGATCGTCTTATTGGTGCCATTCGACACCCTTACCACTGCGTCCTAGGCGCGCGTTCGCCAAATTCATGGCGGCGCCCGCTCTGGCATAACGCGATGAAGCTCCGGGCCATGCGGAGTCATCACCATCAACGGCGACCCGATATGGCGCGAATCACGAGCCAAAGGGCGAACCGGCGTCATCGCGGCGAGAAACTAATCACGCCGACAGCTCGCCAAACTGTGGCGGGGTTAACAACAACGACCCACGATACTCAAGAAGCCAAACTCGAGCGCAAACACCTCAACCTTTGAGGCTACAACGCACACGCACCGTTGAGCTGGTCCCGGCGACTCGGCCCGGGCCGGTGACGATCGGGACGAGCATGAGCCCAAAGATAGGCGCGCTCATCGAGTTCCTCCGTGAGCGAGGACATCTTCGCATGGAAACCCTCCGACATGCTGGTGTCCCTAGGGGCTCGCTGAGCACAAATTAAACGCCGACCCCAAAGTGCGACCGGTCAGCGATCGCTACGACCCTTCAACGAAGAACGCCGTCGGGCAATCGCCGAGGAAGTGCAGCGTCTACCGCTGCGGCTTCATCCGACCAATTAAATACTCAAGTGGCTGGCAAACCAGTCTGGTCGAGAAGAAACGGGACACGGAGAATGTGTATCGACTACACAAACTGACGGCGCCTTCCCAAAGGAGCGATTCGTCCTCCATGGATCGATCGGATAATCGATTCCACCGCGGGTTGTCGCTGTGTTTCCTCGGCGCCTACTCGGGTATAACCAGATCAAAATGGCTGTCAGGGCGAGGAGAAGGCGTTCATCACGCCATTGACTACGCTACACCGCCATGACCTTCGCCTCAAACGCGGAGCAACCTACGGCGGTGCATGCAAGAATGCCTCGCGAGCCAAATTGGCGCAACATCCACGTTTACATCGACGGCGTGGTCGTCAAATCCGCCGCCAAGGCGACCTACTCGCCGACCTCGCGGAGACCCGCCGTCTGCGGAGGTACAAGATAAAGCTCAATCGGGCAAGTGCACCTTGGTGTACCCGCCGGCAACCTCTGGGAATGCGTCGTCTCCAAGCGAGGATCGAGGCAAACCCGAAGATCGACACGATCGCTGGCTCGGCAAACCGAGTGCTGCGAGGCGTCGAGCTGGCCGGCGTGTAGCGGCTCTCGATCGCTTCATCCCCGCTGGCGGCGATGCCCTATACACTTTGATGCGCCAGAACCCCACCTTCGATTGGGACAATGAGGCGGACGGCGCTCGCGACCTCAAAAGGTGCTACCGCGCACCACTACTCGCCGCACCGGACAAAGAGCCCATGCTGGTTTACGTCGCGGCGTCCGCCGTCGTCGGTGTAATGGTCGTCGAGCGACGGAAGGAAGAAAGGCGCCCGGTCCGGCGGTACTACATGCGAGGTCCTCACCGAGTCGCGCCGTGACCACCTGATACCAAAAACTGGTATCGCGGTCTTGAGGCTCGGCGCTGCCGCACTACTTCGAGCACCCGATCACGGTCGTCTCCTCAGCACCACTACAAGATATCATCCGCAATCGCGGGCGACGGGCGGGTCGCCAAGTGGGCGTCGAGATCGGCGTCCACAACATTAAATACGAGCCGCGAGGCGATTAAGTCGCAGCAACGGCAGACTTCATCGCCGGCCAGGAAGAGGCCAGCACGGAAAAACGCCGTACCTCCATTCTTGGAGCACACGCCAGCGGGTCCAAGAACGCGGGAGCGCGGGCGAGGATAGTGCGACCTCACCAAAGGCGACAAGCTCCGCTACATCCTCGCCTCAATTCACGCCTGCACCAACAACATGGCTGAATACGAGGCCCTACTCAAACTCACGAGCCGCAAGGAGATGGCGTCAATCGCCTTGATGCTACTGAGATTCCGACCTCATTGCGGGGCAAGTCGCCGGCACCTGCGACGCCGTCGCGCCCACAATGGCGGCGTACCGTCAAGAGGTGGACAAGGTGGGCGGCCACTTCACCGGCTACTCTGTCGAGTGGATCGGCGGAGGAAAAGCGAGGCGGCGCCCTCTCGCATCGGGTCGGCTCGACTCGCACCACCCCGGCGTGTTCCTCGACACAATCTTCACACCATCAGTCTCTCCCCGAAGAGATCGACATCGAGTCCCGCTCAACGAAGCAACCTTGGTCGCACTCATCACCGAGCGGACGGACCAACTAAGCCCTACATCGCCTACTTGGAAGCGCCGGCCAGCAGAGGCAACTGCTCGAATGATCGCTCGCCGATGCAAGTCTTACACCATCATCGATGGCGAAGCTACACAAGCGCGTCACCGGCGTGTTCCAGCTGCGTCAACCGGTGAAGGCGCAAAATCCTTCATGACATCCACTTAGGAGGCTGCGGCCTGCGCCGCTGCTCCTCCCCGTCGCCAAGGCCATGCGACACGGCTTCTACTGGCCCACCGCACACGCCGACGCTGTCGACATCGTCCAGCGATGCGCCGGGTGCCAGAAGTACGCCAATCAGACGCACGTACCGAGCTCGGCGCTCAAAACAATCCCCATCACCTGGCCATTCGCTGTGTGGGGTATGGACATGGTAGGCCCCTTCAAGAAGGCCCCCTCTGGCTACACCCACCTGCTGGTCGCCGTCGACAAGTTCACGAAGTGGGTAGAGGCCAAGCCAGTCCGCAAATGCGACGGGAAGACCGCCACTAAGTTCCTACGCGAGCTCATATACCGCTACGGGTTCCCCAACAGCATCATTACGGACAACGGCACAAACTTCGCCAAGGGAGCAATGGCTGAATTTCGCGAAGAGCACCACATTCGGCTCGACCTCGCGTCGACACCCGAATCAATGGCGGTGAACGAGCCAACAAAGCATCCTCCACGGCTGAAGCCGCGACTCCAAAGTACCACTCGAACGCACCGCTGGATGCTGGGTCGAAGAGCTCCTCCGTCATCCGGGAATCCGCACCTCGGTCAACAGTCGGATTCACTCGCTTCTTCATGGTCTCTGGCGCAAGTCATGCCCACCGACCTCGAACACGACTTCGCGGGTCGTCCATTATCTGAGGTCATAAGCGAGCTGGCCGCCAAGATGGGCTCGACCAACTCGGCAAGCCGCGACCTCGCTTCGGTCGCGCACTCCATTTATCGGCAAGGCTATGCCTACCACAGCCGACGGGTGAAATCCGCACCTTCCGGGAAGGCGACCTGGTGTTACGCCTCATCCAGGACAAGAAGGGCATGCACAAGCTCTCCCTCCGTGGGAAGGCCCGTTCGCTATCGGTACTCGGCGTAGCGCCTACTACCTCGTTGGCGTCAGCGGACGGCGAACTCGGCGTCAGCGGCCATGGAATGTAAATCTCCTCCGGAAGTTCTATTCTTAGAACCCCTCATGTACCCTCCGATCGCTATGAATAAAAGAAAAGGTTACCGCAAGTTCGCCTACTCTCCATACCTTGTGCCACTACTTTTCGTAATTAATAGCGTCATGCTAAAATGAAGTCAACCCTTGGTACAGCGACCGCACGGCTAAGTAGTGCGATGTAAAACCGAGTCATTCAGGTCTTGCATCGTCCAGAAAAACGCCAACCGGAGCCCATCGAGTCGCCTAGCTCGACTGGTTTCTGAACCAAGACATCTGTCCTCGCTCCCCAGCGACCCTGGTCCTCCGCATCTCGACACAGCGACTCGAGCGGCTAAGTACTACGCTCGGGGACTGCATACCAGATTCGTCTCGATCGACGAGAAAGCGCCAAGTAAGGCGTGCCAGGACTGCCACGCCAGTGACCCACCGGGCCAGGCGGGTAGCTAACACCAACGCTCGATCCTCAACCACCCTCGAGTCGCGCCTTGAACTACCAAGTACCACGCTCGGGGACTCGGCCACCCGTTCGCGTCTGGGAAACGGTAAAATCTGAGCACTCAAGGAGTCGCCTTGCGGCTGGCTCTCGAGCTTCGAGTAGTCGACTAAACCAACAACACAAATGATAAACAACAAAACATCATATACAAGGTGAACCCCACAAAAGGCGGACGCTCGGGGACTCACCCAAAATCAATCAAAACACAAACACATAGCAAAATGAACACAACGTTCCATTCAATCCCATATCGCATTGTCTTACATTACAAAATATGCCTACTCGGCAGAACTGCTGCTAACACATCTAGGCAAACTACACTACTCTGCAGGCTTCGACGACGAGGCGCCAGCATCCGGCGCCCTACAGACGAGCGGGTGTCGGGTTTGGATCGTCGTCAGCTCACCCGCCATCGCCGATCGGAAGGCTGCTCAACCTTGAAGTCGCGATCGGCGGCTCGAGTCGTTTGGCGCGACCGTTTCTGGTAGGGAAGGAGGTCGCCCGCCGACGCTCCGAGTCTGGCGGCGGCACGTTCCTGCAGCTTGAGAACCTCGGACAGATCCACCGAGCCAGTCGACGAAGGATACCCACTCGTCACATCGTCGAGATCGAAGTCCTCGGGGAAGTGGGCGAGTCCAAGGCTCAAGGCTGTTGACGCTCCGCGACGAAACGCCGACCGCGTCATGAACTCTACGACCGCGGGCGCCTTCTCCAAGTACTCCCACACCTCAACGAGGTCACTGGGAATAACCTCGGTGGGCGACATCTCTTGAAGGTAGGCGCGGACGCACGTCGCTGACAGCGTCGCCGAGTCAACGAGCATGCTTACGCATTCTCTCGCATCAAGAGAGTTCGCTTCTTCTTGGGAGCCAATGATACGACCTGCAAGAAGGAGACAAGTATGAGCACCATGGAAAACACAAACAACACAATTAAAGGACAGGGAAGATGCACTCACCAAGCAATGGGCGGGCGAGTCCCGTGATGAAACTTTGAAGCGACGTATGGTCGTCCTGAAGCCCAACGATGAGGGCTTCCGACGCCTTCCGATCCTCCTCCGCGGCCGCAACGGCGGCCTTCGCTCGCCCGTTCGCCGAGCTTGCTTCTTCTTTTGCCTCCCGCAGTTCGCGCTCGAGGTCGGCGATCTTCTGCTCGGCAGTGCCTAACGCAGACCGCGCCGCCATTAGCTCACCAGCAGGGACAAGCCCCTGGCGAGCCACCTCCGCCTGCGCAGCAACAGCCTGAAGCTCCTTGTTTGCTACTTGGATAGCGGTCAGCTCCTTTTCAGCCCGCTGCTTCGCAGCCAATCGCTCGGCCGACTCCAGCTGCAGACCCTGTACATCTTCAAAGTCAGCACACGCGCAAACCACTCAGTGTCCACCCGCTAAAATTTAGCGGGTGCGCACTCGGGGACTGGTGACCACGAAAAATACTAAGTGCCCACCCGCTACAATTTAGCGAGTGTGCACTCGGGGACTGGTGACCACGAAAAATACTCAGTGCCCACCCGCTACAATTTAGCGAGTGCGCACTCGGGGACTGGACTCGCACGTACAAAACAAGTAACTATAAGAATCAAGCCGCTGCTAAGCACCGACTTGATCCTCGGGGACTGGAAGTACCTGGATGGCCGCGCCAAGCATGCCGTGAAGTTGCACCGCATCCACAGACGCAAGCAACGCCGGCGTGTGCCCGCGTCGTTGATCAATTTCAGCGTCGGCGGTCCCTGGAGCGAGGCTCGGAGCCGCAGCCTCACTCGCCGTGGCCGCCTTGGTCATGAAGCGGGGGAAGGTGGCAATTGATGTACCCGCTCCAAAGGAGATCGCTTTCTCCGCTATAGGCAACGAACTGCCCTCCTTCGTGGACGCGGTCGCTTCCACTGCGGGCCCAGCCGGTGCGACCGCCGCGTCGTCAGAGACAGCGACAATGTCGTCGCCCTTGGCCTTCTTGCTGCCTTCCGTGGAGGCGGCGACCTCCTCCACCTTCCTCTTACGGGAAGGATCCTCCTCGCTAGTGGCGGAGGGCACCTTGGCCACCGTCGGGTGGCCCATCTTCTTCACTCCGGTCCTGCACATTGAATCAAATCAGTAAGAGACAATCAAAGTACTAAAGGAAAATAAGGAATGCCGAATGCACTCACTTGGCGACTGGAATGAAGCGCAGCCCTGTACGAAGGCCGGCCGGTTTTTCCAGTTCGGGGCCTAATCGGCGACTAAGCCCCAGCTCCAGGACTTCGGGGGCCCAGGATACCGACGGCTTCTTTGACGTTGACGTAGCGGTTGGCGCCCGGCACCGCGGAGGCCTCCTATGAATTGGGGCCACCGCGCCGAACTTCCTTGCGGGCGAGGCCACCTTTCGGGACATCCTTGCGGGCGAGTCGCCACGACCGGAGCCTTCCCTAGCCCGAAAACCGACGCGAATGGCGGAGGCGGTGAGGCCGAGCTTACGAGGGCGCATCTAGCGGGCGGTCGCCGAATCGCCCGTCACCGAGCTCTGAGCATCCGAGCTGCTCGTTGAGTGTGGCGGTGAAGCCACCTTCGGCGGCTTCATCTTCCTCTTCAGGGGGGCCCTCGCCTCCTTCTTCTCCTTCTTCTTCTTCGCGGGAGTGGCTTGACGGCACGAGGTGGTCTCTGGGAGTTCGCCGTAAATCGTCATGGCCTCGAGGCTCTGCCGCCTCTATTTCGCTACCGACGCGTTGCCGCGGGTCTTTCGGACCAGTGGGGCGACCTCCTCCTCGGACTCGCCTTCATCGTCCTCGTTGCCTTGGCGAGTGGCGACTTCGCTTGTGTCCTAGGCGGATGGCGGGCTCTCGTCGGCGGGTGGTAACCACCCTTCCACCACTTGGAACAACTGCGTTAAAACGCAAAACAGAGTTAGAATTACCGCGAATGCACATACTGCGACTGCGAACAAAGTAAACGGATTACCGTCGGGCGGACGCTTGGTGTAGGGGATCGGCTGCGCATCTGTGTATGTCGCCTGGGTGATCTTCTTCAGCGCTGAGAGATAGTCCTCCAGCTTCCACTCGTCAGGGCTGGCTTTCGTTGAATCTCCCCGGCCCGTGTACTGGTACATATAATGGTCGCGTTGGGCAAGCGGAACGAGCCGCCGCCCAAGCCAACAATTGTACAAGTTTACCGTTTGGAGTCCCTTCTTCTTCAGGCCGCGGATGGTCTGGAGCATCTCGTCGACGACCATCCGTTGGTCGTCGGGGAGCTTGCCGACCTGGAGATGGCGTGGCTCGGTGCGATTAGCCGAGTACCGCGGGATCGCCGCTTCATCCTCCGGGGTCGCCTCGGTCACATAAAACCAAGACTTTTTCCAGTCGCTCGCTGCTTTCGCCGGCAGCATCAGGTCGAAGAAGGACGCCTTGGATTTGAGTTGGAAGGTTAAGCC
This sequence comes from Avena longiglumis, assembly GCA_030063025.1. Classification (NCBI taxonomy): domain Eukaryota; kingdom Viridiplantae; phylum Streptophyta; class Magnoliopsida; order Poales; family Poaceae; genus Avena; species Avena longiglumis. The sequence continues at coordinate 78,918,308 of CP125973.1, read as the reverse complement.
GCCCGCGGCTAGCATTGGGCCGCCCGCCTCCTCGCGGCTGATCCGTCCGTGGAACAGATCTTGCCACAAGGGAAAATAGGGCCGGCAGCCCAAGTAGCACTCGCAGAACGCCACGAAGATGGCGAGCTGCTCGATACTATGGGGACCCAGATCCGAGGGCTGGATCCCGTAGTAGGCGCAAGCGGAAGAACAAAGAGGTGGAAACCCTAACCCCGCTTCGAGGTGACTAGTGAAGCGGATGAACTCTCTCTCGCGGGTTGGGGTCGTTTCTCCGGCTGAGGATACGCCCGGCCCGGCCCGCCTCCTCGAAGGAGGCCAGCGCCCCGGTGCATTTGGATCTACCCCAAGGTTCGGTGGAAGGGCCATGGTGAGGATTTGCGTGGAGGTCGGAGGATTGGTCGATCGGATCGCGGGATCGGAGGAAGGAAGGCGTACATTTCGGAAGAAATGGAGGACGGTTGGTTTTGCGATAGCCTACCATTCCTCTTATATAGCGGAGATTGCCCGCCAAATCAGAGGGCGTTACCGCGATGATTACGCGGAAGTTACCGTTGAGTTACCTTAACGGCTAGTTTGACCACACCTGACGGTCCAACTCTAGCCACTCGGCTCGTTAAAGTCACTCGATAAGGCCACGTCCCGTTGGCTCGACTCGCTCAGGACGTGACTCGGTTCACCGGATTTTTTCCTTTATACAGGAGCCCGCCGACGATTCGACTGGATGCCAACTTGAAGCCGTATACTCCATCGCCAGCCACTCCGCCTAATCAACGGCGGCCTCGGGGACTCTTGATGGGGATACGCCATCGGGTATACTCGGCAGATCGTTCCGATCGCCCAAGGCTGGCGAGTGGGCTCGCAGAACGGCGCGAGTGGATCAAGCTCGGCAAGATATCAAAGTATTGGAGGTGAAGGAGGCGAGTAGATAGGCCCAGTCGGATTAGGTTAAACGATTACCAAAGCTGTAACCGAATCGGTTGAGATATGTAAACCCTAGGGGAGGTGAGCTTATATAAACCTCCCTATGGGGTGAGTAGGGACACGTTCCCTCATACACCCAAGCAACTCGCCGCCTAGCCGAGTTAAGCCATTGTAAACACCCTCATAATACAATCTAGCGAGGAGTAGGTCTTTACCCTCGGGAGCGAACACAGGTAAAAACCTGTCACCGCCCTCATCTCGCACCGTAGATGGCTGGCCGCCCTTGCCCTTCGTTCTACTACTCGCTGCCGATTGCAGCATCTGCCGTGGTCATTCCCACGACAAGGACCGTACGTATATATACATATACGGGACCAGAAACTCTGCCTTACTACGGCAAGTGCTTTGCATGCCTTATTTAGTGCATGGAACACACGGGCCGGCCGCACACGTAGGCCGTGAGAAACTCTAATCTTGCTTAAATCAATTGGACGGTAGAGAAGGTAAACTAACCGGGACATGTAGTTCATTGACTATAATCCTATTTTCTTAAAAATAGAGGGCCGGATCTTTCTAATTATTGTAGGATTTTCTAGTTAATTATGTAATTTTTGCTAATCTCGCAATACATTTTAATATATAACTAATTATATATATGAACTATGTGCAGGGATATGGTATTAAATTATACGGTAGGTTCCATCACATGTGTTGAGTTGTTGGTTTCACCACTGCACAACAACATTTCTTCTAATTTTATCATATTATGTACCAGGGGCAAAAACGTCTTTTTAAGTTCCTAGTTAACCCCGTTAGCTCTTAAAATACATTGAAGTGTCATATAAGCCAAAAACATTACTGTCGGGGGGTTGACCTCGGGTAGGTCAGAGACGGGGAAAGACAGAGGTACAATCCCCGTCTAGTTTCCGAGTTACGGTTCAAGTCGGCCGAATCATGGATATGTCGGCCGATGAACGGAGGCAAGAAGCCCGCGTATATGTATCAAGTAGTTACCCGGCCGAGTTACTAAGAGGATCGGCCGGGTTAGCCCAAGTGATCTTGATGCAGTGAAGAACGAGCCGAGTAACACAAGGTAAGGCGAGTGATCTGAAGCTTGCAGGAGAAGGAGAAGCCCAAGGTCAAACTATAGCTGCGGGCTAGAAGGAATCGAGGCGAGCCAAGCACAAGAGACAAGGATGCACAGCGTCGGAGGCGGAAGGAGGTCACGGAGGTGACAGTCCTGGAGCCCGAGGCACGAGGAGGCCACCTTGGAGCCTTGCCGTCATTAGAAGGCGACAGGGAAAAGAGGCCGCCGAACTACTAATTTGGGACAAGCATATTCCACGAATATGCTTGCCTCGTCAGCCCTAAGGGCACCCAAGGCACTCCTTTATAAGGGGAGGCTTGGACCCTGAGGAAGGGATCAACTCTTTGAGCACCGTTAGGCTGGGGAGATTCATCTTGTCCCCCTGTATACAGCTCAAGGAGCATTTGTAACCCATCAAGAGAGAAATAAAGATCATAAATTTGGCAGCTTGAGTGTATACACAGTTGCATCTTCCCTCCAAAGATCCCACTAGCATCCATTGGCCCCATACTTTAGCCTACCCATGGCATCTGCCGTGCCACCACCACGACAGTTGGCGCCCACCGTGGGGCAAGCAGCGGTGCTAGCTGGAGTTGTGATCCGGACGGGAAACTTCATCAACACCGGCGAGCGCGTTGTTTCTGGCTTGGTCCAGAGACTTGGTCTCTGCGACTATGTCAGAGACAATGCAGGAAGCTTCAGGGGGAAAACTCCCCCGCGCAATGGGGTCTTCATCGGCTGGCGAAACCAGGTCTACGTCGGCGTCGACATCACGGCATTTATCCTCACCGGGTTGTTGTTGCAGGAGAGCCACCTCGAGCGCGAGCCGTCCATCAGAGAGCATCCTGCGCAGCGTCGAGGTGATGGTCGCAGCGAGCTCAAGCGGAACAGCGATGGGTCAAGCGAGAGAACCCGCGAGCGCACAAAGCGCGCAGCGGACCACACTACCAACCACCGAGGTAATTCCGCCATGACAAATCCGACCGAGCTACATGACACCACCCCAAAGGCACCAAGGGTGAGAGGGCCACCCTCTGGAAAGACGGAGAACATTCTTGCGACTATAGAAAACTTAACCACACCTGGCGATACTTGATCCGCAAATGCTCGAGAGTTAGAAGAAACCGGGCAAAAGGTCTTGGTAGAGGCCAAAAAGTATCGACAAGGGAATCCTTGAAAGGACCACGAGAGAATATGCAAAAGCTAATAAGCGATATCGCACCCGAGCGGGTGGACGAACTAAGATTAAGAGGGAAGAACCTCATGAATGACATTAACAAAGAGCATGAAGCTCACAGAGCGAATCGGTGATTTGGGTTTGGAAGTCTGATTACCGGCGAAGAACACAGGCGGCAAATGCCGCATTGGAATTAGAGGGTTAACCGGGAAGCTCGGCGAAACAACAAGAAAGAGTGAATGAGGTGGTGCGCATCGCGAACCAGCAAAATGAAATACTCGAACTAACGGCAAGACCGGGGCTT
>CP125973.1:78148777-78314719 GCA_030063025.1 Avena longiglumis | reverse complement strand
TACTCCGGATGTGGATAGCGCAAGAAAACAAGGAACAGGAATCAAGTACTCGGGGTCTTACGGGACACAAGTGGGCGTTCGAAACCAAATATTATCTATCACCCACCGATGCTCGCTTATTCAATTTTAGTTGTTAAACAGAAGTAAAGTGACGATAAGTAAAACTAGATTCATCTCCAACATCAACATGCGGCAATACATCAAGAATCGTGGCATGACGACACACATCGACACTTGAGCAAGCAACTACGACGCTAAGTCCAACTATCTACCAAACAATGGTAATAGGGTGTGTCCAAGGCAATATAAGGCTGCAGGGATATTTCGCATGGAAAACTAGAGCATCGCAACACGTATAGCAATAGATCAACAGAGGGAATAAAGACTATAAAAAATAAGATAGGTAGAAAGAGGGAGATGCTCTTTGAAAACATGTCAAGGGTTCAACCAAGAACGGGCGACGCCACATCAACTCAACGGCCTTATCCGCCAAGAAGCAAAACACTAGAAGAAACGCCGATGCAATATTTAATACAACGGCAGAAGATCGGCATGATGCATGTATGATGAATGTCATGGCAAAGAAAGCGATGCAATTAGGTCATATTGCTTTAAGCGGAAGGTCCCGGCGCTAGTTAAATGGTTCAAGTTGTTTAGAACCCCAATTGAAATGTTGTTTAACACGGTAGAAGATATTATCGTGTTCGCTACACAAATTTAAATGAGGCCAATATAAGGCTAGATTTGCCCGCATATGGGCCCCATATTTAATTATTAGGTGAATCGCATAAGGCCCCAAACCACGTATATGCATGCGAGATGGCAATTAAGTATGCAACAAGTTGTTATATGTTATAATATAGGGTTCGAGGAAAAGGGTTCACACATTAGAGGCTCGGGCTCAAGATCTTGGGGTTCCGGGTTCGGGTCGGTCTCGGGTCCAGGGTTGACGGTTCCGGGTTCGGGGTTCGGTGAGCGTTCTCGGATTCGGTAGTGGATCTTGTGATCCGCATCCTCGGCACGGGATCGCCTCCGGGTTCGAGGGTCTCGCGCTCCATGAAGGTACTTGGCTCAAGGCGCCGGGGCATCGACCGCCCCGTTCTTGTCGTTTGTCGCCGACGCTCTTGCGTTCATACATCGAGGCGGTCTTGGCTTCGGGTGGAGTACTTGGCGTCCGGGTGTACTTGTGGTACATGTGGCGATCTTGGCATCCTTCGGTTAGGGTTCATGCTCATGGAGGTACTTGTCGTCCCACAGTAGGTCTGCGTCTAGGGTCTCGGCGATCTTGGCGGTCCCGAGGTTCGGTCGAAGGTTGTTGGCGAGCTCGGGTGCTCCAATACGGCCATAGGGTTCACACGCTGCTTCCCATGTCACATACACGACACACATACACGCACCGCGTGCAGCGGGCCCAGCGGTGGCATGGCGAGCGTGAGGGGAGCGGCCGGGCCTGGCCAGGCGCGGACTGATCGGCGAGGCGGGCGAGGCACGGAGATCCGCGGAGGGGCGCAGGGTCGACGAGCGCGGCTCGAGGGCGGTGCGAGCGCCGGGCCGAGGGCGGTGGAGGCCGGAGGGCAGCGCGCTGGCCCGGCGGCGGCGGCGATGGGCGCGCTCGTGTGCCGCAGAGGCGGAGGCGCGGCGGATGTCCGGGGCCGGAGCGAGCTTGGCGGGCTTGAGGAGGCGCGAGAGGAGGCGGCTCGGTGGCCGGCGGACGCTGGGCGGCCGGAGAGACGGGCAGCGGCGTGGGGCGGGCGGGGGCACCGGCAGCGGCGGCCGGGACTGGGAGGCGGGAGAGGCGGGAGCGAGGGCCTTCTGGGAGCACGAGGCGCCGCGACAGCTGGAAGGTGGGCGAGGCGGCGAGGCTAGAGGGCCGGTGTCAGCGCGCTGGGAGAGAGGGGTTGGGAGGAAGAGGAACAGGTGGGAGCGGTGGGGTGATGGGTTCCTGGGGGTGGGTGAGCTGCAGCGTGGGGCCCAGAGGCAGATCTGGGCGTCTTGTGGCGTGGCTGGGGGACGTGTGCAGTAGGTGGGCGTGGGGCAGGGGAAGGGCCCAGGCGGTGGGTGGTGGTTTGGTAGGACCGGGTGGGGATTAGGTGGGTCCCGGTGGCGGATAGAGAGGGTAAGAGGGACTAGGTGAGAAAGAGAGTGAGGGGAAAAAGGAGGATAGGTGAGGTGGCGGTGGGTAGGTTTTGGGTGAGAGGGTGAGGTGGCGGTTCTTTGTTGGAGGGTAGGAATAGATTGGGTGAGACTAGGATTTAGGAGGGGCCTGCTTTTGTGTTTGTTTAGCTCTGTATAAAATAGAACTAAGCTACTTTACAAAATAGTTTTGGGACAAATAAAATCTCCAAAGCGATCGGAGTTTTGTGTTTGAAAATGAGAGGGGTTTTTGTACAATGCAAAACTAGGCTTTTCAAATAATGCAGCCAAACAATGCATGATGATGACGATGCAATGCACAAATTCAACGCGATTTTCTAGTAGTGGTTTTGCGGGATGCCACAATTCGACACCACTAAAAATGGATCTCGCCAACGAGATCCGCCTCATGCTACCGGAAGGAAGGTCATCGATCCTTCGCACTGTAGATCCTCGCGACACCACTAACAAGAGTTCATCCGCCATCACGGAAAACGGCGACACCACCAACAAAAGGTCGTTGTCCCTGGTCGTCGAGAGGGCACTCCGGAACAAAAGGTCGAAGGTAGAGGTATCACAAATAAAGCCACCCCTAACTTCCGTGGACGGAGTAAACTGCTGGATCCACTGATTCGACGTACAAGAGCGAATGATAAGGGCAGTGGTAGGGTAGCTACTCCATCCCACACTCAAACCATTACTCTGCACACGAATAAGCGGATTAAGCATCCAACTCTCGGGATTAGACTGAAGATCTCGACAAGCGAGGTTCGGAAGCAAGGCAGTGTTGCCAGCAGAAATCGTATGGAAGACACACTGATTAGGTTTCGCGATAGTTCCATTGGCATGAACAACACGTGCTCAAGGTCGACTCCAACTTCACCAAAGCTCGTCCTTCTCAGATGTTTTCCATCGACACTGATATCCAGCAAGGAAACACAGATGGACAAAGAGCTCAAGAACAACAGATTGGAGGAAGGGTACAACAGACAAGTTGCAGATTGATGATCGTAGCACCTCCGCTACAAAAAGGGAGAAAGCGAAACCACAAGGTACGACGGAAAACCAACCCGAGAATTCACGGACTCAAGAAGGAGATGAGGATTCAAAACGCGCAGAGGTAAGAGGAGAATAGCGGAGGGTAAGGAATAAAATCAGACCTAACGGAACTATCCAACCGATTTTTGCAAAATAGTTTTGACACTCTACTCGGCCGTTAGCTAGGTTATCCTACAATTTGGACTTGTGTATATCGCTGCTGAGCTCGATACCACTCAACACACCTCAGAATCGGGCCTATGCAAGTTTTAGCAAAATTCGCCAAACCCGCATAGAAACGATTCAAAGGTGCCCACCAGGCACTTTCGTGCGGGTGGAAAACGAAGTAATAACATTACACAACAGTCCTCGATGGGACCCACCAGCAGATATATATAAGCGACTCCATGAGTCAAGAATACAGATATAATATACAAAGATCCAAATCACCTTGAATACGATAGAACGTCCAGCTACGGACAAGATGCAAATGGGGCTAAGAGCCCTGAAGAATAACCAATGGCGTCCATAACCCTGCCCAGGCCAAGCCGGAAGGGTATCCCTTAAGCGTCGATCTCAAAACACCTTAACAAAAGGTGCCGACAAAGGGCAAAAGAAAAACAAAGAAGGCGTCAAGATCGAGGCCAAGACAGCGAGGCTAGAATTCGGCGGTCCTCGCCTACATAGGTATGGTGGACTGAAGCGGCAGCGGCAGCATGCACTAAACAACCTATAGAGACTCGATACACTGGCGGTAATTAGAGAGGGGTGAGAATGACCTATCCGGATCCAACCTGAAACTAACACCAAACAACCCATCCTGGTGTTTCCCCCTCGAGACCAAACGAGGAAGTCAACCGAGGAACTCACACAGTTGGCAGTTTTATTTATTCAGTTATCGTTGCAGCAATTACTAGTCAGGTTTAGATAATCGTCCTGATAAAATAAGCAGTGGGCACTTTTAGTTAACCATTCCGTGATAGTTGCAACAATTACTAATCAGGTACAGATAGCATGAGATAAACCCAAAACCCAGCAGTTGTTGGTACTTTTAATCAGCCAATTCGTTGTAGTTGCAATACTTACTAGTCAGATTCATTGGTCGCAAGCGACAACCAACAAGCAATGGTGGGCAGTATTAATTAGCCATTCCGTTATAGTGAAGCTGATTACTAGTCATTATAAGTCAAATTAATAGCAGTAAACTTTAGTTATGCTTGTCTATGATCAAGAAACTGTGCTCCAAGTCGTCCATATCCGCGGACACGGCTTTCAGAAAGTTTTACCCGGCCGGGGTGCACCAATAGCAACACGCCGATCAACCTCGGAAAAACCAAATCAAAACCCAACGAGGCTTTCACTTGAACAATCACGATTGAAATATTTCGGGGCCACCCTTAAGTAGAATCAACGGAGTAGCAAGCTCGAGACGGCCTCAAGGTCTGCGACAATGGCTGTGAGCGAGGAACCCCAAGCGGGCTTGTCGACACCGTAAACACTCCGCTTCCTAACGATGCGGTGTGCACCTCGCTGTCGTAAATAAAGCGGTAAAACATGGCATAAGTACAGATCGTAAATAAAACCTCAAACTAGTTTGTGGCCCTAGAAATAAGACTGAATCAAGCTCGGCTCGGGGTCCCATATACCTCCGGATGTGGATAGCGCAAAAACAAGGAACAGGTATCAAGTACTCGGGGTCTTACGGGACACAAGTGGGCGTTCGGAAACCAAATATTATCTATCACCCACCGATGCCTCTGCTTATTCAATTTTAGTTGTTAAACAGAAAGTAAAGTGACGATAAGTAAAACTAGATTCATCTCCAACATCAACATGCGGCAATACATCAGCAACTGTGGCATATGACGACACACATCAGCACTTGAGCAAGCAACTACGACGCGCAAGTCCAACTATCTACCAAACAACAGGTAATAGGGTGTGTCCAAGGCAATATAAGGCTGCAGGGGATATTTCGGGTACGGAAAACTAGAGCATCGCAACACAGATAGCAATAGATCAACAGGAGGGAATAAAGACTATAAAAAATAAGATAGGTAGAAAGAGGGAGATGCTCGCCTGAAAACATGTCGAAGGGTTCAACCGAAGAACGGGGCGACGCTCACATCAACTCAACGGCCTTATCCGCGAAGAAGCAAAACACTAGAAGAAACGCCGGATGCAATATTTAATACAACGGCAGAAGATCGGCATGATGCATGTATGATGAATGTCATGGCAAAGGTGCGATGCAATTAGGTCATATTAAGCGGAACCGGGGTCCCGACAGTTAGTTAAATGGTTCAAGTTGTTTAGAACCCCGCAATTGAAATGTTGTTTAACACGGTAGAAGATATTATCGGGTTCGCTACACAAATTTAAATGAGGCCAATATAAGGCTAGATTTGCCCGCATATGGGCCCCATATTTAATTATTAGGTGAATCGGCATAAGGCCCCAAACCACAGATATGCATGCGAGATGGCAATTAAGTATGCAACAAGTTGTTATGTTATAATATAGGGTTCGAGGAAAAGGGTTCACACATTAGAGGGGGCTCGAAGATCTTGGGGTTTCCGGGGTTCGGGGTCGGTCTCGGGGTCGGTTCACAGTTCGGGGTTCGGGGTTCGGGAGCGTTCTCGGATTCGGGTAGTGGATCTTGTCGCATCCGCGCCTTCGTCTGGGATCGTCTCGGGTTGGTCTCGGCGTTCCATGAAGGAGTACTTGGCCGGCGTCGGGCATCGATCCGTCACAGTTCTTTGTCGTTCTTGTCGCTACGACGCTCTTGCCGGTTCCGCGCCATCGAGGCGGGCTTGGCTTCGGGGTGGAGTACTTGGTGTCCGGGGTGCGGTACTTGTGGTACATGTGGCGATCTTGGCATCCTTCCGGTTAGGGTTTGGCGTTCGCGGGAGGTACTTGTCGTCCCCTGAAGTAGGTCTTGCGTCTAGGGTCTCGGCGATCTTGGCGGTCCCGAGGGTTCGGTGCCGAAGGTTGTTGGCGAGCTCGGGTGTGCTCAATCTGCCATAGGTTCACACGCTGCTTCCCATGTCACATACACGAGCACACATACACGCACGTCGGCGGGCCTGAAACAACGGTGGCGGGCCAGCGTGAGGGGCCGGGCGCGGGCGGCGACGCGGCGGGCTGGCGAGGCGGCGGCTGGAGGACGACGGAGATCCGGCGGAGGGGGCAGGCGCAGGTCGACGAGGCGCGGCTCGAGGCGGTGCAGGGAGCGCCGGGGCCGGAGAGGGCGGTGGAGGCCGGAGGACAGCAGCCGGCCTGGCCAGCGGCGGCAGGCGCGGCGTGCGGCTCGTGGTAGCTTCAGAGGCGGAGGCGGCGATGTCCGGGGCAGCGGCTCATGGCGGCTTCGAGGGAGGCGCGGAGGGGCGGCTCCCTGCCGGCGGACGGGCCGGCCGCCGGAGAGAGCAGCGACGCGGTGTGGGGCGGGCTGGGGGCCGTCAGCTTGGCCGGGACGGCGACTGGGGGAGGCGGGGCGGCGGGGACTTCGCCGCAAGGGCACGAGGGAGAGAGCCAAGCTGGAAGGTGGGCAGAGGGGCGGCGAGGCTAGAGAGGGCCGGGTCGCAGGCGCGCGGGGAGAGAGGGGTTGGGGAGGGAAGAGGAACAGTGGAGCGGCAGGTGGGGTGATGGGTTCCGCGGGGGGTCCGGGTGAGCTGCCGCGTGGGGCCACAAGGGTAGCCTTGTGGCGGCGTGTGGCGTGAGCGGGGGCGTGTAGCGGTAGGTGGGCGTGGGGCTGGGGAAGGGCCCGCGGTGGGTGGTGGTTTGACTGGGAGGTGGGGATTACAGGTGGGTCCGGTGGCGAGATAGAGAGGGTAAGAGGGACTAGGTGAGAAAGAGAGTGAGGGAAAAGAGGAGGATAGGTGAGGTGGCGGGTGGGTAGGTTTGGGTGAGAGGGTGAGGTGGCGGTTTCTGTTGGAGGTAGGAATAGATTGGGTGAGACTAGGATTTAGGAGGGCTTCCGTTTTGTGTTTGTTTAGCTCGTATAAAATAGAACTAAGCTACTTTACAAAATAGTTTTGGGACAAATAAAATCTCCAAAGCGATCGGAGTTTTGTGTTTGAAAATGAGAGGGGTTTTTGTACAATGCAAAACTAGGCTTTTCAAATAATGCAGCCAAACAATGCATGATGATGACGATGCAATGCACAAATTCAACGCGATTTTCTAGTAGTGGTTTTGCGGGATGCCACAGTGGGACCCGGCAAGACCTTCGCGATGACGAGAACGGCACCGACCCGGAAGTAGCCGATGCGACCCGACACCGACCCAAGCTCTGCCCCCGGACATCGAGACACCGATGCGACAAGATCTGCCCCGTGACCGAGAACGCTTCCGCCGAACTCGTCGAACCCTGGACCCCGAGACCGGAACCTGAACCCAGAGACCGTCCCCGAACCCCGTCGAACCCCGGAACCCCAAGATCGTCGAGCCCCCTCTGATGTGTGACCCCTTTTCCTCGAACCCTATTTTATAACATAACAACTTGTTGCATATTGAATTGTCATTCATCTCGCATGCATATCTGTGGTTTGGGGGCCTTATGCCGATTCACCTAATAATTAAATATGGGGCCCATATGCGGGCAAATCTAGCCTTATATTGGCCTCATTTAAACTGGTGTAGCGAACCGGTGATCTATTCTGTCTTGCTAAAACAACATTTAAACTGCGGGGGTTCTAAACAACTTGAACCATTTAATTAAGTGTCGAAACCCCGGTTCCGCTTAATATGACCTAATTGCATTGCACCTTTGCCATGCCATACATCATACATGCATCATGCGGATCTTTTGCCGTAGTATTAAATATTGCATCCGGTGTTCTTCTAGTGTTTTGCTTCTTCGCGGATAAGGTCGATGAGTTGATGTGAGCTTCGCCCCGATCTTCGGATGAACCTTTCGACAATGTTTTCAGGCGAGCATCTCCCCCTTTCTACCTATCTTACTTTCTAGTATTTATTCCCTCCTGTTGATCTTTGCTATCTGTGTTGCGATGCTCTAGTTTTCGTACCCGTGATATCCCTCGCAGCCCTATATAGCCTTGGACACATCCTATTACCTGTTGTTTGGTAGATAGTTGGACCCGCGTGTCGTAGTCGCTAGCTCAAGTGTTGCTTGTCGTCAAGTACCACCTTTGTTGGAGAATTGCCGCATGTTGTCGATTGGAGATGATCATGGTTTACTTATTGTTCACTTTAATTTCTGTTTAACAACTAAAATTGAATTAAGCAGAGGCATCGGTTGGGTGATAGGTAAGATTTGGTTTCCGACCACTTGTGTCCCGTGGGACCGAGTTCTTGACACTGTTCGAGATCGACCGCTAACCACAATTGGGGAGATATGGGCCCCCATTGATAATTACCTGATTTCAAAGTATTGTCTTGGGGGCCACAACTAGTTTGAGGTTTTATTTACTATCCTGTACTTATGCCATGCTACTTTATTTACGATTGTGTGAGCACCTGTCTTGTTTAAGCGGAGTGTTTACGTGTATCGGCGTCCCGTTTGGGCATCATCGCTTACAGCCATTGGCGCAACCCTAAGTCCGTCTCGAGACCGCCGACTTCTTGGTGTACTTAGTGGGGTGGCCCCGTGCTTGCTTTGGGTGCAGGAGCGTCGTGACTTAGGCCCCCCCGACATACCGATGGGTGTATGTTAGCGATCGCAAAAGGGTCGAAGTGCTGTGGATACTGGCGCACCCTGAGTTAAATCTTTTCGAAGCCGTGTCCGCGGTTATGGACGACTTGGAGCACAGTGCTTGATCATAGACAACTAAAACTAAAGTTTACTGTTATGAATTGACTTGTATTCGATTTGCCTAGTAATCAGCTTCACAACAACGGAATGGCTAAATAAAAGTACCAACAACTGCTGGGTTTTTGGTTTATCTCACGATAAATGTGTCTGACTAGTAATTGTTGCCACTATCACGGAATGGTGAACTAAAAGTGACCACTGCTTACTTTATCAGGACGATTATCTATATTTGACTAGTAATAGCTGCGCTTAAGCGAATAATTAAAGCGCCAACGGTGTGAGTTCCTTGACTTCCTTGTTTGGTCTCGAGGAAACACCGGGATGGGTTTGTTTGGTGTTAGCTTCAGGTTGGATCCGGATAGGTCATTCTTACCCCTCTCGATAACCGCTTGATTGAGTCTCTATAGGTTGTTTAGTGCATCTGCCGCTGCCTCGATCCACCATACCTATGTAGGCGAGGACCGCCAATTCTAGCCTCGCCGTGTCTTGGCCTCGATCGGGCTCCTTCTTTTCCTTTGCCCTTTGTCGGCACCTTTTGTTTAAGCAGGTTTTGAGATCGGCGCCATAAGGTGGTTACCCTTCCTGGCTGGCAGGGTTATGGGCGCCATTGGTTATTCTTGGGGCTCTTAGCCCCATTTGCATCTTGTCCGTAGCTGGACGCCTATCGTTTTCAAGGTGATTTGGATCTTTGTACATTATATCGTATTCTTGACTCTTTGAGTCATTATATATATCTCTGTGGGTCCCATCGAGGCTGTTGTGTAATGTTATTACTCCGTTTTCCACCCATGCGAAAGTGCTGGTGGGCACCTTGAATCGTTTCTGCGGGTTTGGCGAATTTTGCTCAAACTTGCATAGGTCCGATTCTGAGGGTGTTACAGAGTGGTATCAGAGCTCAGCAGTTGCGATACCCCACGAGTCCAGCCTGTAGGATAACCTAGCTAACGGCCGAAGTAGAGTGTCAAAACTATTTTTGAAAATCGGTTGGATAGTTCTGATTAGGTCTGATTTTACTCCTTACCCCTCTGCTATTCCCCTCTCATCTCGACGTGTTTAGAAGCTGCTCTCTCCTTCTTCTTCGAGTCCAGGATTTCTCGTGGTTGGGTTCCGTCGTACCTTTAGGGTTTCGCTTCCTCCTTTGTCAACGGTGTTCTACCCTCCGGTGTTCAAGCTGCCTGATGAATCCATCTACGGTGCTACCATTCCTTGTTCCTTGTTTGAGCCTTCCGGTGTTTCCAACGCGACGACATCATCTTCGCCAGATCTGATGCAGAGACTGCATCACCCCTTTGATCCGAACCTCGCTTGTCGAGATCTTCAGTCTGAATCCTGAGAGTTGGTTGCATAATCTGTCTATTCGTGTACCGAGTAATGCTTTGAGTGCGGGATGGAGTCGCGACCATACCACTACTCTTATCATTTGCTCTGTATATTGAATGGTGGATCGATGCAATTACTCTTTCCATGGAAGTTAGAGGTGACCTTACCTTTAACTTCGCCCGTTGTTTATCCGGAGTGTTCTCTTGACGAACAGGGACGACGACCTCTTGTTAGTGGTGTCGAGGATCTACAGGCGAGAAGACGCAGATCGCCGACCTTTCCTTCCGGTACCGTGAGGCGGATCTCGAGGGCGAGATCCCTTGTTAGTGGTGTCGAATTGTGGCATCCCGCAAAACCACTACTAGAAAATCGCGTTGAATTTGTGCATTGCGCCGTCATCATCATGCATGGTTTGCCAAAACTATTTTCGCAACACCCGTTTTGTTTTCTAAAACGCCGTCTTTTATTCAAACGCCAAACACCGGGTCTCCGGAATTATTTTTGTCTGTTGCTATCGGTCTGCAAATAGTGTTATTAAAACAAATAAATTTTATATTTATTTTTAGCGGGGCAGTCGAACGGGCCGTTTTAGCCCGAACGACCACCCCAGAAAAACCAGATCGGTCCATCCTGCCGCCCCATCTAAACCTAAACCCACCTAAAACTCTACCCAACCTACCCCTCCACCTCACCCTGCCCAATCCCCACACGCCACCTCAGCACACCTCTCTCCCTCCACCAATCCCTCCCTGCCATCTCACCACCCAACCCCCTCTCTCTCCCCAAACCCACTCACACCACACACCCCACGCGCCAACCCCCTGGCCGGTTCCCACCTACCCCAGGCCGACCCCCCACTGCCTCCTCGCCACATGGCCCCCTGTACACCCCTGGCCCAAGTTAGCCCCACGCCTGGCCCCACCCGTCCCTGCGCCCTCTCTCTCTCTCCTCTCTCTTCCCTGCGCCCAGACGCCTCCCTCGGCCTCTCCTCCCTCTAGCTCAGTGGCGCCTCTCCCGGCCACGGCCCCTCCCTCCTTCGCCCGCCGCCACGACCGCTCCTCCGCTCCATCTACCGCCCAGCGCCCTCACCACCAGATCGTCAGCCTGACGACCCCATCCCCGGCGGCACCCCCTCGCGCCTCCTCGCCGCGCCGTCGCCGCCTCCACCGCCTCTGACCCGAGCCACCGCGCGTCGCGCGTGTCCCCAGCCTGCAGCTCGCCTTCCGCGTCCGACCGCCGTCTTCCCCGTTGCCTGTGGCCGCGCCCTGCGCGGCGCCCTTGGCGCCTCGCCCGGCCGGGCCAGCGTCGCTGCCGCCCTGCGACCCTGTGCACGAGCCGTCGCCGACCTCGCCGTCTGGCCTCGGCGCCCGCCTCGGACCCGCCGCCTCCAGCCGCCTCGGCGCGCTCGGCGCCCGAAAGTTCGCCCGCGCTCCGCGTCCGCGCCGGCCTCGCCTCGCCGCGGCGACCCCTCGCGGCGCCTTCCGCGAAGTTTCCTGCGACGCGCCAAGACCGCCTCTGTCACCCCGTCAGTCACGCCTTGGTGGCTAATGTGGGCGCCACCGAGGGAACCACGCCGAGAAGCCGTGGAACCGGAGGATCGCCATCGCCCGCCATCAAGATCGTCTCCATGGATCCCAAAGTTTGATCATGGAGCTCAAGACCGATCCCGAGAGCCGCAAACCCCAAGATCTACGAGAGGGGACCGATGGACCGAGAACGTCGTCACGAACGGCATGCCGCCGAACGCCAAGTCAACCCGACGGCCGCAGATGCGAGATCGCCCGACGCCGAGACCCGAACACGGTGCCACGCCAAGATCGTCCGACACCGAACCGTAATCGCCCGAGACCTCGAGATCGTCATCGCCGGCGTGAGCAGGAACGCCAAGACCGACCGTACGCGGATTCGACAAGACCTCAACGGCAAGACCGACCCGTGGGACCCGGCAAGACCTTCGCGATAGCGAACGGCACGACCGAAGTAGCGATGCGACCGGCAAACCCAAGCTCGCCCCGGACATCGAGACACCGTCGACAAGATCTGCCCGTGATCGAGAACGCTTCCGAACTCGCCGAACCTGGACCCCGAGACCGGAACCGAACCTGCAGTGCCCCGTCTCAACCCCCGAACCCCGGAACCCAAGATCGTCGAGCCCCCTCTGATGTGTGACCCCTTTTCCTCGAACCCTATTTTATAACATATCAACTTGTTGCATATTGAATTGTCATTCATCTCGCATGCATATCTGTGGTTTGGGGGCCTTATGCCGATTCACCTAGTAATTAAATATGGGGCCCATATGCGAGCAAATCTAGCCTTATATTGGCCTCATTTAAATTGGTGTAGCGAACCGGTGATCTATTCTGTCTTGCTAAAACAACATTTAAACTGCGGGGGTTCTAAACAACTTGAACCATTTAATTAAGTGTCGAAACCCCGGTTCCGCTTAATATGACCTAATTGCATTGCACCTTTGCCATGCCATACATCATACATGCATCATGCGGATCTTTTGCCGTAGTATTAAATATTGCATCCGGTGTTCTTCTAGTGTTTTGCTTCATCGCGGATAAGGTCGATGAGTTGATGTGAGCTTCGCCCCGATCTTCGGATGAACCTTTCGACAATGTTTTCAGGCGAGCATCTCCCCCTTTCTACCTATCTTACTTTCTAGTATTTATTCCCTCCTGTTGATCTTTGCTATCTGTGTTGCGATGCTCTAGTTTTCGTACCCGTGATATCCCTCGCAGCCCTATATAGCCTTGGACACATCCTATTACCTGTTGTTTGGTAGATAGTTGGACCCGCGTGTCGTAGTCGCTAGCTCAAGTGTTTTGCTTGTCGTCAAGTACCACCTTTGTTGGAGAATTGCCGCATGTTGTCGATTGGAGATGATCATGGTTTACTTATTGTTCACTTTAATTTCTGTTTAACAACTAAAATTGAATTAAGCAGAGGCATCGGTGGGTGATAGGTAAGATTTGGTTTCCGACCGCCCACTTGTGTCCCGTAGGACCCGAGTTCTTGACACCTGTTCCGAGATCGAGCGCGCTAACCACAGGTGGGGAGATATGGGCCCCCCATTGATAATTACCTGATTTCAAAGTATTGTACTGGGGGCCACAACTAGTTTGAGGTTTTATTTACTATCCTGTACTTATGCCCTGCGCTTTATTTAAGATTGTGTGAGGAGCACCTGTCTTTGTTTAGGAAGCGGAGTGTTTACGCTGTATCGGCAGTCCCGTTTGGGGCATCGTCGCTTCCATTGGCGCAACCCTAAGTCCGTCTCGAGACCGCCGACTTCTATGGGTGTACTTAGTGGGTGGCCCCGTGCTTGCTTTGGGTGCAGGGAACGTCGTGACTTAGGCCCCGCCGACATACCGATGGGTGTATGTTAAGCGATCGGCAAAAGGGTCAAGTGCTGTGGATACTGGTGCACCCCCAGGTTAAATCTTTTCGAAGCCGTGTCCGGTTATGGACGACTTAGAGCACAGTGCTGCTTGATCATAGACAACTAAAACTAAAGTTCTTGTTTATGAATTGACTTGTATTCGATTTGCCTAGTAATCAGCTTCACAACAACGGAATGGCTAAATAAAAGTACCAACAACTGCTGGGTTTTTGGGTTATCTCACGATAAATGTGTCTGACTAGTAATTGTTGCCACTATCACGGAATGGTGAACTAAAAGTGACCACCGCTACTTTATCGGACGATTATCTATATTTGACTAGTAATAGCTAACGCTAACTGAATAATTAAAGCCAACGGTGTGAGTTCCTTGGATGACTTCCTTGTTTGGTCTCGAGGAAACACCGGGATGGGTTTGTTTGGTGTTAGCTTCAGTTGGATCCGGATAGGTCATTCTTACCCTCTCGATAACCGCCTTGATTGATTCGAGTCTCTATAGGTTGTTTAGTGCATGATGCCGCTGCCGTCGATCCACCATACCTATGTAGGCGAGGACCGCCAATCTAGCCTCGGTGTCTTGGCCTCAAGATCTTGGCCTCCTTCTTTTCCTTTGCCCTTTGTCGGCACCCTTTTGTTTAAGCAGGTTTGAGATCGACGCCGTTAGCAGGGTTACCCTTCCGGCTTGGCCTGGGCAGGGTTATGGACGCCATTGGTTATTCTTCAGGGCTCTTATCCCCATTTGCATCTTGTCCGTAGCTGGACGCTCTATCGTTTTCAAGGTGATTTGGATCTTTGTACATTATATCTGTATTCTTGACTCTTTGAGTCGCTGTTATATATATCTGTTCTGTGGGTCCCATCGAGGACTGTTGTGTAATGTTATTACTCCGTTTTCCACCCGCACGAAAGTGCCTGGTGGGCACCTTTGAATCGTTTCTATGCGGGTTTGGCGAATTTTGCTCAAACTTGCATAGGTCCGATTCTGAGGGTGTTACACCAGCTGGGTCAAAGCTCTTTTGGCTACCTTGACTTGAGTTTGTGGGTGCGCGGGAGCGCGTCCACCGGGTGTAGTCCCTGAGGTTCGGGCCGGCTGGGGTAGCCATCCGGGTCGAAGCTCTTTTGTCTACCTTGACTTGAGCTTGTGGGTGCGTGGGAGCGCCTCCACTGGGTGTAGTCCTCGAGGTTCAGGCCGGTTAGGGTAGCCAGCCGGGTCGAAGCTCTTTTGCCACCTCGTTTCCTTCCAAGTTGTGGCTCGGGTCGTGCGAGACATAGCGTTGCTTTGGGTTAGTTTTCTTGTGCATATGCTCGTTCATTAGTTGGTACTTATCGTAAAAGGAAAATAGAGGAGCGCCCCTTCGAGTTAGGCCGTTAGCAGCTCCCCTTTTCTCAACGAGTATTGGCCCTTCGAGCATTTTTCCTTGCCGGGTTGCGGTCTACAGCCGGAACCAAAGGAGTGGCTACGCTGGCGTGCCTCGCGGTACTTCGGTTTGCTCTTGTTGGCTTAGCTCATGCGGGGCGCGACTGGTTCGCTTGGACACCCTTTCTTTCTGCGTTGGCATTTTCTTGCAGCGTGCACTTTGAGTTTTTGCTCTTGCCGGGTCGACAGCCGGCGTGCGTACTGAAGCCGGAACCGAAGAGGTTAATCTAGGCGCCGTGTGCAATATTATGCCGCCTGTAGAAATCACGGGGCCTAGGCCAGCCGGTACGAAAATGCAGATGGTGTGCGGAATTGGGACAAAGTCCTCAGCGTCGTGCCAAGGCTTTCAATCTTGTTCACTTGTTACATGAAAAGGGGAGATACATACACTTTTCTTTGCCTAAGTGTAAAATGGCCGGAGTAGGCTTGCGTTCCATGGGAGTTCTATCTCCTCGTCTGAGCGATCTGCCTTGTTCTTCATCGAAAGTTGTGCGTCGTTCAAATAGTATGAATTGTTGTGGAGTGCCCGGCTGGCGATGAATGGGACTTCCCATGGTGGGGACAACTTGTGCATTCCTTTGGTGCTCTGGACCAGGTGCAGCACCAGGTCTCCCTCGCGGAAGGGGGTGGGCCGGATCCGGCTAGCGTGGTATTGGCGCAGGTCTTGCTGGTAGATTGCTGATCTGGACAGAGCCAACTCGCGTGCCTCCTCGAGCAAGTCCACGATGTCCTCTCTTGCCTCCTTGGCTTCCTGCTCCGTGTAGAGCTGCTTGCGAGGTGTGTCGAACTGGATGTCTGTGGGGAGAATGGCCTCTGCCCATAGAGGAGGAAGAATGGTGTGAAGTCGGTTGAGCGATTGGGTGTGGTGCGAAGGCTCCAAAGTACCGCTGACAGCTCCTCTATCCAGCATCCGGGTGATCTGACGAGCGGTTCGATGAGCCTTGGCTTGATTCTGGCTAGAACCAGACCGTTAGCACGCTCGCACTGTCCATTGGACTGTGGATGTGCGACTACCGCCAGGTCCAGGCGGATCCCTTTTTCCCCGCAGAAGCGAGCGAAGACTCCTTTTGCGAAGTTGGTTCCATTGTCAGTGATGATGCTTTGTGGGTAGTCGAACCGGATGATGATGTTCGTGAAGAACTTGATCACCGTCGCTCCATCCAACTTCTTGATTGGTTTTGCCTCGATCCACTTGGTGAACTTGTCCACGGCTACGATCA
This sequence comes from Avena longiglumis, assembly GCA_030063025.1. Taxonomy (NCBI): domain Eukaryota; kingdom Viridiplantae; phylum Streptophyta; class Magnoliopsida; order Poales; family Poaceae; genus Avena; species Avena longiglumis. The sequence goes on along the minus strand of CP125973.1, from coordinate 78,298,407 downwards.
GGTGTGTCATACCGGATCGAGCTGTCTTGAATGGCTCAACCATGTCAAGGCCCCAGACCGCGAACGGCCAGGTGATTGGTGTTTTCTTGAGTGTCGCAGACGGTGTGTGCTTCAGCTGGCTGAATCGCTGGCAGCCGTTGCATGTATTGACTATTTCTTCGGCGTCCTTCAGCGCCGTCGGCCAGTAGAAACCGTGCTGAAGGGCCTTGGATGCTATTTCCCTTGACAAGGCGTGGTGGCCACACTCGCCCTGGTGTATGTCCATTATAAGCTTGGTTCCTTCCTCCTGACTGACGCATCGTTGATAGATACCCCCGACGCTGTGCTTGTATAGCTTGTTGTTGATGATGGTGTAGGCTCTTGCCCTTCGCCACACTTGTCGTGCTGCCACCTCTTCTATCGGGAGTTCGCCCTTGGCCAGGAAATCCATGTACGGCTTTGCCCAGTCGGGAGCTTCCCGTATGGTGTGCAGCGTCTATATGATGAGCTTGATCTCCTCACGGACGGCCGGCTCCGGAACATCGGGAGGCCTGCCGGGTGGAAGCGTGCTGATGTCGACCATGGGCCGCGTCGCGTAGCGCTGGTGCGGCGGCAGTCCCGGTGGCACTGGCATCCACAGTGCGGGCGGTCCGGGTGCGGCGCGGCAGTCCCCGGTGCGACGGCAGTCCGGTGCGTGGCGATCCCGGTGCGGCGAGGCAGTCCGGGTGGCGAGGCGGCTGCGTTCTGGTCCGCGCTGAGCACGATGGAGTCAGACTCTGGTGAGGGGGTGATGGAGGGCTTGTGCAAGTGCTCGAGGGAGACCCCAGGCGGTATGGCTTGTCTTGTTGACCCGACCACGTCGGCCAAGACCGTTGTTGGCTCTAGGCACATGGTCAAACTCACATCCTTCGAAACAGGCACACAACTGCTGGACGAAGAAGCGGTAAAGGGCCATGTTCGCATCACTAGCGTCGCACTCGCCAGATACTTGTTGCACCACCAAATCCGAATCTCCAAAGCATAGCACCCTCTGGATGCCTATCTGCTTGGCCATATTGAGTCCATGGATGAGTGCTTCGTACTCGGCGACGTTGTTGGAAGCTTTGAAGTGGATCTGGAGGACGTACTCCAGCCGGTCGCCTTTGGGCGAGGTTATCACGACTCCGGCTCCGAGTCCTCCTCGCATTTTCGATCTGTCGAAGTGTAGCTTTCAGTAAGTTGAATCCGACACTAGAGGCATGTATTGTGTCTCCGCCCAATCGACGACGAGATCAGCCAGTGCTTGCGACTTGATTACGGTTCGTGGCTCGTATGGATGTTATGCGCAGCGAGTTCGATGGCCCATTTTGCCACGCGGCTAGTGGTGTCTTTGTTGCCATTAATTTCCGCGAGTGGGGCCAATGCTACTACCCGGATGGAGTGCTCTTGGAAGTAGTGCTTGAGTTTCTTGGCGGCCATGTACACGCCGTACACCAGCTTCTGGTAGTGGGGGTAGTTCTACTTGGAGAGTGAGAGCACCTCGCTTAGGTAGTATACGAGGCGCTGGACCATCTGAGCCTTCCCTTACTCTTGTCACTCCACTACCAATACCATGCTAACCACTCTGTTTGTGGCAGCGATATACATCAGCATGGGCTCCTTTGCCGCTGGCGCCGCCAGGATGGGTGGTGAGGTGAGCATGCGCTTGAGGTCTCGAAAAGATTCATCCGCCTGAGATGTCTAGACGAATTTGTCCGTCTTCTTCATCAACTGGTACAGGGGAAGGGCCTTCTCTCCCAGCCGGCTGATGGATCGGCTGAGGGAAGCAAGGCATCCGGTGAATTTCTGCATGTCGCGTAGGTTCTGTGGCAACTCCATGCGTTCGATGGCTCCGATCTTCTCTGGGTTTGCCTCGATTCCTCGCTCGGAGACGAGAAAGCCCAGGAGCTTGCCGGCTGGGACGCCAAACACGCACTTCTCCGGGTTCAGCTTGATCTGGAAACGGCGAAGGTTGTCGAACGTTTCCTTCAGATCCTCAAGGAGTGTGTGCCGCTCCTTGGTCTTGAAGACGACGTCGTCAACGTAGGCGTGCACATTTTTTCCGATCTGTGTCTGCAGGCATTTCTGCATGCAGCGCTGATAGGTTGCGCATGCGTTCTTCAGCCCAAAGGGCATGGTGGTGTAGCAGTATGCTCCATATGGGGTTATGAATGATGTCTTTATTTGATCGGTTACATTGAGCTTGATCTGATGGTAGCCCGAGTAAGCGTCCAGAAAAGACAATAAATCGCACCTGGCAGTGGAGTCAATGACTTGATCAATCCGCGGCAGAGCGAAAGGATCTTTGGGGCAAGCTTTGTTGAGACTGGTATAGTCGACGCACATGCGCCATGTCTTGTTCTTCTTTACCACCAGCACCGGGTTGGCAAGCCATTCCGGGTGGAAAACTTCCATGATGAAGCCGGCTGCGAGCAGCCGTGTGATCTCCTCACTAATGGTTCTTCTTTTTTCTTCTGCGAAGCGACATAAAGATTGCTTGACCGGCTTCACGTCTCGTCGAACATGAAGGGAGTGCTCGACGAGTTCCCTCGGGACACCTGGCATGTCTTTGGGGCACCATGCAAAAATGTCTTGATTCTCACGGAGGAAATCGACGAGCGCGCTTTCCTATTTGTTGTCCAGGCCGTCTCCGACCAAGACGAACTTGCTTGGGTCTTCCTTGTTCAGCAGGATCTTCCTTGTTCCTTGCGAGGGCTTGAACTGTGATTCTCCAGCCGGTTTGGGCTCTCCAGCCGGCATATCCTTCTGCAGAGCCGCCACGTTCTGCATTATGACACGCTTCTATTTAGCGATGATCATCGCTTCGGACAGCTTGGAGCCGTCTGAAGCGCACTCGATCGAACGCTTGTAGCATCCATCGACAGTGATCACTCCCTTTGGGCCCGACAGCTTCATCTTGAGGTATGCGCAGTGCGGTACTCCCATGAACTTGGTAAGAGCTGAGCGCCCTAGTATGGCGTGGTAGGCACTGGAGAGGTTCACAACCTCAAACCAAATTGGCTCGCAGTGGAAGTTGTTCTCGCTGCCGAAGATGACGTCCAGCCGGATCTTGCCGATTGGGGAGTGGGACGGTCCTGGTACTTCTCCATGGAACAAAGTACTCGAGGGTTGCAGCTGGGACTCGCTAATGCCTAGCCTCTCGAGGCTGCTCCGGTAGAGGAGGTTGATGCTTCTTCCTCCATCGATCAGTACCCGAGAGAAGCATCATGAGTGCTTCTTGGAGATGATGATGGGGTCGAGGACCAACGCGTATCTACCAGGGCTTGGCAACACGGCCGGATGATCCTCCTTGCTCCAGGTGATCGCCTGGTCAGACCAGTGTAGGTACTGGGGAACGGGGGGGGGGGGATAATTGCGTTCACCTCCGCCTCGCGTCTCCGCTTGGCGTGCTTCATTTCCATCTCTGCCAGGAATATGTGGTAATTACCCACCTGCCGCGGGTAACCGTCTTCTTCATCCTCGCGGCGGTTGCGGCGTTCCCTGTTGTCCGGTGGGCCTCCGGCTGGTGGTGGAGGTGGTGGTGGGAGTCCACCGGCTTCGGCCATTTTCTTTGTCCAGCTGCATTGGCAGGTCGTGTGATTCGTGGGCTTGTTGCCGCCACTGTGGAACTTGCATGGCCCGTCGAGCATGGAATCCATGGTGTACTTAGGCCGAGGCGGCCTATCGTCCAACCTCAGCCTCCGGCTGCCTCCTGCAGCCGAATCTTCATGCACATCGGCTACTTGCTTGGTACCATACCGGTTATCCGGATGTTCGTCTTTCCTCTTGCTGTAGCGGTTGTCATGACCGTGCCATCTGGGATGAAGGTCACCCAGCTGGCGTCGCTCCGCCTGCTCGTCTGTGATGATTTGTCCTTGGTCGTCCACCACAATGGGTTTCTTCATTGCTGCGTCATCGGTGGCGTACTTGTCCGCGATGGCCATGACCTAGGCCATGGTTTGCGGGTCTGCTCGGCTGAGCTTATGCTTCAGCATGGTGCCGTCTTGGCATCCGTTGTTGAAGAAGTCTATCGCTTGGTGCTCACGCACCCCTTCGCACGAATTGTGCATGCTGGTCCACCGGGTGAGGTACGCACGATCCGAATCGTCCTTGCCCTATACGCAGAGGGCAAGCTCGCGAGGCCGACCCGGTCGCTTGTATGTTCTGGTCATGTTACGGATGAATGCTTGTTCGAAGTCCAGCCAGGTGTTGATGCTGTTGTCGGGGAGGCTACTGAGCCATGTCCTTGCTGAGTCGACGAGCATGAGGGGGACGTAGCGGATGGCCAGTCGGAGGTTGCCATTGGCTCCCACCGCGTTGGTGTAATTGACCAACCAATCATCAGGCTTGATGGTTCCGTTATACTTTGGTGTGTCCCTTGGGAGCGAAAATCCCTTCGGAAACGGCTCGCTCCGGATGCGTGGGAAGAAACACTTCGGGCCAGCCGGACTTTCCTCCTCCAGAGTGCGTGACTGCACCAGGAGGTCGTTGCGCTCCCGCGCGTCAGCCGGTTCTCGGGGACCAAGACGACCCTTCAGGCGTGACGCAGGCGGGTCCTTGTTCGCGTCTGCTCCCTCCTCCGGTGCTCGCTTCTTTTCCCCCGGGAAGCTCCGGCTGCCGGAGCGCGGCTTACGCTGGAGGCGGCGGCGTCCCGGTTCTGTCGACCGCGATTGCCGGATTCTCCACGCGGGCGGCTGTTTTGCCCAACCCCTCCTAGGGAAGAGGCCTGTTGATGCTTGCTTCCTCCGTGCGCCTTCTAGTCCGCTCCTTTGCGGATGACGATTTTGTAGGAGTTGCCCACCTGGCTAGGGACGCCCTCGGCTTGCTGCTTGTTCGCAGTGTCCACGAGGAGCTACACACACTCCTGCTAGCGACGAAGTTCCTTGCCCTCAAGGTGTTTTAGCTCCGCAGCTGCCGCCTCGACTTCCCTCATGTTCTTGGCGGGAGTGCTGTAGATGAGCTATGCCACACCTACATGCGAATCAGCGGCGCGGTCCAGTTCCGACTCCAGGTCGTGCCCCCAGTGCTGGATCTTCCTGGCGAAACTGTGAGCCGCGTTGTATTCATGCACGGTGGTGTTTAGCCGACGCTGGTTAGCCGCGACCTTGGTGGCTTCCTCCAGGAGTTTTTGGTGCGTAGCTTTGAGTGTTGTTGCTGTAGTCGCTGGATCCGTCTCGACAACGACCGGAGCGCGCAAGTGCTGGATGGAGGCGGTGAGCGGGTCTTGCTCTTGCTCGGGCGTGGAGTTTTCTCCTCCTGACCGACTGTCACATCCCAAGATTTTCCAAATCTTGTAATGTGAAAATAAATGAATAAAATAAAACTTTGTTTGATTTTCAGAGCCAGAAGAAACTTTTTGAATTCAATTGGAACTTCAAACCAATTTGGATTAAATAAAATCCTAAAGGGATTCATAAAGATAAACATTAAAATGTTTTGGAATTACTATTTTGGATTCTTTAATAAGAGATTTGGTTTTCAATAGAAATAAAAGTTTTATGAATAAAGATTATTTTATAAAGCCAAATTAAACCTTAGCCAAGCTTTGGAATTAAAACATTTTATTTTTAATAAAATTAGCAAAGGTTTATTTAAATAAATTAATAAGGATTTAATATCCAACTTTATTTAAATAAAAGGTTTTACCAATTTAATTGAAACATCAAAACTTATTAAGTTGTTTAAAATAAGTTTTCCAAATATTTGATATTCACAAATAATACCTACTAAAGTGTTTTGGCTTTATTTTAGATTTCAAAATAAATATCTCAATAAAACAAATCCTATTTGATTTAATAATGAAAGTCTATTATATTTAATTAATAATGGACTCTAAAATAAAATGTTATTTTGTTTTAAAACAAGTTTCCAAGTATTCTATATTGCCCAAATAAAATCTACTAATTGGTTTTGAAAATATTTGGATTTCAAATTAGGATTCTAATAAATAAATCAAACCCTATTTTGATTAAATAAACAAAAGGTCCATTCTATTAAATAATGAATGGATTCTAAAATGAATAAAAATATTATTTTATTCTGGAATTTGGGTATGTTGATAAACAGAATCATATTAAAAATTACAAAGTTGGATGATTGTTTGAATAGTTTGAGTGAATGAATAATTGATTCAAATTCAAAACAGAAAAATAGAAATAGAAAAGGAAAAAGAATTCAGAAGAAAAAAAAATATGAAATGGACCTGACCCAACTGGCCAAGCCCAACTAAGGCCCAGAACCAACCCAGATTTCCACCCCGAGGGAAACGATTCACACTCAGTATCTGACCCACAGAGAGCATGACTAGTGGACCCTTCTCCTCGCTTCTTTTCCACTGACCGACCGGCCCCACTCCTCCTGTTCTTCCTCCCCACCCGACCCTTCTCCCCTCGCCGCCGTTGCGGCCTTGATTCAACATCAATTCTCCTTAACGCGGCCACCTTAACTCACAGCGATCAAGCACCTTTAAACGCCAGCGCATCCTCTCTCATTCCCCTCTGCCTTCTACCCAAAGCACGCCCCCAGGCCGCCCCAATTCCTCCCCGAGCTCTTCTGTTCCGATGACCTTCCTCGTCGAAATTCGGCCAAGAATCACCGCCCCTTGCCTCCCTGTGCAACCTAGCAGCTTCCCCACTCCCAGACGCATCTCCCAACACCCTCCTCTCAACCGCGGGCGCCCCATAGCGTCGGCTACATCAAGCTTTCGAACGTCGCCGCGTCTGCCATTCTCCGACGATGTCCCCAGGTAGAACCTGACCTCCCCCTTTTTCCGTGGACACGATGATGATCTCCAGACTCATGCGAACCTAACCGCATCCTCCGTTTGTCCTAGGACGCCTCCTATCCTCGCCCTCGACGACCTCCTGAACCGCCCGAGGCGCAGCTCCACTCCGGCGAGCAATCAAGGACAGCCCCGTGCGCCCCTTCACCAACCAGAACCATGTTGAGCATCAGCGAGCTTCGGCGAATCTGGTAAACCACCCCTCTGTTCTTCTAGCTTCCCGCATCGTCGGCACCGTCACCATCTGAGCCACGCCGCCGCGCGCCACCGTTGAGCGCCGCCCGTTTTTGGCCAGGCAGTAGCAACCGCAGGATCTGAATCTAACGGATACGATAGAACGTTAGCGAAGGGGTAAGTGGTGATCCTGTGCCGCACGATTTAACTTAAATCTAACGGTCTGCAGTGCGTGATCCGTGCGAACCGTTTAATCGAATCGAGTGAGACACGTGGCGATTAAAATCTAAAACAGATTTGAATCATTTATTTGCAAACTTCAAAACCTTGTAACTTTGGATACACACGTCCAAAATTACAAATTTTATGTTGGATTCAGGAGAGCAAGCCCTAACCAACTGTGGAATTAGTCTAGCCAATAGTATCTGTTAGTTTGCTTGTTTTGCAGATTCTTTTGTGAGCTTGTTTAGAGTATAAAATTGTTTAAAATTGAATTTAGGGTTAAAACCTTTGCAAAATGGTATGTTGTGACCTTACTGACCCTAGGAACCAACCCTTGGTGTTAAAAATGATTTTGTTAAGATTTAGGTTGGATTACTTGACTTAGTCATTTTCTAGCCAAATAAAAAGAATGGTTTTTGTTATGAAAATAGTTTTTGAGTAAAAACTTTGGAGGAAATGTTTTGGACCAAACCTACTGACCAAAACACCAAGTTTTGCAATAGCAACTCATTTGGTGAAAAACTTAAAAGTTTTGTTTTGACAAAAACATTTTCACCACATAAAATGATGAATGGATTTTAAAAATGGTTTTGAGATAAAACCCTTTTGCAATTGACTTTGCCATTTCGGTGAATGACCAATTTGGAACCTACAAAGTTTAGAAGCCTAGTGGAAACCACCTTTGCAATTAGAACCATATTTTGCATGCTTGCATGCATTACTTTGACTTTGTCATTTTATGTGTGTTGTTTTGCTTGATTGGTAGATTGAGTTTGTGCCTTGCTTGATTGACTTGTAGTGACTTGAAGAGTGTGAGACTAGCAAGATCAAGGATTGAACCACCATACTCTACCAAAAAGGCAAGTGATGCTTCATACTTTTTGTCCCATTACTTTCTCTATGCATTAGTAATTTTGCTAAGTAAAAACTTGCATGGATTTTGCTAAGTATAAACCTTACAATAGGAAAACCTAGTAGATGAATCCTTAGTAGGATTTTCCCTAAGTTAAAGATTCCTACTACTATCAAGCTTAGCCTAGCTAATAGAAAACATGGGTGGAATATATATTCACACTATGGAAAAATCTCTAAGTCTGAGGACTTATGTTTTGTTTAATAAAAACAACTAAGTTAATGAATCACCTGGGTGGAATGGAAGGATTGGGTTATGTTGAGTGGTTCACAAGGCCCATGTTTATGGTTGACCTTGTGTATCTCACTTGTGGATGGCCACCCAGGAAACAAAGAGATTGGAGATGTCAAATGTTGAGAAGCTTCAAGTGCAACCACTTGGCAATATGGGCTCTGCCATGATCATATAGGTTGCAAGAACTTAGCCATATGGACAGTGGGTGGTAGTGTTTGATAGGTTGGAGCGCGTCCATTTTGGTCTAAGGGAAGGCTTCTGAAAGATCTTGTCTTGGGAAACCAAGTCTTGTGGGGAAAGTGCACCACCTCTGCAGAGTGTAGAATCTAAGTACTTAGCCATGTCCCTGGTAAAGGACAATGTGAGCATCAAGACTTGGAAGCAATCAAGAATATCATCATTCAAATTTCTAAGTTAAAACTTGTGGATTGAACAAGGGTTGTTTGAAATCTTAAATCTTTGATTGGTAGATGCCTTGGAAAGGATATTCAGTCTTTGATTGAGAAAAATGATTTTGTCAAGCAAAAACTTAGTATTTTCAAAATGATAAGAAAAATCTATTTTGAGCAATGCAAGCCTCAACTCCACTTAGCCAAATGCATATAGATGATAGATTCCACTATACTACCATAGTATCACTTGCCAATACAATTCAAGTGTATTGACCCTTGTGGCTGTAACTTGTAATGTTGCAGGTTTGATTGATTTTAGTGAAGATTGATTGATTAGGATTACAAAGTCTACAACCAACATCTGCCTGTGGCACTTTGAAGATGAAGGACCCTATGCTTATAGTTATTCCGCTGCAATGTAATGTAATAGACAAATGAGCTATGTTTGATGTAATAAACTTATGTTATTCCTGGTTATAAAGTTATATTATGACCTTTGTTTCTTGATATTACATCTTAACTGTGGATGCTAGCTATTGATCCAGGGACTAGCATTGTAAACACAGGAGGCTCTATCTTATCTAAGATTGGGACCCCTTACAGATGGTATCAGAGCATTGTGTTGCCTGTAGGATTTGTAAACCTAGGATTGGACAAAAACCCTTAGAAAAATAGGAGTTATACTTGTTCCAAAAAGTTATTTACAAATACACTTGTAAACTCTTTCCTCAACCATTTTGGTTTCAACTCTACATCTTTTCTACTTCAACTTGATGGAAAAACCTACCCATGGCCAAAGACTACACCATGTGCAAAGGACTTCTTCAACTTCTTCAACTCTAATGACTTCAACTTCTTCAACTCTAATGACTTCAACATCTCCAGCATATTCACCAAGGACTTCCAACTTGGATACCACTAAGGACTACAAGTGAGACAAGGAAATCTTGCTCAATATTTGGAGACTAAGGGAATGCAAAATAAGAAGGAGCCATCAACAACTTTGAAGTATTAGTAACCAAGATTTTTTCTCAAGGAAACCAAGATGTCATACAAGGAGAATCATGAAGGATGGAAAGATCACAAGTAAACCATATAGATGGACCACCATATTTTAGTTAAGTCAAACTCACCAACTCATGTAGTGTAACAAAAATATTTTGTTGCCTAAGTGTGTGCTTTAACTTTATTGTTTGAGTGCAAAGTTGTTTGAGAGAAATGTTTGGTTTGTGATTGCATGCACATTGCTTGTGTGAATTGTGATGTGTGTGTGACTAGAATTGACTCCTTAGAAATATCTTGCCTATTCTAATCTCCCTTCAACCCAAACAGATGACTACTCCAAAAGACTCCAAAGTTGATGACACCAACACCAACCAAGAGGACAGCATGAAAGAGCTCATAGCAACCCAGAACCAGTTGAACCAACTGACAGCTCAGTTCATAGCCAGCAATAGTGATAAAGATCCAGCACTGCAAAAGTTTTTGGAGGAACAATTCCAACTGATGCTTAAGGTGACTAATCAAATGATCAACATGGAAGAAATCTATCCCAAAAGAGTTTATGACAACAAGGATGACAAGAATGTTATTTTAGATGGAGCCCCAGCTTGCATTATTTGTGGAGACAAGGATCATACTTCCAAGGAGCATGAAGGACAATGCCCCAATTGTGAAGAAGAACATCCTATTGGACAATGCCCTACCTCTCAAGCTACTTGCTACCTATGTGAAGGAAGTGATCATACTCCTAACCAATGTCCCATCTATGCCATGGTGGAACAGAGGAAACAAGAAGGGCCCAAGTCTACCAAAGGAAAAGGACCACTTATACCTCCAAACAAGACGACCCACTTCAAAGGATCAAAGAAACCCAAGAAACCAAGACAGGACATGCACCTTGTGCAATGCCGTAAATGTAAGGAAATGGGACACTACTCTAGTGAGTGCCTAGAGAACAAGAAAAATAAGGGAATTGACCAAGTGGTGTGTAACAACTGCAAGGAGCCAGGCCATTATGTAGCAACTTGTCCACAAGAGCAACGTAAAGAACTCCAAGATATCCATTGTTTCAACTGCAAGAATCCAGGACACTATGCAAGCAATTGTCCAGAAAAGATGAAGAACAAGTTGAACAAGCCTATGGAGAAGCTCAACCTTGGCCCATTAGTCAAGTACGGAAATAAGGGACACATGCAAATGGTTGCCATAAGAAATTTCCCCAGGATCCCAAGAAGGACAATATGTAATCTTTGTTTGAAAATTTTTAAGGGTGGTAGTACTCTAGTTGTTTTGAACATGCTTGTAACCCTAACCTTCCCAAATCTCGGGACGAGATTTATTATAAGGGTGGTAGCCTGTCACATCACAAGATTTTCCAAATCTTGTAATGTGAAAATAAATGAATAAAATAAAACTTTGTTTGATTTTCGAGAGCCGAAGAAACTTTTGAATTCAATTGGAACTTCAAACCAATTTGGATTAAATAAAATCCTAAAGGGATTCATAAAGATAAACATTAAAATGTTTTGGAATTACTATTTTGGATTCTTTAATAAGAGATTTGGTTTTCAATAGAAATAAAAGTTTTATGAATAAAGATTATTTTATAAAGCCAAATTAAACCTCTGCCAAGCTTTGGAATTAAAACATTTTATTTTTAATAAAATTAGCAAAGGTTTATTTAAATAAATTAATAAGGATTTAATATCCAACTTTATTTAAATAAAAGGTTTTACCAATTTAATTGAAACATCAAAACTTATTAAATTGTTTAAAATAAGTTTTCCAAATATTTGATATTCACAAATAATACCTACTAAAGTGTTTTGGCTTTATTTTAGATTTCAAAATAAATATCTCAATAAAACAAATCCTATTTGATTTAATAATGAAAGTCTATTATATTTAATTAATAATGGACTCTAAAATAAAATGTTATTTTGTTTTAAAACAAGTTTCCAAGTATTCTATATTGCCCAAATAAAATCTACTGATTGGTTTTGAAAATATTTGGATTTCAAATTAGGATTGTAATAAATAAATCAAACCCTATTTTGATTAAATAAACAAAAGGTCCATTCTATTAAATAATGAATGGATTCTAAAATGAATAAAAATATTATTTTATTCTGGAATTTGGGTATGTTGATAAACAGAATCAAATTAAAAATTACAAAGTTGGATGATTGTTTGAATAGTTTGAGTGAATGAATAATTGATTCAAATTCAAAACAGAAAAATAGAAATAGAAAAGGAAAAAGAATTCAGAAAAAAAAATGAAATGGACCTGACCCAACTGGCCAAGCCCAACTAAGGCCCAGAACCAACCCAGCTTTCCACCTCGAGGGAAACGATTCACACTCAGTATCTGACCCACAGAGAGCATGACTAGTGGACCCTTCTCCTCGCTTCTTTTCCACTGACCGACCGGCCCCACTCCTCCTCTTCTTCCTCCCCACCCGCACGACCCCTTCTCCCCCTCGCCGGCCGTTGCAGGCCTTGATTTCGTGGCATCAATTCTCCTTAACGCGGCCACCTTAACTCGCAGCGATCAAGCACCTTTGAACGCCAACAAGATCCTCCTCATTCCCCTCTTTCTACCCAAAGCACGCCCAGGCCGCCTAATTCCTCCCCGAGCTCCTCTGTTCGACGACCTTCCTCGCCGAACCGCCAAGAATCACCGCCTTGCCTCCTCGTGCAACCTAGCAGCTTCCCCACTCCTGCACGCATCTCCCAACACCTCCTCTCAACCGCTGGCGCCCCATAGCGCCGGCTACATCAAGCTGAACGCCAAGGCTCGCCATTCTCCGACGACGTCCCTGGTAGAACCGACTCCCCCTTTTCCGTGGACACGATGATGATCTCTGGACTCATGCGAACCTAACCGCATCCTCCGCTTGTCCTAGGACGCCTCCTATCCTCGCCTCGACCTCTGAACCGCCGAGGCGCAACCGACCGGCGAGCAATCAAGGACAACCCCGTGCGCCCCTTCACCAACCAGAACCACGTTGAGCATCAGCGAGCTTCGGTGAATCTGGTAAACCACCCCTCTGTTCCTCTAGCTTCCCGCATCACCGGCATCGTCACCATCTGAGCCGCGCCGCCGCGCGCCACCATTGAGCGCCGCCCGTTTTTGGCCAGGTAGTAGCAACCGCAGGATCTGAATCTGACGGATACGATAGAACGTTAGCGAAGGGGTAAGTGGTGATCCTGTGCCACACGATTTAACTTAAATCTAACGGTCTGCAGTGCGTGATCCGTGCGAACCGTTTTCGTCGAATCAGAGTGAGACACGTGGCCAGTATTAAAATCTAAAAACAGATTTGAATCAGATTTATTTGCAAACTTCAAAACCTTGTAACTTTGGATCCACACGTCCAAAAATTACAAATTTTATGTCGTTGGATTCAGGAGAGCAAGCCCTAGCCAACTGTGGAATTAGTTTAGCCAATAGTATCTGTTAGTTTGCTTGTTTTTGCAGATTCTTTTGTGAGCTTGTTTAGAGTATAAAAATTGTTTAAAATTGAATTTAGGGTTAAAACCTTTGCAAAATGGTATGTTGTGACCTTACTGACCCTAGGAACCAACCCTTGGTGTTAAAAATGATTTTGTTAAGATTTAGGTTGGATTACTTGACTTAGTCATTTTCTAGCCAAATAAAAAGAATGGTTTTTGTTATGAAAATAGTTTTTGAGTAAAAACTTTGGAGGAAATGTTTTGGACCAAACCTACTGACCAAAACACCAAGTTTTGCAATAGCAACTCATTTGGTGAAAAACTTAAAAGTTTTGTTTTGATAAAAACATTTTCACCACATAAAATGATGAATGGATTTTAAAAATGGTTTTGAGATAAAACCCTTTTGCAATTGACTTTGCCATTTTGGTGAATGACCAATTTGGAACCTACAAAGTTTAGAAGCCTAGTGGAAACCACCTTTGCAATTAGAACCATCTTTTGCATGCTTGCATGCATTACTTTGACTTTGTCATTTTATGTGTGTTGTTTTGCTTGATTGGTAGATTGAGTTTGTGCCTTGCTTGATTGACTTGTAGTGACTTGAAGAGTGTGAGACTAGCAAGATCAAGGATTGAACCACCATACTCTACCAAAAAGGCAAGTGATGCTTCATACTTTTTGTCCCATTACTTTCTCTATGCATTAGTAATTTTGCTAAGTAAAAACTTGCATGGATTTTGCTAAGTATAAACCTTACAATAGGAAAACCTAGTAGATGAATCCTTAGTAGGATTTTCCCTAAGTTAAAGATTCCTACTACTATCAAGCTTAGCCTAGCTAATAGAAAACATGGGTGGAATATATATTCACACTATGGAAAAATCTCTAAGTCTGAGGACTTATGTTTTGTTTAATAAAAATGTTATCGCCACATTTTGGCCAAAAGAGAAGATGGGCCGTAATCAAGATGGGCTTGGAAGATACATATATGCAACGTGTTGTTCAATCGACCTCGTGCGTTGATTTGGGCTAAATTGCCCGTGTATCTTATATTGTAATAGGTTACGTTTCGGTTTAGGTAAGAGATAGAGTTGTTAGAGTTATTCCAAAGATAGAAAGTCTCCGGACTATAAATATGTACCTAAGGTTATTGAGAAAAGGAGGACGATCAAGTTCACAACAAACACAATCTCGGCGCATCGCCACCCCTTGTTTCTAGGGTTTTTTCTCGGGTAAGTGCCATGCTGCCTAGACCGCATCTTGCGATCTAGGCAGCGTCTACTTATGCGTTATTTGGTGTTACTCGTACTGAAGCCTTGTTGATGGCGAGTAACACTATTATCATAGATTTGTTTAGGCTAGCATCGGTACTTTCTGTCATGATTGTTTAGTTATGCTGCCTTGATTTATCTCGCTGCCTTTGCACCTTCTCCCGGGTGTAAGGGTAGCATCTTGCTTGATCTATACTCAGTCGATTTGATCTGTTATAGTTATGCCTTGTTCTCCAAGGTTTAGTTTGACATCTACATGATCAGGCCTTGCAAACGGGTTGAACGATCCAGTAGTATATAAGATATGGTTTGCCAGTCCGAGAGGAGTTGTTCCGGGAATTGACTTTACGTTGGTTTTTAGGCCTTCTCTAGGGTTATTTTTCTGTCATCTTTTGTATCTACCAGGCTCAATTACGTGTAGGATGTTCCAATTATGTGGTGAAAACGTTAAATTGTCGTAGATCGATTTAACTTGTATTGATGAAGCAAAACCCCATGTTATCGTAGATCTAATGCAGAACCATGGGATAATCGGCTCTAGGAGCCGATTCACAGGGAAACCTGGGAGCCGGTTGTGGCTTGAATTTTACGTGTGTTTGTTTGCCATGCAGGAAACCACTCGAAGCAACACATCACCTTCCTGACCAGGTATAGGTCGTGTGCGCCTCGAACCAGCAGACGTGTCTGGAGTTTTATGGTCGTTGCCCGAGGGACCAGGGCCCACCAGCAGTTCTGGGAGCCTCCCGGCTCTTCGTGTTGCTCGTTGCTGCTCGCTGGTGTGTTTTGACAGGCAACACATTCTGGCACGCCCGGTGGGACCTTCAACAACATCTGCATCAACATCCGACGCTGCGATGGAGGGCAGACCGGTCACGTACGACGATTTGCCTGAGGAGCACAAGGCGAAGTATGATGATATCAAAGCTCTCTTCGAAGCCGATCTCATCGGCTCTTTTGAGAGGACCCGTAAGCATGGCATCAGGTGGAAAGGGTTCTCACCCGAAGGTGCTCTTGATGAGGTGGATCTGTCTGTTCCTTCAGAGGAG
Organism: Avena longiglumis; assembly: GCA_030063025.1. Lineage (NCBI taxonomy): Eukaryota > Viridiplantae > Streptophyta > Magnoliopsida > Poales > Poaceae > Avena > Avena longiglumis. Next base: position 78,282,916 of record CP125973.1, on the reverse strand, counting down.
CGCACCAGAGCTCTGCGACAGGAAGTCAATTACATGGTAGCTCATTCTCTTCATCGCCATTCTGAGAGCCTAGTGAACGCTTTCGAGCGTGTCGCGGTTCGCGTAGTTCAGGAGATCATGAAACATCAGTACTCTCCGTCGGGGCGTACTTTAGGGACTCACCAGGAGAAAGACCGCCTGCACCAGGCCACAATCGCCATTCACGCTTGCAGCTCGGAGCCACCAGGGGGCCGACGTCATCTACAAGGTGGAGGTGACCCAGGCGATTACCAGTTCCTGTCTAAACAACCCAAAGAAGTCCCACATGGATATGTGTACACCTACGTGCCGGACTGCAATAGCTTGACGCGCACGAACCAGCTTGCAACGCAGGATTTCGGGCAGGGAGTTTCGAGCAGGGCCGGAGCGTATTTCTGGAGCAGGGATCTCTGGGATGGACGCTGATAAACAGGCATGGCTGGCCAAGTATGCCACCGGAACGAGTCATGAGAATTTAGCCCCTGCGGCTCAAACGGTGGAGCAAATCCGTACCATCTTAAGAGACCAGTTTGGCTTCGTACCGAAGAGAAGGACAATCGGCTATTCCAAGCCATACCCCAACGAGTTTGATCTGATTCCACTGCCACCCAAGTATCGGCTCCCTGAGTTCTCAAGGTTTAGCGGATCAGAAGGGTCGAGCTCGATCGAGCATGTGAGCCGATACCTGGCACAGTTAGGCATGATTTCAGCATCAGATCAGTTACGCGTAAGGTTCTTTGCGCAATCTCTGACAGGACCAGCTTTTGGGTGGTACACCTCGTTGCCACCTGATTCGATCCAGACTTGGAAGCAACTGGAAGAGAAGTTCCACATTCAGTATCATTCAGAAGCTACCGAGGCTGGCATTGCAGATCTGGCGCAGGTGCGGCAAAAGCGAGGAGAAACGGTAGCCGAGTACATTTAGCATTTCAGATCAAGAGAACCGATGTTATTCGCCTGCTTAATCGAGAAAGAAGCGAGCTGGCGGTGTTGGGTCTCTCACCTATCAAGGATCCTTTCAAGTAGAATACAATTCATTGGCGCATGGCCCGTAAACTCGATAATGTATGAACAGCGCCACCACGAGTTGTACCAAGACAAGTTCAAACGTCCGATAGGCTGGTCGACTGAAGAAGAGGATCCCGCATAAGACCAGGAGGTGGCCGTGGCTGAATGGGCTCGGGGCGAGATCCGTGTCCCGCAAATGGGTAAAACAGAAGGGCCCGCGAAGGGTTCGACTTCGATGTGAGCAAAGCCGAGCAGATATTCGATTCTTTGAAGAAAAGCGGTGAAGTTACCCAAGGCCATAAAATCCCTACGGCTCAAGAGATGAACGGAGACCATCTGCAAGTGGCATCACTCGCTCACCCACACCACCAATGATTGCAAGAGCTACGTCGCCAGATCCAAACGGCCATAGAACAGTATTGCCGTCTGATCCTTGGGCAATTCGCCATGAAAGTAGACACAAACCCATTTCCCGGCGTCAACATGGTAGAACACAGCCACTCCACGAGGCGCCAGCTAGATTTCTCGTTCGATGTTAATATGGCAGGACCTGTGTACCACCGTGACACATACAAGGAGGGAGGCGGTCGCTCTCGGGGCAGAGAAAGAGAGGAGGCTGGTCGACGTGACCGGCCCCGTTATGATGACAGGCGGTATTTAACCGAGGAGCAAGTAAGAAGCGTGCGATATCAGAAGCCACATGTAACACCCTCAGAATCGGACCTATGCAAGTTTTAGCGAAACCCGCCAAAACCGCATAGAAACGATTCAAAGGTGCCCACCAGGCACTTTCGTGCGGGTGGAATACGAAGTAATAACATTACACAACAGTCCTCGATGGGACCCATGAGCAGATATATAGATAACGACTCCATGAGTCAAGAATACGGATATAATATACAAAGATCCAAATCACCTTGAAAAGCAGAGGCGTCCGACTACGGACAAGATGCAAATGGTGCTAAGAGCCAAGAATAACCAATGGCGCCCATAACCCTGCGTGCCAAGCCGGAAGGGTAACCCCGCTAACGCGCCGACCTCAAAACCTGCTTAAACAAAAGGGTGCCGACAAAGGGCAAAGGAAAAGAGGAGCGCCAAGATCGAGGCCAAGACAGCGAGACTAGAATTCGGCTCGCCTACATAGGTATGGTGGATCAAGCGGCAATGCAAGATGCACTAAACAACCTATAGAGACTCGAAACAATCAAGGCAATCAGAGAGGGGTAAGAAGGACCTATGCGAAACCAACTGATACTACCATCAAACAAACCCATCCCGGCTTCCCTCGAGACCAAACGAGGAAGTCAACCGAGGAACTCACACTGGCTTTATTTATTCGTTATCGTTGCAGCAATTACTAGTCAGGTTTAGATATTCTTCCTGATAAAGTAAGCGGTAGGCACTTTTAATTAACCATTCCGTTATAGTTGTAACAGTTACTAATCAGATATGAATAGCATGAGATAACCCTTAAAACCAACAGTTGTTGGTACTTTTATTCAGCCATTCCGTTGTAGTTGCAATACTTACTAGTCAGGTACAATGGTCGCAAGCGACACTCCAAACAAGCAATGGTGGGCAGTATTATTTAGCCATTCCATTATGGTGAAGCTGATTACTAGTCATTATAAGTCAAATTTATAGCAATAAACTTTAGTTATGCTTGTCTATGATCAAGATACTGTGCTCCAAGTCGTCCATATCCGCTGACACGGCTTTCAGAAAGTTTTACCCGGCCGGGGTGCACCAATAGCAACACACGCTCGATCAACCTCGGAAAAACCAAATCAAAACCCAACGAGGCTTTCACGATCGAACAATCACAGATTCAGAATTATTTGAGGCCACCCTTAAGTAGAATCCGCAACGGCCCGGCCGGAGACTTAAGGTTTGGGTATACGGTGAACGATCGGGAACCCGAAAGTGTGGCTGGGCTTGTCGACACGCGGAATCGTGTCCCATCCTAACAAGACAAAGGTGTGCTCCTCACAATTTAAATACATAAGTAGCATGGCATAAGTACAGATCGAATAAAACCTCAAACTAGTTTGTGGCCCCAAGAAATAAGACTGAATCAAGCTCGCTCGGGGGTCCCATATACCTCCCGGATGTGGATAGCGCGATAAATCAAGGAACATGTATCAAGTACTGGGTCCTACGGACACAAGTGGGCTCGAAACCAAATATTTTCTATCACCCACCGATGCCTCTCGCTACTTCAATTTTAGTTGTTAAACAGAATTAAAGTGAACGATAAGTAAAACTAAGATCATCTCCAACAACAACATGCGCCAATACATCAACAATCGTGGCAATCGACACGCAACAAAGACACTTGAGCAAGCGACTACGACGCGCAAGTCCAACTATCTACCAAACAACAGGTAATAGGATGTGTCCAAGGCAATATAGGGCTGCACGGTATAACACAGGTACGGAAACTAAAGCATCACAACACAGATAGCAATAGATCAACAGGAGGGAATAAAGACTATAAAAGCAAGATAGGTAGAAAGGGGGAGATGCTCGCCTGAAAAACATTGTCGAAGGTTCATCCGAAGATCGGGTCAACACTCGCATCAACTCAACGGCCTTATCCGCGCAGAAGCAAAACACTAGAATAAACACCGGATGCAATATTTAATACAACGGCACAAGATCGGCATGATGCATGTATGATGCATGACATGGCAAGGTGCGATGCGATTAGGTCATATTAAGCGGAACCGGGGTCCCGACAATTAGTTAGATGGTTCCAGTTATTTATCTACCCCGCAATTTAAATGTTGTTTTAACAAGGCAAGATTATAGTATTGGTTCGCTACACAAGTTTAAATGAGGCCGATATAAGGCTAGATTTGCCCGCATATGGGCCCCATATTTATTTATTAGGTGAATCGGCATAAGGCCCCCAAACCACAGATATGCATGCGAGATGACAATTAAAATGCAACAAGTTATTATTTTATAAGATAGGGTTTTTGGGAAGGGGTTCACACATTGAGGGGTCTCGACGGTCTTGGGGTTCCGGGGTTCGGGGTCGGGTCTCGGGGTCTGGATCTGGGGTTCGGGGTTTAGGGTCTTCGGATCGGGGTAGATCTTGGCGTTCGGGTAGACGAACTTGGCGTGGCGTCGGGGCGCATCGGACTCGCCCCGGGTCGGTGTCGTGCTTGTCGCTGTGAAGCTCTTGTCGGGTCCGCGCCATCGAGTCGGCGTTAGCGTTCGGGAGCGTTCTCGTGGCAATCTTGGCGTCCGAGGGTTCGGCGGAAATGGTCCCGGCCAACGGAAGCAGATCTTGTCGGGGCCTCATGTCGCTCTTGGGCTATCATGCACAATTGTCGGTCTTGTCCGCGGATGAACTTGACTTGACGGTTCGATGTCGTTGCAGCTCTTGGCGTCGGCGGGATCGACCTTCGGTAGATCTTGACACAGTGACAGTTCTCATCGGTGGTCCTCCGGTTTCCTTGTCGATGATCTTGTCGTTTCGATGTCGGTGTCCCTACAGATGGTACTTGGAAAAGCGTTGATGTGGCGTCCGAGAGGAATGGAACCGGGGCGTCGGGGACTCGGCGAGGGCATGCAGGGGCTGGGTCTGGCGGAGATGGGGCGGCGTGGCGCTGCCTCAGGGGAGGCCACGTGGCGGACAAAGGCCGACAGAGGACGAGGTGGGGTGGATTAGCGGTGGAAGAAGCCCATGGCGGTGTGCTCGGCTCGCGCAGGACGGCGGAGCAGGGTCTCTGGTGGGGTCCGCGGTGGCGCCAGGTTGTAGAGGGGATGGAGCTCGCGGAAAGGGGAGGCCGGCGGAGACGGGGGCGACAAGGGCGGGCCCAACACGGCGGAGGTGCTGGGGTGGACAGAGGCGCACAGGGCGAGCTTGAGGTCGCCCGCGGGGCGGACGGCGAGCAGGATCTTCGCGGGGAGCTCGCCGAGCCGGCTGGGGAGCGGCCGCGGCGCTGGCCGGAGGCGCGCCGGCGGCCACTGACGGCTTAGGAGAGGAGGGAGGCTGGAGGACGGCGGCTCGGGCGGGCGCGGAGGAGAGGCGGGTTGGGCGGCTCGCAGAGGCGGGGAGGGTGGAGCAGGGGAGGCTCACGCGGGCGGTGAAGGGGCGCCGACGGCGGCTGCGGAGGGAGCCGTGGGGGCGGTTGGAGGAGAGCCGGGCGGAGGAGGGGCGCGTGCTGGCGGCGCGGGGCGGGCTCGAGGCGGAGGAGGAGGACGTACGCGCGACCGGGCGCGGGGAGCAGCGGCGGCGAGGTGGGGAGGAAGGGCGGCAGAGGGGAGGCGGGCAGGCGGGCGGGATGGCCTTGAGCGACGAAGAGGAGGGAGGGAGGCGCCAAGGTGGGGAGGAAGAAGGTGTGGGGCCGGGGGTTGGTGGGGATCGGGTGTGGCGTGCGTCTGTGTGCGTGTGTGTGTTGTGTGGAGGGTGTGCTGGGTGGGGTCGGCTGTGAGGTGGGAGAGAGAGGAGAGAGAGGGGGAATGAGGTGTCAGCACGGGATAGGATAGAGGGGAAGAGAGGGTGAGGTGGCGAGAGCCGATTGGGTGGGGTGATGTGGAGGCTGGGTTGGGGTAGATAGTTTGGTAGCTTTAGGATTTAGAAGGGCGGTTTAGGTGGACCGATTATATTTTTGGGTCGTTGGTCATTCGCCGCTCGACTCCCCTAAAAAAATAATGCAATATTTTATTTATTTAAACGGACCGTTTGCAAAACATATTTAATCAAAACAAAATATTCCGGCGATCCGGGTTCGCGTTTGAATAAAGGACGGGGCGTTTAGAAAACAAAACCAGGCTTTTCAAAAATAGTTTTATGCAATCAATTGCAAGATGATGACGATGCTCAAATGCAATGCGGCAATGATGACATGAGCATGCGGTCATGATGATGCAATGCACAAAAACAACGCGATTTTCTAGTAGTGGTTTTGCGGGATGCCACACCACACTCCACGCATCTCCTTAACAAGTATGAGCGTCAGTATGACCGACGTCGTCGGCACGATAGGGACAATGAAGGATATGAGCACCTCGCTAGGAAAAAGTCGAAGGAAAAAGAAGGCGTGGATAAACATTGGGATTGTCCTTTCTTCAAGTATTGCTGGGACGCGGGAATGAGCCGATTGCCTACGATCGACAACTGCCCGGAGTGTGGACAGCAGAAGGGTGACACCGGTCCAATCTCAGTGTTCAAGCGTCTAGGACCCCTCCCACCTCAGAACAGGCAAGAGGAGTCATCTCGAGCACGAGGTCTCAAGGAGCCAAAGGGTGAAAAAGAAGAAGACAGATATCACCGGCCAAGGTGGTGTCCCGATGGGCTCAGACACAACCAAAAGCGTAGAGTTCAGCGACTGCGTAGCTTGGAGGAAGCCGAGGCGCAGTACCTCCACGCTTTAAGAAAAGCACGGCCTGATCTGGCCGTGAAAGTTCGGCAAACCTTGGAAACGGAGGCTCGTCCGAAAAGGAAGGAGTGGCGCCCCAAGCTAGTAAAAGCCGATGCAAAGACATCGGCTGGCACAAACATGGTGTTCACACTTCCGCCAGAGTTTTGCGCTCCAAGAACCAAAGAACTACCAGTGGCACAGTTTGACTGCGGCCCACGGCCGGTTATCTTTGAAAAGCCACGAGAGAAGAGCTACAAACATCTGAAAGCCCTGTACCTGCGAGGTTATATCAATGGGCAGCCTGTCAGCAAGATGCTGGTGGACACCGGAGCGGCAGTCAATATAATGCCATACTCCATGCTACGGCGTTTGGGACGCTCCACCGCAGATCTGATCAAAACCAACGTCACGTTGAGCGACTTCAACGGCCAAACTTCAGAAACGCAAGGCGTACTGAACGTGGATCTGACCGTGGGCAGAAAAACCATCCCTACGTCATTCTTTGTCGTGGACAGCAAAAGCACCTATGCTGTCTTGCTGGGGAGAGATTGGATTCACGCTAACTGCTGCATTCCATCCACGATGCACCAGTGCCTAATACAGTGGGATGGAGATGAAGTGGAGGTCATTCATGCAGATGACTCGATCGAGATCTCCATAGCTGGCATGAATGTCTGGGAAGCACACGACCAAGAGCCGATCTCTGGAATCAGTCTAGACGGCTGTGAGCGCATTGAAGTTACAAAAAACGGGGTGAGGCTGGTCTTATCCACTGGCCTGACAGAGTAGCAAAGTCCACGACCGTACGTGGTATGGCCGATCCCTGCGATCGGCCGCAAAAAATAAAAAGCAGTAATCTTGCGACAAGCAGGTCATGCAGTCGTAGTAGGGAGATTCCCTGCCATTGTGGAGCACAAATAAGTTGTAAAACTTCCTTGACTAATGCAATCAAAAAGGGGGCCGATTCAGGCAATCGGCCCAAATTATTTTTGTTATCCTCACCAACTGTTTTCCCCGTCTTTAGCATCGATTTAGCAGGTGACGGAAAGATATGGTATGGATTTACCTCCGCTGATGAGCTGGAAGAAATTGACATCGGTCCTGGGGATAAGCCACGACCAACATTTATCAGCAAGAAGTTAGATCCGAATCTGCGGGGTCCGATGATAGCTTTGTTGAAAGAATATCCAGCTTTGCTCGACTATCTGAGAGATGCCCGGGCTAGACAGGAGCATCATCGAGCATAGACTCCCGCTTAAAAAGGGGTTTCGGTCGTTCCAGCAGCAAGCACGACAGATGAAGGCCGAAATTTTGGAAGAAGTCAAGAAAGAGATCGAGAAAATGTTGACAGCTAAGTTGATCAGGCCATGCAGGTATGCTGAGTGGATTTCTAGTATCGTACCTGTAGAGAAAAAAGATGGCCGCTGGCGTGTTGCCATAGATTTTCGGGATCTCAATAGAGCCACTCCAAAGGATGAGTATCCGATGCCGGTAGCAGAGACATTAATCAACGCAGCTGCTGGTCATAAAGTCTTGAGCTTCATGGATGGCAATGCCGGTTACAACCAAATCTTTATGGCCCCGGAAGATATACACAAGACTGCATTCAGAGTCCCAGGCTCGGTGGGGTTGTTTGAATACGTAGTCATGACGTTTGGACTGAAGAATGCCGGCGCCACGTACCAAAGAGCCATGAATTACATTTTCCATGATCTGATCGGCAAGCTGGTGGAAATTTATATCGATGACGTGGTGGTCAAGTCTGCCTCAGTAGAAGGACACTTGGGCGATCTGCAGCGCGTCCTGGACCGAACAAGAAAATTCGGCCTACGGATGAATCCAAAGAAGTGTGCCTTCGGTGTAACGGCCGGTCAGTTCTTGGGTTTCTTGGTCCATGAACGCGGAATTGAGATCGGCCTGAAAAGTCAAGAGGCAGTGCGAACAATGAAGCCACCTACCACGAAGAAAGAACTGCAGTCTCTCATCGGCAAGATCAACTTCGTCAGAAGATTCATCTCCAATCTGTCAGGAAGAATAGAGCCGTTCATGGGACTGGTAAAAATTAAATCTGATGAGGAGTTCCGCTGGGGAACAGAACAACAACGAGCCTTCGACGAAATCAAAGAATATTTAACGAAGCCGCCAGTGTTGGTTCCACCCGCCCAGATGTGCCATTCTACATTTACTTGTCAAGATGGTGACACGCCATCGCCTCGGTGGTGGTGCAAGTTTACGATGGCTGGAGCGAGTTGTGTTTTACATCGCCAGAAGGATCCGGATGCAGAGACAAGGTATCCTGAGGTTGATAAGTTGTGCCTCTGCCTGTTTTTTACCTGCACCAAGCTGCGCCACATCTTGCTCTCAGCAGAGATTATCATTATATGCAAATCAGATGTCATAAAGCACATGCTATCGGCTCCTATGTTGAAAGGCCGACTAGGCAAATGGATGTTTGCATTGTCGGAATTTGATATCCGGTATCAACCCGCGAAAGCGGTTAAGGGTCAGGCGTTGGCCGATCTTATTGCTGAAAGGATCAACACCAATATAGCAGCGCTGTCTATACGAGCGTGGGCTATGTTTTTCGATGGATCGGTTTGTGATGATGGTTGCGGCTTCGGCATTCTACTCGTGTCGCCCCGGGGGGCAACATATTCCTTCTCCATCAGGCTATCTATCCCTTGCACCAACAACGTCACTGAGTATGAGGCGATACTCAAGGGAATGGAGTTGCTCATTGAATCCAGAGCAGAAGCAGTGGAAATTTTTGGAGACTCCAAATTGGTGATTTCCCAACTCACGGAGGAATACAAGTGCGAGAGCGAGTCGCTCTTCCCATTATGGTTGCAATGCCGTGATCTGATGGCACAGTTCCGGTACATAAACTTGAACTGGATCCCGCGATCGCAGAATATCGAGGCGAATGATCTCGCACAAATGGCTTCAGGATACAAGGACGTAGCAGATGGAGCTGATATTCAGGTACAGTTCCTGGAGGCGGACGACTGGAGAGCCGATATCTTCAATTACTTGAAGGATTCGGCTCGGGGGGCACCTAAAAGGATAAGGTACAAGGCCATGAAATATGTGCTTATTGGGGACGACATGTTCTACAGGACTCTGGAAGGGTTACTGCTCAAATGTCTGGGGCCAACCGAGGCCAATCGGCTCCTACACGAAGGCGCCTGTGGAACTCACCAATCGGCTCACAAGATGAAATGGTTGATCAGGCGATCAGGGTTTTATTGGCCTACCATGCTTGAGGACTGTTTTAAGTACTACAAAGGGTGTCAAGCATGTCAGAAATTTGGAAAAATTCAGATGGTACCCGCGTCAGCAATGAACCCCATCATCAAGCCGTGGCCATTCCGAGGTTGGGGCATGGATATGATCGGCAAGATCAATACTCCATCAAGCAAAGGCCACATGTGGATTTTGGCCATAACGGATTATTTCACTAAATGGGTGGAAGCCATCCCTATGAAGTCAGTGAACTCGAAGGATGTTATCGATTTTGTGAAAGAACATGTCATTCATAGATTCGGGATTCCCCAGACTATCACGACCGATGGAGGTTCGGTCTTCATTTCCCACGAGTTTAGAAAGTTCTGTGAGGACACGGGAATTAAGCTGATCCGATCATCCCCGTACTATGCTCAAGCAAATGGGCAAGCTGAAGCGTCCAACCAGAGCCTTATCAAGCTGATCAAGAGGAAAGTCGACGAGCACCCTAGGCGTTGGCACGAGGTTTTGTCAGAGGCTTTATGGGCTTACCGCATGTCATGTCATGGAGCGATAAAAACCTCGCCATACCATCTAGTCTATGGACAAGAAGCCGTATTGCCCTGGGAAATTACGGCTGGATCGAGACGTGTCACTTTTCAGAACGATCTAACAACTGGAGAATATGCGGCCCTGATGAGTGACAGTGTTGAGGATTTTACTGAGCTTAGGCTGTGGTCGCTTGAAAAGATCAAAGAGAACAAGGCCAAGGTAGCTCGTGCATATAATAAGAAAGTGAGACCAAAGGAGTTCCACGTTGGCGATCTGGTATGGGAAGCTGTATTGCCATTGGGGACTAAGGATGTAGCATATGGTAAATGGTCTCCAAATTGGCACGGGCCATACAGGGTCGATAAGGTTTTAAGGGGGAACGCGTACATGCTGGAGGAGCTGGATGGCGTGAAATTCCCAGTGGCTGTCAACGGTCAGCATCTCAAAAAATATTTCCCAAGCATGTGGGATGATGAACAGTGAAATATTGGGGCCGATCCATGAAATCGGCCGATGAAAAAATATTTCCCAAGCATGTGGGATGATGGACAGTGAGTTGTGGGGGCCGATACATGAAATCGGCCAATAAAAAAAATATACAGCCGATGCACAGCCATCGACTCTAGAGGTTCAAACTGTTACAAGCAGGTGCCAGTTTACATGAACGAGCTACTGAAGGAATGCCTCGAAGGCGTGGAGGGCGTCAGCACGGACACTATCCACCTCGGCGATCTCGGCTTCATCATCTTCATCCTTGCCCGTCACTAGCTGCTTGTTCAGGGCACGTATTTCTGCCAGATCGGTCTTCAGTTGAGCTTTGAGGCCTTCTGCTTCGTCTTGGGAGCGGGCGATGGATGCTTCCTTGTCACGAATGAGCTGTTTAGTCGCCCGGACCTTTTCTTCAAGATCTTCCAACTCCCTTTTTAAGGATGCGAGATCGGCGGTACTGACAGAGGTGTCAGTTTTGGCATCCAGAGACGCCTTTTTCTCGTTGAGCTGCTGGCATCTGTCTGCAATATTGTCCTTCAGCGGAAGTTGGGCGCGGCGCAGATTGATCCTTTCACGAGCTAACTTCACCCTTGACCCGTAGAAAGACAGAGTTACAACTGGCCAAAGCTTCACCTGCAATGCTACTGGGAGTTGGTCCTTGATTTCGGCAAGAATGCTCTTCACCTCTCGTAAACCCTCGATCAACTCCTCGATCGGGGAGGAAAGCAAGGCTTTAAGACGCTGGAATTGAGGTAGAACAGCCCTGGCTCATGGTTCATCGTTGGCAACAGAGGGAGTTGGTTCGATGGATTCAGGGTCGAACGTCAGCAAGCCTGAAATATCACAACCCTGGCAGCCCGAAAAGGCGTCAGTGTGCATCCAACATGGAGGGATGAGCCGAAAGAAGCTAACGTACCTCTCCTAAGATCGAGGGGATAGCAGATGACGAGACAATCGGCTTATGTGTGGTTGCTGGGGGCTTGGCCGAAGTGGTAGCCGTTACATCTGCACCTTCGGGGATTGCTAGGTCCGGCTTGGCTAAAGGCATCGGCACGGCCCCGGCCTTCCCACTAGAAGAGTCGGCCGTCTGCATGAAAGGTGCTTAGCCGATGCAAATGGTGATGAATCGACAGATAAAGAAACAAGTAGTGAGAGCATGAAGGGTGATGACTTTTGAAACCTCTTGGCTCGACGAGGAAGTTTGCAGTCCCTTGCGAGCCCGCTTGGGGCTCACAGGTGGCCCCGCCTCGACTGATGCTCGGGGGGTAGTAGGTTCAGGAACCGGCCTTTTTCTGGGAGCCGATGGTGGCAAATCTGGCTGGTTTGGTGTGGCAGTCCTCTCAGAGTCTGTTGGGCTCGACTCTCCTCGATTGGGTTGTGTGTCCTCGTGGGAGGTGTCTTCGACGGAGGCCTGCAAGAGAAGGAGAGCTAGTAAGCACGAGCATGTCTGCAAGAATGAAAGAATGAGAGAGATCAACCAAGGCATGGATCGGTACATGCGAACTTCCCGGAGAAGGGCTCGCGCTCAAAGTCTTCCTGGCAGCTACCTTCTTCACCACCATTCTTGTTTTAGTTGGAACTCGAGGGGCAGCTGACCTTGAAGTTACTTGGTTCTTAGAAGCCGATTGTGGTGATATCGGCTGGTTCTGCATCACGACCTTTTTCAAAGGTGGCGATTTTTGGCAGAAAAGGACCACTGGAGCTGGTGGGAAGAATTCGAAGGGGGAGCCATCACCGTGTGTAGGTTCAGGACCATCTTGTTGCTGCAAGGAGACAGAGCGGGTTATTAGAAGAGTCATTTATGAGCTGCATCAAGAAAATTGACAAGTAATAGTACCTGTTCTACGGGGATATCATATTCAGCATCGAGCTGTTTCAGCAACGGTCCCAGAGCTCTCCTGAAGGAATGAGTCTTCCACATCGACCACCAGTTTTCAAAGCCATCGGTTGATGAAGCGAAAGTGAGGTCGTTAGGAATTGGGATGGTCAGAGCATCGAAGAAGGAATAACACCTTTGACTGGTGAGAGGATCGGGCAGGTCGGCTCTGCTCTCTGTAAGATGATGGAGAAAGAAATGGGGAGGTACTTGTCCAAGGCCAAATTGCCGAGCCACTACGACCGGCTGGTAGAATTCATACCCAGGCTTGATTATTCTGTTGGATGTGCTCATGCCAACTGGAAGGAAACAGGGACGGATCACAGTGGAAAAGAGCTGCCGAGTGCTGATGTCATCGGCAAAGTTGTCTAGCCTGAAGGAGATTGGATTTTCAAAATGTTCCGATTCTTCCATGTAAGGAAAGAAGATAGGATTGTCCACGCCTTGAAAGAAAGTGCTGAACCACTTGGATGCTTCCTGAGGGATCAGTTTACTACCTGGCAGTCTATACAAAGCTTGGTCGTAGCTGGTGCAACGGATCTGCTTCCCTTTGACATCTGGAAAGGTGCAGCTCGCCAAAAGGGGGACGTTTGGGACATGGTTTTGAAAATACAGCTGAGCCCATAGCTGAATGAACCACCAAGGACCTCCTGTTTGTTGCTATGCGGAGAACAGTTTGACAGACATCAACTGGAGATATCGATAGACCTCTCCAAGGAACAGTTTGCCGATGCCAAGTTGAGTGCCTTTGGCAAGCTCGTAGGCCAAAGAGAGATAATTCTTGGTTGGAGCAAGGGAAGGGCCACAGAATATGAAATGTTCCAGCCAGAAGTTGAGAAAGGCTGTGTGTTCTTTCTCTGTGACAGGGCCTTTAGTTTTCATATGGCGTTGGAGGTAGGCACCCCAGTTCGTGCAGTCTGTTTTGGAAGACAGCTTGTAGGGGACCTTGGTCAGCTTAAAAGCAGAGGGGCTGGGTGATGTAACATCCAGACCAGTAATCATCACCACGTCTAACAGAGTTGGTGTCATGGGGCCATGACCGAACATAAAGCAGTTCAGAGCATCGGACCAGAAATAGCCGATGGTTTTCAGAAGATTTTCGTGTTTTTCAAGGAGAGACAATGACCAATGCAAGGCATCGGCTATTCCCGTGGTTTCCCATTGGGATTGGTAAGCTCTAGCTACCCCTTTGAACCAAGAGACCCAATGTTCAGGGGATTAGGCCAGGGCTCATAGCGATCGGCCCAAGAGTTCAAATCTAAGTCTTGGCTTCTGAAGGGATTCTTCTGCTTTGTGCAAGATCGGATGGGCAGGACTAGATTCTCAGGGGCCAAGACAGAGAATTTGGGAGAGAAGGATGCGGCAGAAGAATGTCTGAAACCTAAAAATTTTAATGGTGGAATAAAGCATTAATTTAGGTGTTTGCCATTAATTCTAGCATCGTGTTCAGACTGCGAGGAGTAGGCGTACCTTCAGACCAGAGACCGCTGGGTTGGTGTTGGACGATTCCGCCATCTAGTTTGCCGGCGGAGATGGATCTATGCGATTGGGGATCGAGGGTTTTTGTCGCTGTAAGCTCGATCTGTGCGGTGAGGAAATTGGAGATCTGGTTTAGCCTTTTTGAAGAGGGTCGCAGGCTACCGTTTGAAGCTGGAAAGTGGCCGCTCAGATTTGTCTAAGTATGCGACCAAATTTGACTTAGTCGACATTTTTGGGGAAAGCCGATGTTTTACCATCGGCTCTTTGAGCATTGACCTATTTTGACTATCGGCAAAAGCGAATTGAAAAGGCAATCTTTGTTGATTCAAAAGACGATTGTTTACAATGGAGCCGATTGCTTACAAAAGGAAATCTACTACTAGTACTACTACTACTAGTTCCTAATCTAGAGGCCGGTGTCGCCATTGTCTTCTCGTCGTCTTGTTCGGCTGTCATCGGCACACTTCTTGAAGATGAATGAGGGCCTCCTCGTCCTCGTCGTCGTCTTCGGTGTCCTTGCTGGACCCGGCGCGGAAGCGCTTCACCAGCGGGTATTCGTCGGAGGAGGTGTCCTCCTCCGCTTCCTCCTCCTCGGCGGAGGAGTCGACGCCATCCCAGGACATGGCGTCGTCGCTGCTCTCCGCCTCCAGTTCCCCATCGGCAAGGAACTGCAGGCCCTCCTCGCCGTCGGTTAAGGACTCGTCGTCCTCGGACCAGGCGGCGAAGTCCCAGTCCCTCTCGTCCCACCATTGTGGGGCGAGAGCATCGTACGCCGCCATTGGCGGGTGCTCTGGCGTCGGCTCCCGGTCACTCATTGTGTTGGAGGCTTGGGAGGAAAGGCCGGATGAAGAAGAGGAGGCCATGGCGGAGAAAGAGGGTTTTTTGGCTAATGGAAGAAGATGGGGGTACAAACTGCTCAGATGAAGTTAAATAAGGGGAATAGTGGGAGGTGGTTCAATGCTATAGCAGTTTCCCAGAATGTGCTGCCGAAATTTTCAAATCATGCATTGCGGAGAAGTGGAGAAGACAGGACATCATGATGAGGGGGTGGCGTGACGATTCTGTTCTGCAACGCATTCTGGCAACGCGTAACCCGATACAAAAAAAAGAAGAGAGGGAAAAAACATAGTGGTTTTGGAATTATTATTGCCAAAACCAGGGGGCATGTGTTATCGCCACATTTTGGCCAAAAGAGAAGATGGGCCGTAATCAAGATGGGCTTGGAAGATACATATATGCAACGTGTTGTTGAATCGGCCTCGTGCATTGATTTGGGCTAAATTGCCCGTGTATCTTATATTGTAATAGGTTAGGTTTCGGTTTAGGTAAGAGATAGAGTTGTTAGAGTTATTCCAAAGATAGAAAGTCTCCGGACTATAAATATGTACCTAAGGTTATTGAGAAAAGGAGGACGATCACGTTAACAACAAACACAATCTCGGCGCATCGCCACCCCTTGTTTCTAGGGTTTTTTCTCGGGTAAGTGCCATGCTGCCTAGATCGCATCTTGCGATCTAGGCAGCGTCTACTTATGCGTTATTTGGTGTTACTCGTACTGAAGCCTTGTTGATGGCGAGTAACACTATTATCATAGATTTGTTTAGGCTAGCATCGGTACTTTCTGTCATGATTGTTTAGTTATGCTGCCTTTATTTATCTCGCTGCCTTTGCACCTTCTCCCGGGTGTAAGGGTAGCATCTTGCTTGATCTTTACTCAGTCGATTTGATTTGTTATAGTTATGCCTTGTTATCCAAGGTTTAGTTTGATATCTACATGATCAGGCCTTGCAAACGGGTTGAACGATCCAGTAGTATATAAGATATGGTTTGCCAGTCCGAGAGGAGTTGTTCCGGGAATTGACTTTACATTGGTTTTTAGGCCTTCTCTAGGGTTAGTTTTCTGTCATCTTTTGTATCTACCAGGCTCAATTACGTGTAGGATGTTCCAATTATGAGGTGAAAACGTTAAATTGTCGTAGATCGATTTAACTTGTATTGATGAAGCAAAACCCCATGTTATCGTAGATCTAATGCAGAACCATGGGATAATCGGCTCTAGGAGCCGATTCACGTGAAACACAGGAGCCGTTGCGGCTTGAATTTTACGTGTGTTTGTTTGCCATGCAGAAACCACCAAGCAACCCATCACCTTCCGACGGTATAGGTCGGTGCATCTCGAACCAGCGGGGCGTGTCGGAGTTTTTGAGCCGTTGCAGGGACCAGGCCCACCAAGAGTTTGGGAGCCTCCCGGCTCTTCGTGTTGCTCGTCGCTGCTCGCCGGTGGGTTTTGACAGGCAACAAAAAACAACTAAGTTAATGAATCACCTGGGTGGAATGGAAGGATTGGGTTATGTTGAGTGGTTCACAAGGCCCATGTTTATGGTTGACCTTGTGTATCTCACTTGTGGATGGCCACCCAGGAAACAAAGAGATTGGAGATGTCAACTGTTGAGAAGCTTCAAGTGCAACCACTTGGCAATATGGGCTCTGCCATGATCATATAGGTTACAAGAACTTAGCCATATGGACAGTGGGTGGTAGTGTTTGATAGGTTGGAGCGCGTCCATTTTGGTCTAAGGGAAGGCTTCTGAAAGATCTTGTCTTGGGAAACCAAGTCTTGTCGGGAAAGTGCACCACCTCTGCAGAGTGTAGAATCTAAGTACTTAGCCATGTCCCTGGTAAAGGACAATTTGAGCATCAAGACATGGAAGCAATCAAGAATCTCATCATTCAAATTTCTAAGTTAAAACTTGTGGATTGAACAAGGGTTGTTTGAAATCTTAAATCTTTGATTGGTAGATGCATTGGAAAGGATCTTCAGTCTTTGATTGAGAAAAATGATTTTGTCAAGCAAAAACAGTATTTTCAAAATGATAAGAAAAATCTATTTTGAGCAATGCAAGCCTCAAATCCACTTAGCCAAATGCATATAGATGATAGATTCCACTATACTACCATAGTATCACTTGCCAATACAATTCAAGTGTATTGACCCTTGTGGCTGTAACTTGTAATGTTGCAGGTTTGATTGATTTTAGTGAAGATTGATTGATTAGGATTACAAAGTCTACAACCAACATCTGCCTGTGGCACTTTGAAGATGAAGGACCCTATGCTTATAGTTATTCCGCTGCAATGTAATGTAATAGACAAATGAGCTATGTTTGATGTAATAAACTTATGTTATTCCTGGTTATAAAGTTATATTATGACCTTTGTTTCTTGATATTACATCTTAACTGTGGATGCTAGCTATTGATCCAGGGACTAGCATTGTAAACACAGGAGGCTCTATCTTATCTAAGATTGGGACCCCTTACACCGACGTTCTTGAGGTGGTCGGTGCTTTTCGCGAGCGTTTACCACCATGACTTCGACGCAACCACTCCCTACAGCTGGGCCGCAGGTGAGGGGCGCGTCGAGGACGGGGGTGACCACGCTGGGGAAACCTCAGCGGCAGTGGCGACGCTGGGGAAGGTGTTACCGGCAAAGCACGCTGCATTGTCGATGATGCAGTCGAAGGCACCCAGCGTGAGCACGAGGCCATAGGCCACGCCTTCGCCGGCGACGAGCGGATGTCCCGTGCGGAAGATGATCCAACCCAAAGCGCTGGTGTGGAACACGGTAGTGCCATCGGGGACGGAAAAGAAGGGACACCCGGATGCATTCGGTGGCTCACGCAACGGGTTGGGCATGGTGAACTGCAAACATAGGGACGTACCCAGGCTCGGGGCCCTCTTGGTGAGGTAACACCCCTACTCTTGCAAGATGAACTATATGTGGGAGCTGATGCTCGGTACAGATGCTCCTTGAGCTGTTTCCTTAGCGACTATTGAGATCTAGAGGAAGGTGGGGACTTGATGCTAGCACTTATATCCTTATATCGTTGCCTACCTAGAACCCTAGCTCTGCCCTCCCTTATATACTGGTCTGGGGGGCAGATTACAGATCGGGTCCAAGGGTTTATTGCTTGGATATGGGTTTATAGGACAGGGACGGCTACAGGGCCTAGCCGGTGGGCCAGGACCCAGTTCGCCCTTCTTTTAGCGTCATCCTTCTCTTTAGTGGTCACCCGGGCTTCCTTTGGGGCGTCTTCCTTGCTTTAACTGTCACCCGGACTGCTTTCGCCAGTCCAGCCGACCACCTTGCTTTATCTTCGTCGGGTAGCGCTGGGCATGACGGCATGCCAGCTAGCCCGATGACGAGGGAGAGCCAGAGGAGTACCCCGCACGGAGCATCAGCCCTTCCGTGCTCTCCATCGAATCGGAGATGAGCCGGGTGGAAATGGCCACCCGGCCGGTTCTTCTGGCCACCGGCTAGACGGGCCAGCCGGGAAGGTTATAAGCCCACGTGTGTTCGATTAGCTAGAGTTGTCCTTCCTGGAGGCCAGGCGGCCTGCATCTTCTGGAGCCGGCCTGCTTGTGCCTGGCTTTCCCCACCCGAGGGTTATCCCCGCAACACTTCCACATACATGGGCTTTGAGATTTAGGGAAAATCTAAAATCATACATGGGTCTAATGATTTAGCCCATTATTTCTAAAAATCCCCCACCAGATCTTAAATGCCCATTTGAAGATTTCCCAATCCTCTCTACTTGTTTATATACTAGTGTTTCAGTAGAGACTGTTAAGTTGAACTTCCGCCTTGAATCTTGAACTACGTCTATCAACAACTTGAACAATGGACGAACCTTGAATTGAAAGTTTGGTGCCAATAGATTTCACTCAAAATAATAACTAGTAACTGGCTTCCAGTAGCCTACCCCGTGGGTTGGAGCATATGCGTCATACTCTCTGGTCTCTTCATGAGTTTACTAAAGATCACCCAAATCTCATAGACCGCGACGTTTACAGTCGAGCTCATATAGGTGTGTTCTTTCAAGAATGCCATGTAGGACAATATCTTTGCTAGTTAAAGCCCACATAAACACATTAAGGCATGTTGCCAACCTGCCTTACATATTATGAGAGTTATGCATCTTCACATAGAGAGGGTTACAAAATACTCTCCTTAGTCCAGCCACTTGCTTGTTCTTCCTAGGTCCTAATTCATGGGATCTCCGATCACATAGGTTGGGTTACCACTAGGTGTGACATCCATGGGTCTCAACCCCATCTCCCTCGATGCATTTTCAATCACATTTCATGATAGTTCCTTTGTAAAGGGATCTGCCATGTTTTTGTCTGTTTGAATATACGTAACAGTTATTACTCCGGCGATTCTCAATTTCCTGACAGATTTCAAACGTCTCTTCACGTGTCTTGATGACTTTGTGCTATCCTTAGAATTTTTCACTTTGACAATAACAGTTTGGTTGTCACAATTCAAAAGGATTGCCGCACGGGTTGCTCAACCACAGGCAAGTCCATCAAGAGCTCACGCAGCCATTCTGACTCAACAGTAGATGTGTCTAAAGCATTAAGCTTTGCTTCCATAGTTGACCTCGTCAATATGGTATGTCTACGGGATCTTCATGACACAAGACAACCTCCAAGGGTAAACACATACCCGTTTGTGGCGTAGAGTTCATCAACATCAGAGATCCAGTTTGAATCACTATAACCTTCAAGCACAGCAGGGTGCCCTGAATTGTGAATCCCATAGCTCATATACCACATAGATAGCGCATGACCCTTTCAAGTGCATGCCAATGATCAGTACTCGAGTTAGACATGAACCTACTCAACTTGCTCACAGCAAATGAGATATCAGGTCTTGTAGCGCTTGCTAAGTACATGAGAGAACCAACAACTTGTGAATATTTCATCTGATCTGTTGGTTCCTTATTCTTTCGTAATGTCAAACTGGGATCATAAGGTGTTGGAGAAGTCCTGCCATCAATAAAGCCAAATCGTCTCAAGACCTTCTCAACATAATGAGTTTGCGTTAAAGTAATGCCATTCTCGTTCTTAATAAGCTTGATGTTCAGAATCACATCAGCCTCTCCTAGATCTTTCATATCAAAGCTCTTTGATAGGAAAGACTTGACTTCATTTATCACTTTCATGTTTGTACCAAAGATCAGAATGTCATCCACGTACAAACATAATATAACGCTATCGCCCCCACTATGGCGTAGTAAACACACCTGTCAGCCTCATTAATGACAAAGCCTGCATAAAGTAGAGTTCTGTTAAATTTCTTGTGCCATTTCTTAGGTTCTTATTTCAGGACATATAAAGATTTGAATAACATAGACACCTTTGTATCTTTACCTTTTACTACGAACCCATTCGGCTGATCCATATAGATCTCCTCTTCCAACTCTCCATTAAGGAAAGATGTCTCCACATCCATTTGATGAACGAGAAGATCATAAGAGGCAGCCAGGGATAGTAGTACTTGAATGGTGGTCAGTCTAGCGAAAAGTGAATAGGTGTCAAAGTAATATTCGCCTTCTTTCTGTGTAGCACTTAGCTACAAGACGCGCCTTGTACTTCTCAATTGTACCATCAGGCCTTAGCTTCTTCTTGAACACCCACTTACAGCCCACATGTTTGCAACCATAGGGTCGTTCTGATAATTCCAAAGTTCCATTAGAAAGAATCAAGTCCATCTCATTTTGGACAGCTTCTTTCCAATCATCTGCATCAGGGGATGCATATGCCTCAGTAATGGATCTAGGAGTATCATCCGCAAGGTACACAATGAAGTCATTACCAAAGGATTTTTCAACCCTCTATCTCTTACTCCTCCTGAGAGTTTCATCGTCATCCTTCTCAAGGAATTCCTCATGTGGTTGTTCAGAATTCTCAATAGATGCACTACATTGAGGAAGTATTTCAGAAGAAATCCTACCAATGATATGCATATCTTTCATAAGAAACATATTCTCAAAGAATGTTGCATCACGAGTTTCCATTATAGTATCAAAATGCATATCAGGTACCTCATATTTAGCCACTAGATATCTATAGCCTATATTCCGTGGAGCATATCCTAGAAAGATGCAATCCATTGTCTTGGGTATGATCTTGCGTTTCTTGGGGATCGGTATGTTGACCTCCGCCAAACACCCCCAAGCGCAGATACGAAAGTGATGGTTTTCTCCCAACCCACTCCTCATATGGGATATTTTCTTTATTCTTGTTAGGAACTCTATTCAGGACATAACATGAAGTCAACAAAGCCTACCCCACCATGCCTTTGATAAACCAACAGTGGCTAACATGGAATTCACCAAGTCAGTCAGCGTGTGGTTTTTCCTCTCGGCAACCCTGTTTGATTGGGGCGAGTAGGGAGGCATACTCTAATGAATAATTTCGTGTTCCTCATAGAATTCTTCAAATATTTTGGGAAAATACTCACCACCACGATCCGACCTAAGACGCTTGATCTTTCTCTCTAGTTGATTTTCAACTTCGGCCTTATAGATTTTAAAGTAGTCTAAAGA
Source organism: Avena longiglumis (assembly GCA_030063025.1). Classification (NCBI taxonomy): domain Eukaryota; kingdom Viridiplantae; phylum Streptophyta; class Magnoliopsida; order Poales; family Poaceae; genus Avena; species Avena longiglumis. The sequence continues at coordinate 78,261,504 of CP125973.1, read as the reverse complement.
CTCATCTTTAGTTTGCAACAAGTAAACATAGAAGAATTTAGTAGCATCATCTATCAATGTCATGAAATATCTCTTTTCACCTTTTGTAAACACACCATTCATCTCGCATAGATCAGAATGTATGAGTTCTAGAGGTGCCAAGTTTCTCTCTTTGGCAGCCTTGTGAGGCTTTCAAGGTTGCTTTGATTGCACACAACTATGGCACTTAGAACCTTTGGCAATAGTGAAATTCGGAATTAAACTCATACTCGACATCTGAGCCATCAAACCAAAATTAATTTGACATAAACGAGAATGCCAAACACTGGTATCATCATTAACATCACCACAAATATGATTCACGGATTTATTACAAAACTCTGAAAGTGAAAATCGAAACAAGCCTACGAACTCATAACCGTTACAATTAAATTGTCCATGTTTCGAAACAATGACTTTATTAGACTCTAACACAACTTTAAACCCATCTCTACATAGAAGGGAGCCACTAACAAGATTCTTGTTCATAGTAGGTACATGATGTACGTTCCTCAGCTGCACGATCTTTCTGGAAGTAAACTTCAGATCCACCATGCCAACACCATGAATAGAAGCATGTAATCCATTCCCCATTAGGACGGATGAATCCCGAGCGACCTGGTTAGAAGTGAACATAGAGATGTCAGCACACATATGAACATTAGCACCCGTATCAATCCACCAACATGGTGACTGCAATACTGAAAGGACAGTAAATAAATTACCATACCCATTAGTGTTGCTAGCGGCCACGATGTTGATAGTCTTCCCTCCTTTCCCTCTATGATCTGCACGTTTTGGGCAGTCCTTGGAAAAGTGGCCGAGCTCTCCACATGAATAACAATATAGCTTGGCCTTGTTCGGCTTCTTCTTCTTCTTCTTGACGGTTGTAGTCTTTTCAGGATTGTTGAATGAGGGCTTATAGTTCTCTTTGTTCTTGTCGAAGGTCTTCTTCTGTGCCATGTAGGCGCTAGACTGACCCTCGCCTCCTCTCTCAGCAGTGTCCTTAGCCCGAGCCTTCTCCTCAACATCAAGAGACGCTATCAGGTTTTCAACCGATATCTCCTGTCTCTTGTGTTTGAGAGTTGTGGCAAAGTTCCTCCACGAAGAAGGAAACTTTGCAATAATGCACCAAACCACAAACTTGTCGCGTAGGATACACTTGAGGATTTCAAACTCCTTGGCAAAGCATTGTATCTCATGAGCTTGCTCAACTACGGAATGGTTGTTAACCATCCTATAATCTTGAAAGTTCTCCATGATGTATAGCTCACTGCCAGCATCTGCTACACCAAACTTAGCGTTCAGTGCCTCCCAGATCTCTTTTCCATCTTTGATGTGCATGTACACATCAAACATCTTGTTATCAAGAACACTCAGAAAGCATCTCACAAAGGCAAGATTGGTTTCCTTGAACTTGTTCTGAACCTCGTCAAATGTAGTTCATTCAAATAAACCCTCACTAGCCTCGAATACTTTCAGAGCTTGCAGTCACAAAGTGGTCTTATACTTCCACCTCTTAAAATGAACACCGGTAAAATTTTCTAACTTCATAGCATCGGTCAAGTGTCCCATGTTTAATTCAGGAAATTGCCTATAATATGGTTTTTGTATTGTTGGAATATTAGTCATAATTTCCACGATTAATTCCAGAATATAAATCATGACAACAACAGCTACAAACACGTGAACCTCTAACATACTAGATGTATTGATCAACATGAACAGTAGCAAATTATATGCACTAACAACCATAGTAAAACAACAGATCTGATGATGGTGCATGTACTGATCGGTTGTCAATGTAGTTGTCGTTCGTGCAGTATCCTGTCAAAGAAATAGACATGTAGTAGGTCTGGCTCGACGACCGGGAAGACGCGCCATGATGACGAACTTGAGAAGTCGCGCTGAGTGCTTCCCAAAAACCTTATTCGCCCTCTCCCATACAAGATCACAAAGACGAGTGGTTCTGGAGACCTGCTCTCCCGATCGCCGGTGCACACCGGCAAGCGGGATGGAGTAGACTACATGTCACATCCCAAAATTTTCCAAATTTTGAAATGTGAAAAATAAATAAACAAAATAAAATTTTGTTGAAATTTAGGGTGAGAAGAAACTTTTTGATTCCAATTGGAAATATCAAAACCTATTTTGATCAAATAAAATCCTAAAAGGATTTAAAAAGATAAACAATAAATAAATAAAAATTATAATAGTTGGAATCACTATTTTTGGATCTTTTAATAAAAAGATATGGTTTTCAAAAGCAAAGGTAGATATATAAATAAGGATTATTTTATAGAGCCAAATTAAATCTTGGCCAAGCTTTTGAAATAAAATATTTCTATTTGATAAAAAGAGTAAAGGGTTTATTTAAATAAAATAATGAGGATTTATTAATATCCAATTTTATTAAAGTAAAGGCTATTCCATTTTAAATAAACACTAAAACTTGTTAATTTATTTTAAATAAGTTTTCCAAGTGTTTTATTTATTCAAATAAAACCTACTGAAATGATTTTGGTATTATTTTAGATTTCAAATAGAGTTTTAAAATAAATCAAATCCTATTTGAATTAATGACTAAGGTCTATTTATTTAATTATTAATGGATCCTAAAAAGAATAAAAATTATTTTATTTTGGACTTTGGATTATGATGTTAAAAAGAATTAAAATCAACACAAAGTTTGGTGGTGATTTGATTTGATTTGCAGTTTGAATTATTTGTTTGAAAATCAAAACAGAAATTCAAATAGAAAAAGAAAAAGCTTTCTGTATAAAAAAATGAAACAAACTCAACCCAACCCAACATGCCCAACAAGCCTAGCAGTCCAGCTCACCTACTCACCCCACGCGTGAACCGTTTTCCACCAGATCAACCATTGAGTCCGAGAAGTGGACCACTGCCCCTCTCTCACTCGCAGACTGACATTCCCACGCCAAAGACGTCGTCGTTCTCACCCACCGCGACCGTTTTCCCTCTCGCACCTCACTGTTGCTGCTTTGAATCCGCGGCGTGAATTCGCATCAATGCGCGAGTAATACTCGTCTGTGATCACGCACAATAAATCGCCTCACCCTCCTCCTCATTTTCCCCCAGACGCCGTCCACTCTCTGCCACCGGGCTGCCCCAATTGCCCGCTGTAAACCTCCTATTCCGACGACCTTTTCCGGCAAAATCCTGCGTCGTCCGACCTCCCCTTGCCCTCTGGACTCCACGAGCGTGCTCGCTACCCCCTCACGAACCTGCCTGTGCCTCCCACTCGCCCGCGCGTGCCCCAGGAGCTCGCCTCGGTCTGCCTCTAAGCATCGCCGCCCTCTGCCGAATCTCCGGTGAGTCTAAGCCCTGAACCTCATGCGCGCCTCGAGTTGCGACTTACGCCATTTGGTTCTCCTGTTTCCTATGCATCTCTAGGTGCCCTCCAATAATCCGCGCGTGGCCTACAAGCTCCACTACAAGAAATGTGTCAATCTATGACCTTTTGATAGTGACTGTGGAGAAAATCGTCATAGAGTTATGACGATTTCGCACCAGATGGTCATGAGCCGTTTGGCAGAGTCAAAACCTTGAATAATTAAGACGATTTGGCTTAAAAACGTCATAGTTTCAATACGTGAAATCGTCACAACCAGTGAGATATAAGAAAGGGCAATACCGACCATTGGATATGAATCGTGATGAACGGTTGAGATAGTGAAGTGTGGGAAGTTGTCGTGGATCGATGACCTGGCACTGATTCATCGCGCGCGACTGGTGGAATATTTCGGTTTGCCACCAACCTCGCGCGCAAACTGGTGGAATATTTCATTAAGTCCCACCAAACCCTAGATTTTTGCTCTCTCCCGCCGCCGCCCACTCTATTCTTCTCTCCGCCGCCGCCCACTCTATTCTTCTCTCCTCCGCCGCCACCCTAGATTTCCTGCCGCAGCCACCCCGTCACCCGCCGCAGCTCACCGTCTCCCCTACCTCGAGCCACCACCACCCTCACCTCTCTGTTGGGAGGGGTGGAGAGGGGCAGATAGCTACCTCCCCCACCTCTCCTCACTCAATCTTGATGCCTAGGTAGAGCGGTGCGCGAACCCTAGCGGTTCCCATGTAGGCCGTCGTCAACAACGAACAAGCCTAGAATCTTGTTGCTTCTCCAGTTCCTCCCTGACGTCCCTCTACGCGGCATGACTGCCCCTGTTCCATTCCAGCTCTGGCGCTCATCCGGAGCGCTTGGACGACTGGGCCTTGGGGATGCCTACTGCAGGAGGCATTCAAGGAAATTGGCATGACATGGGAAGCGGATCTCATCGAGCGACGACGAGCGCGACTGATTTCAAGTGCTAATTCGAGTGTTGACGCCTGCATCGAGGGATGCTGGCCGATGGTGGCGGTGCAGAAGCCTTGACCGGCAGCGTGTCCGCTGGGGAAGAGGCGTTCTTCGACTGACGACGAGTATGACAAATTTCAAGATGCCAAGGTGAGATTTGTTCTCGTTGCTCTCTCTGTCTTGGTATGCCTCCACTTTAGCTCCCTTAACTTATTTCTCTGTTGTTGCTAGCCTCAGATCTAGGTTTCTACTACAATCTGTGCCTAATTGGGAAGATGGGGAATACACTAGGGATATTCACCTTCGCATGTGTCAAGGAGAAAGTGTAGCATCCATCTCGGTGCTGATTATGATGTGATGTGTTCTGTGACCAGCCGCCGCCAAGCATCGCCGGTTTGCTGCTGTTTCGTGGGAGGCTCCTTTTGCCACTTAAACCTGATGTTCCTATGTCACTTGAGGGAGTGTGCACGCTTCGAACTAGAAAATCTCAATCGGTTCTTCCTTTGTTGCCTAGTCCAGAGTTAGCGCCTCGACTGAGGGCATTAGTTGGTTTGAAGGCAATTAAAGATGTGAAGTTTAAATCGCTTAGTCGTGCTTATGAGAGAATTAATTTTTCAAAGATGATAACTGTTTCTGTTGAAGTGCTATTCCAGAAGCTAGCTAGCATCCTGATTCCTTGATCATTCTTTTAGCACCACGGTACGAGGGACAATTTGATATTCAAGTGTTTGGGCATAGTATATACATACTCACACAAACAAAACTATCTGGTATTCAAGTGTTCCTGGCTACTGTTGGTTCTTGTGTAGTTAAAACAATTTGAGGTAGAATACCTATGGTCTATAGACTGGTCACAGTTATTAGACCTTGATGATTAACAATTACATACTGATGCGGTCAAGTTTGATTTAGGAGTGTGTTGATCTTATAAGAATTTTTGTTCTGCGATAATTAAGGCGAGTTTTCCATAGGTTTTGGAGCTACAGGTGCCGGAAGCAGTTCTGTTAGTTAAACGTTTTCTACTGTTTGAACATATTTCTAACAAAATTAAGTTTGAGCTAAATGTGATGTGTGAACCTAGTGACAAGAAACTTAAGTTCTATTCTAGTCAGGTTTAAAAAAAGTTACTTTCAGATACAAACCTTATTTAGGCTTGTAGCCATCAAAGACAACTATCAATTTCACTTATTCTTTCTCATGTTGTAGCTTGAAGACGGGAACATAGTCTGTTTCCAGAAGCCATCGGCTTGAAGACCTTCAAGATGGTGATACTCAAGTGCTCTATCCATATGTTCCTTCTTTCTTGGAGTATGTTCATAATAATTGGTGGGGGTAGTAGGGCGTTCCACAAAATCCGATTTGATCAGTCATCCGATGTTTCTTGATATATATACAACATTTCTTACTGTACAACTATCCATGTTTTTCTATATTGTCAAAACAGAGACATTTCTTGCTGTATATACACCATTTTCTGTCCAGATGTGCAACTATTACACTATTATTTTTGTTAATGTTGATATGCATCGTGGCATAGTAATAAAATAGTGGCTCATAATTCATATATGTGGCGTCAAGGCCTTATTTGACTTTGGATTTGCTTTTGTATATGCTTATATGAGATATAATATGAGACATATGATATAGATTTAACTAGATGGGAGTTTCTCCAATAGCTAGTTTGCAATTTCTGTAGTTTAGTTCATATTATACATATAGAACTCTTTCAGGTGATTCTACTTGACATTCCCTCAATATTCATATAAAATATGGAGGGTTTTTTCAATGAATTACTATGCTTTGATATCTGTTGATTCCAATAACAGTGCCGGGCTGGCTGACCATCCCAACGAGGCCAAAGCGACAAATTTACTAAGACGGGTATGATATTCTGAATGGACCTATTCGAAAGATGAAGTTCTCATTTAACCATTTGAGCTACTGATTTACCAGTTTTATTTTGTAAGGTATCAATTTTCCAAATAGCATACATTTGCCCTTTGACTAAAACAAGCATTATTCAACGAAAGACAATTTCTTTGGGAGAAAAAGAATTTTCCCCATGATCACAAGTCGTACTTACATACATTAAAATGTTATATACAGTATTTTTAGGCTGCTCTTGAACATAATATTGTTGGTGCATCTGGCATGTTTATTTATATATCATACATGAGACTTACGTAGCTCCACAATCGGTCAATACTGATGTTACCATTCTAGAGTTAATATACATGCTTGATATGCCATCCTATTTTCATGCTCCACAATCGGTCAATACTGATGTTACCGCTTTTTCTCTTGCTGCAGGAAACCCATATCGCTCCCCACCGCAAAATCCCCTCCTTTTGTCAAAGGTCACCGTTTTGTTCACCGGATCTGCGGGGAACGTCCCATCCTTGGAGGGAGCCGGCCACTCGTCCTAGCCTCCGGCGCCGCGAGGTGGTTCTCGGGCTGCTCATCCTAACCTCCGGTGATGGACCGTGTGGTGCCGCTCTGCGCTAGTCGTGTGACACCCGCGTCCACTTTGGCCGCCGTCGACTGCCCTGGGCTCCTCTTCCAGAAGCTGCTCCTACATCTGGAGCGCCGGAGCAGTGGGAGGACGGCCCCTGCGTCTAGAGTGCTGGAGGAGCGGGAGGACGCTGTTTGCGCCTAGGAGCGCCGGAACAACACCGGTGATGTAATCTCGGTCTCTAATTCATCTGTATCTGTCCGGTTGCAGGATGGAGCAGCCACCCGGTGTACCGGAAGCGCTACCATTTCATCATCGAGAACGACAGCATCCAGATGGCTGGCCGTTGCCGCACGTCCGCACCTGCTGCCTCCGCTGTGGAACTCCCATGGCAACTGCAGAATCAAGGTGGGAGGAACACACGTTGTTAGTTCCTGCGAAAACAATCATACAAGATTTCTGCATAGTGGAAGTAACATGGAGATATTAGAAGAATTGAAATACGCCCAATTGATTTCTCTTAATGCAAAGCTCCCAATTTCTTCTCCAGTGTCTCTCGTGCAACTTTGATATGGAAGGCGAGGAGCTGGAATAGTGCATCTGGAAGAATCAGAAGACTCGACTTTAAATAAGATTGTGATAGGAGTAGATATCGTGATTCAATTGTTTGGTCGATAGTTGGAGTTTTGCATCTTGTGTAAATTAGTTTGATCTCCAAATAATTTACGAAACTTCTTATCTTGGAAATAGTTGGAGTATTGCTTAACCTTCTCAATATATTTCCTTGTGTGTTATTCTGGATATTTCCTAAATAATATGTGTGTTATCCTGAGTATTGTTGTACTCGCATGCCTCGATCTAGTTATCCTCGGATATTTGCCTAACTTATCGTCCTATATGTGAAACCAGATGCCCACTTCAAGGATGATCTTGTCTGATAGTCTCGATGCAATGGAGGTTGTGATGGCCTTGGAAGAGGAATTTGGTTTCGAGATACCTGATGATGAAGCTGACAACGAGTAGCGAATTTGTCATGTTTACATCTGTTGTATTTGCTGTCTTTTTGGTTATTGTGTCTCAAATTTGGATGTCAGATTCGCTATCATGTTTATATCCGTTGTATCAGATATCTATATCTATTATGATGATCTAGCTATCATGTCATGTAATAGTGTTACTTATTAGCCTCGTGGCTGTTATGTTTAAATTCTGGATTATATACTGTTGTTTTGTGTGAACTATATATTTGAAAATGTTGTTGGGATGGTTTGTACATTTGGGTCCGTACTAGATCTAAAAAGTCGAATACACCCTAAAAAAAAGGCCATGGCCCATAGACACGACATAAAATAAAATGCTCTACAAATGGCCTAGGCCCAAATGTAAAAAAGTCCAACATTATTGGGCCACCCATTTAGATCACTAAAATGGACTGGCTGATTTTGATTTAAGACGATTTCATTTCGTCACAATTTTTCCACGTAGGATCGGCCACGTAGGATCTGAGCTGGCTTGGCTAGATGGTCCATGACGATATTAGATCGTCATAGACATTATGACGATTTAATATCGTCATAGACGGTTATGACGATTTTACCAAAAACGTCGTTATAGTTCATTTGCGACGCCCAGCTTTCGACGATATCAAAATCGTCATAGAATCGTCATAAACGAACTACTATGACGATTTTGTGACGAAAATGGAAGGTCATATATAGCCAGATTCCTTGTAGTGCTCGCCTCCGACTTCAACAGAGAGCATCCGTCGTCAGGAGCTACTCTGGCGAGCAATCCCTGACATCACCGTGCGCCCCTTGCCTCCTCGCGACCATGTTGAGCATCGCCACGATCCCCTGATCACGGTGAGCTACTGCCCTCCTTCCCTTGCTTCCTATATCACGAATCGCTAGTACCGAGCTGCCGCCGCCGCATACGCCGAGCGCCGCCTTTCGGTCATAGTGCCGTAGCCGTTAGAACATCATCCAGCGGATACGATAGAACGTAATCGAAGGGGTATGAACTCATCAGTGTCGCATGATTTGTTTTGATCCAACACCTCACAGAGCGCAATCCGCACGAACCGGTACTGGCGAATAGGAGCAAGCCACGTGGCCCTGTCCGTTTTAATAAAAACAGAATTGATCTATTAGTTGTTCAATTTGGTAAAATTCATAACTTTAATTCTACACGTCCAAATTTTGCAAATTATATATCAATGGATTCAGCAGAACAAGTAATTTGCAGCCATGCACTTTGTTTAATGATTTGCTTCTGAAAAATTGGTTGAATTTGCAGAAACTTATGTAGGCATAATTTGAATATAAAAATTGTTCTACATATATTTTTGAGATGAAATCTTTGCAAAATGGTTTTTTGTGAACCTACCGACCATAGGAACCAACTTATGGATTTAAAAATGTATTTTGTGGAGTTAAGGAGTAAATATTTGAATTGGCTCATTTCTAGTCAAATAAAAATATTGATTTTGGTTTAGAATTGAATCTTGAGTAAAACCTTTGGGAAATGATTTGATTCAAACCTTCTGACCCTAAACACCAAGTTTTTTGAATTAAAAACTTATTTGATGAACAATATAAAATCATTACTTTGCTAAATGATATTTTCAACCACATAAAATATTGATTTGATTTAAAAATGGTTTATAGATAAAACCTTTTGCAAATGGCTTTACCACTTTAGTAAATGACCACTTTTGAACTTTATAATGTTTAGAGCCTGGTAGAAACCACTTTTGCAAATAAAACTATCTTTTGCATGCTTGCATGCATGACCTTGTTTTTGTTATTTTATGTGTGACAAATTGTTTGAATGCTGGTTGAATATATGTTTGCTTGATTGATTTGTAGTGAAGTTAGAAGAGTGTGATATTTTCAAGATCAAGAAGTGAACCAACGTTCTCTACTAAAAAGGCAAGTGTGATATTTTTGTAGTATGCATGATAGGGCCACTATATTACTATGCTATGCTATGTCCTATTAGGAAATCCATCTTCCTTAGTGAAAATATCATAGTTGTAGTATGCTTAGACCTGCTATATACTTGGGGTGGAATACCATATCATGATTATATGAAGTGTTGGAAAAATATATGTTTTATATAATAAAACAAGTACTCAATGAACCACCTGGGTGGAATGAGGATACTCAAGTTTGGACATGGTGGCAACAAAGGGAACCATGTTTATATGGCTATATTTTTGTATGTGCACTAGAAGAAACCACCCAGGGACTTAGAGATTGAACATGTTTCTCGTACAGTGGCTTCCGTGTGCAACCACATGCTAAATGGGCTCTGGCTTAGTCAACTACATAGTGGAAGACCCTTGCATTGGCATCTTCAGGTTAACTAGAATTGTGTATTGGAAATATATCCTTACATTGGTGCCTGGTAGACAAGCTAGCATTGTGTATTGGGAGGACTTCTATGGAAAGACTTTGTCACATTCTCGATCTGCCGGTACTCCATTTGGTGTGTACTTATCCAGCGGCCACTGGTGGCGTCAAGACGAGATTGTGTCATTTGGGTAAAGTGTACAACTTCTGCAGAAGATCAAATTCTAAGTACTTAGCCGTGTCCCCGGTTATGGACAACTCTGAGCAACTAAGGCGTGAAGCTATGGAAGATCTTGACATTCCAATTTCTCAAAGTAAAACTTGATGGTGTCAACAAGGGATTAGAAGCACTTGGAGTTTTCCAAGGAGTTCAGAAAGATTGTCAAAAGATAAAAACTATTTTGAAAAGATAGGATAAAACTATATTGCTTTCTGCAAATGAGCCTAAACCCTACTTAGACAAATATGCATAAATTGATAGGTTCCACTTATTTCTACATAGTAGTGAAACTTGCCAATACAATTCAAATGTATTGACCCTTGTGGCTTCAACTTATTATGTTGCAGGTTTGTTTGATGTGAGTGAAGTATGTTGAATAGGATTACAAGTCTACAACCAACATGATTGCCTGTGGCACTTTGAAGATGAAGGACTCCATGCTATATAGATATTCTGCTGCATTGTAATGTGATAGCCAAATGAGCTATGTAAGATGTAATGAATTATTTTATTCCTGGTTATAAAGTTGTATTATGACCTTTGTTTCTTGATATTACATCTTAACTGTGGATGCTAGCTATTGATCCAGGGACTAGAATTGTAAACACAGGGATCTCTACCTTATTAAAGGTTGGGAACCTTACACTACAGTGGCAGCGCAAGTAGAGAGGATGGCAAAACCCTAGATTGGTTCGATGTTGTGCGTTGTGGAAGCCGCACTGTTGGGGGGATGACCCCAGGTAGGGTCAAGATAGTGGAAAGAATGAAGAAACCTTTCTTACCATATGTCGGGTTATAAGTTGATTCAAAAGTTATGCTGTGGCCGACTAAGGCATGACTTAACCAGAGTCAAGCAATTAATACCTTACTCGGCCGGCATATGAGTTAAGTCGGTCGAATAAGGTTGATCCGCTTATATGCAGGTAAAGGTCAAGCCGAGTTATGCGAGGCGAGGCCAAATAACGGGAAGCTTGCAGGAGAAGGAGACGGATCCCAAAGTCAAACCCTAGGAATCTGCACAGAGCCAAGTGCTAGGGACAAATAGCAGAGCCACAAAGGGGCATACAAGCGTCACAGAGGTGACAGTGGGCAAGCCCGAGGCACACATGTGGGAGTTCTGGGTCTTTGCCGTCAATAGAAGGGGGACACGGAAACAGGTCCGCCGAGTTACCACTTTGGGACAAGCATATTCCAAGAATATGCCGGTCCACGTCATCCCTAGAAGGAACGAAGGGAACCCTTTATAAGGAGGGGCACGACCTCCTGGAAGGGGATCGACTCATTTGACACTAGAGGGCACATGTTGTAATCTTCTTCCTCCTCTCTCTGATACAGCTCAAGGAGCACTTGTAGCTTGATTGAAGAGAAATAAAGATCTGTGTTCTAGCTTGTTGTGTGTAGAAATCACTACATCTTCCCTCCCTAGATCCCACTAGCATCCATTGGCCCCATACTTTAGCCTACCCATGACATCTTCCGTGCCACCACAACGAAAGTTGGCGCCCACCATGGGGCCAGCAGCGGTGCTAGCTAGAGTCAAGATCCGGACGGTAAACTTCATCGACACTGGCGAGCGGGTGGTCTCTGGACTAGTCCAGAGATTGTACATCTGGGACTACGTCGGCGACAATGCTGGCAACTTCAGGAGGAAATCACCCCCGCGCAATGGCGTATTCCGCAACCTAGGCACCCACAAGATCTACGTCGGCATCGAGACCTCCTGCGTCTATCCGCGCCGAGTGCTACCAGCAGTCAGCGTGGCGCTCGCCCCGCGGGCAACGTCGAGGTGATGATGACAGCTCCTGCACCAGCAGCAGGGGCAGGGGCCGGGCCAAGCAAGGACCCGACAGCAGGAGGGCAGGTTTTATGAAAGCAAGCAGCTCCAAATCCAATAGCAGCAGATCCTCCGGTAATTAGGGCAGCCGAGGTGCATGAGATAACTCCAAAAGCAACAAGGGTAAGGTGGCCACCTCTGGAGAGGCCAGAGAATATCCTACAGGAAGCCATAGGTAATCACACCTGTAGCGCCAATAGTTGACCGGCAAACGCACAGGCAGAGTTAGAAGAAACTAGATTGAAAATGTTAGAGGAAGCAAAAAAGGTGTCGGGCTTGCAGGAGTCCTTTAATAGGACTTTGCGAGAATATGCCAGGGCAAACAAGCTAGATACGGCCCCTGGCCGAGTAGATGATCTGAGGTTAAGAGGAAAGAACCTCATGAATGATATCAACAAAGAGCATGAGCCTTAGCCAGATGATTCAGTTGACCTAGGTTTGCCGAGGTATAGTACCCCGGCAAAAAACCTCAGGGCAGCAAATGCGGCAGCCTTGGAATTGGAAGGACTAACCGGGGAAGCCCGGCAAAAGCAGCAAGAAAGGGTAAACGAGCTGGTACGCATCGCGAACCAGCAGAATGAGGAAATGCTTAGGGCTAATCCGGCAAAAGCCGGGAGCTTACCTTATGGTTCATTCGGAAGGGGACACCCCCACGTTATCAGCAGCGGCAACATCTTCCCCCGGAAATAATACATGGAAGGATAAGGCGGTAACTTCGGAAAAAGAAACAAGCAAATTGTCCCTTATGACCCGACAGTGGCCGAGAAGGTCAATGAACATAGGGGCAATGAAAGCCGAGGAAATAGAGGGGACATAAACCCTGGCCGCGGCAACAGGGAGCAAGAGAATCTCGGAAGGGGGAACCCAGAGAACAATAACCCGGCGGAAGGAAGGAGGTACCCGCCGCAAAACCATCAACCGAGGCATGAACCTCGGCAAGATCGAGAAGCAAGACAAGCTCCGCATAACCAAGCAAACGATAGATATAATGACGGATATTCAGCCATGGAAAATGCAGAGCGTGGTGGGCAAAATAATTATGAGATGCATGAAAGGATTGTTTATAGAAACTTGCCATCAGCAGATGCAAGGTTGAAGCTGGACAGGCTGTATCGGTCCGAGTTATTAGAAGAGCAAGGTCCTCCTGGCCCAACATGTTTTGGACCTCGGATTATGGGAGAACCGCCCGTACCAAACTTCCAGTTAGCGAGAGGCACGGAAACGTACAATGGAAGTACAAAACCACAAGATTGGTTGATTGATTATGCCACGGCTATAAAAATAGCGGGAGGAAATTTGAGATGGGCAGTAAGATACGTGCCCCGGATCTCGGAAGGTCCACTAGGGTTTAGTGAATAACTTGCCAAAGATGCGATCAACTGCTGGTTGGACTTTGAGGAAATGTTCATCAGCAACTTCACCAGCACATACAAGAGGCCAAACATGCCACATCAGCTGGCGATGTGCAAGCATAAACCGAATGAAACTGATAGGGAGTTTTTAACTCGGTGGTGTAACCTCAGAAATTCATGTGAAGGACTTATATAATCTCAAGCGATAGCCTGGTTCGCTCAAGGATGCAGATATGCAAGTGTGCTGTGGCAGAGGCTGCAGAGAGATATGCCGACCACATTGGTAGAAACCATCAGGATAGCAGATTCATATGCATTGGGTGATCCGACTCAACCCGAGCTTATGTCGGCAGAACATCGTGAACAGCAAGATCATTACACACGGGATGGTGCCGGATCATCATGACAGAGTGACTTCTGAGGAAGAAGAAGAGATGAGAGGCCGGATTACAAATACAACTCAAATCAAGTTGTAGCAGTCATGCAGGATCAGCCGGGTCATGGAAGCAATCAACATCAGAAAAATGGTCTGCATGAGTGGACACCGAGGAATGATGGGAAGAAAAAGTGGACACCTAAACAAAAGAAACAATGGGAAGAGAGGTCGAAGTACACGTTTGAGTCCATGTTGTATCAGCCGTGTAAATTTCACACGCCTAACCCGGCCAAACCAGCCAACCACACCACTCACCAATGTGCCTGGATGAAAATCGCAATGGGTAACCCGACAGCTATACAAGCACCACAGCATCAAACACATCACCAGCAGCAGCCACAACTGACAGGGGAAATGTGAAACAACTGATGTTACCACCACTACCTCCGAGGTATGAGAATCAGGATCGGAGGGATGCAGTTCATCAAGTGATAAATCAGAATCAAGATGGAAGGGGAAATCTCGGAAATAATGGACGCAATGATTATAGGGAACATCACCAATCATACTGTGTGTTCACAATAGAGCAACAAGATAAACAGAGCGTACAACGCCGACATATGTAAGTGAATGCAGTTATGCCGGTAGTGCCAAGATACGTGTTGTGGTCAGACCAGGAGATAACCTGGAGCATAAGGGATCATCCAAAGATCATTCCAAACCTGTGATCATATGCTTTGCTTTGGATCCGACCTTTGTTGGTCCTAGCATCAATGTGAAGTTCTCAAAAGTACTAATAGATAATGGGAGCAGCATCAATATCATGTACAAAGATACAATGCACAAGCTCGGAATAAGTCCGAATATGCTACAGCCAACAAGGACAACGTTCCATGGGATAGTGCCGAGACTCATGTGAACCAATTGGGAAGGTCCGAGTGGATGTATTATTTGGCACAAGAGAGAATTATAGAGCTGAGAATATGGAGTTTGAGGTGGTGGATATGGAAAGTAGCTATCATGCTTTACTCGGACGGCCAACATTGGCTGAACTTATGAGCAGTTGTCACATCACTTACTCTAAAATGAAGATGCCAGGACCTTAGGGGGTGATAACAATAACTGGAGATTATAGGAAATCAATGGAATGTGCTTCAGCCGGATCAAACCTGGATGAGTCTTTGGTAATCGCAAGAGCGAAAAGAAGGATTTGGGAAGTGGCAGCTTTAGCTCAGTCGGCACAGCTCAACATGTTGGCACTTGCCAACCCGCACGGAAGTGTGTCGGTCCAGCCGACTAAGGAAACAAAAAAGATCCAGATCGATGATCAATTCCCAAAGCGTACCATCACTATTGGTGCTGGCCTGAATGACAAATAGGAAAGCGAGCTCACCAACTTCCTCCGTGAGAATCGGGATATCTTTGCATGGTCAACACAGGATATTCAAGGAGTAGCGAGGGAGTTGGCTGAGCACTTTTTGCGCGTAACGCCAGGAGCAAGGCCGGTGAAGCAACCTCTCCGCCGCTTTGCCGAAGATAGGAGAAAGATAATAGGGTATGAGATAGCTCGGCTCCTTGCAGCCGGGTTTATCATGGAAGTACTTCACCCGGATTGGTTATCAAACCCGGTATTGGTAGAAAAGAAAAAAGATGACCCAAATGTAGCCGTCGTTTGGCGAATGTGCATCGATTACACTAACCTTAACAAGGCGTTTCCCAAAGATCCTTTTCCTTTACCTAGGATAGACCAAGTCATTGATTCAACCGCAGGTTGTGATCTATTATCATTTGTAGACGCGTACTCTGGTTTCCACCAGATACTGTTAAACCCAGCTGATCAAATAAAGACTGCGTTTATCACCCCGTATGGGGCTTATTGCTATCGCACCATGCCACTCGGCCTGCATAATGCAGGAGCCACGTACCAAAGATGCATACAAAAATGTCTGCACGACCATATCGAAAAAATGTACAAGTATATGTTGATGATGTGGTTGTAAAAACCAAAGAGAGCAACACGCTCCTAGAAGATATTCGGCAGACATTCGCGAACTTAAGAAGATTCCGAATGAAGCTTAACCCGGAAAAATGAACCTTTGGTGTACCGGCCAGAAAATTACTCGGTTTCCTCATGTCCAGCCGAGGTATAGAGGCAAATCTGTAGAGGTCCCAACCTTTAATAAGGTAGAGTTCCCTGTGGTTACAATGCTAGTCCCTGGATCAATAGCTAGCATCCATAGTTAAGATGTAATATCAAGAAACAAAGGTCATAATACAACTTTATAACCAGGAATAAAATAATTCATTACATCTTACATAGCTCATTTGGCTATCTCATTACAATGCAGCAGAAATAACTATATAGCATGGAGTCCTTCATCTTCAAAGTGCCATAGGCAATCATGTTGGTTGTAGACTTGTAATCCTAATCAACACACTTCACACTACTAGAGAAAAGCCTATCCGAGGCGCACCAAAAAGCCTATCCGAGGCGCATATCACATGTGCCTCTAGCTTCAAGCCTCGGGTATTTCACATATGCGAGGCGCATATCGATATGCGCCTCGCATAATAATATGCGAGGCGCATATCGATATGCGCCTCGCATATGTGAAGTATAGGAAGCGCATATTAGATGCGCCTCGCATATGTTTCAAAATGCGCCTCGGGTATTTATATATATGCGCCTCGCATATGTTTCAGAATGCGCCTCGGGTATTTATAATATATGCGCCTCGCATATGTTTCAGAATGCGCCTCGGGTATTTATAGTATATGCGCCTCCAATAGTATCCTATATGCGCCTCCGGTAATATTTTCGAAATTCAAGTTTTACAGACCACTATATATAAATAATATACAGATATTCAAATATACAATATAGTCCACAGAATTTTTCAGAAACTTGCATTTTGCCAAAGCATAATAGAACCAACATGAATACACATCAATCATGACATACAAGTTCATACATAGAGTGTTTGTGCCACAAGTTCACACCTCCAATCGGTACAAGTTCACAATCACATTACACCTTCGAGTACAAGTTCACAATTCACATTACAACTCCAACGACGTAGCTCTACCTAGATGAAGTAGAACACAACCTACAATGAAGAGCAACAAGGTGGTGATCACGAGGACTATTACGTCGCAACTATATCACGTGCTGCAACTATCTCAATAATTTTTGACCTTTTCCTCACATAAGGTAGTAGCGAACTGTTCTCCTTTGGATCATGAGTGTCAAACTCTTCCTAGAAGTGGAAGTAAATGAGCATTATTAGAAATAAGAACAAAGACAAGTGGAAATATTACACACATGGGAGGGACGTAAAATCAACAGTTCCTGTACAAGCAAAAGAATATGAGAAAAGCTCCACGTTTAACAGTTCTAATAGGTGTGGCTTGCAGAATAATCCAGGTGTGGATGGTAAACACACTCAGTTTTGTTGAAAACAATGTGGCACTCTTTTCTCAATGCAGGAAACACCAATAAATTAGTTATCTGGGCAGTAATGTGACCAAAGCAATGAATAACCAGAGTCCAAGACAAAGAAAGCAGATGGTTATTTGAGCGGTAATGTGACCAAAGCAATGAATAACCAGGAGTCCAAGACAAAGATTTCCAGCACTAATAGGCCCAGCTTGGCAATTGAACAATGACTCAACCCGTAAGCCATAGGCGCAGTATAACAAACTGTCATCTTCTATGTTGATTGCAGTAACCAAGAAATTGACAGAATACATACATCATAGATCCTATACATCCATGAGAAAGGACCGTCCTACAAATTGACAGGACTATCAACAATGCCCTAAACGTTCTCGGTTAAATGAGGCCGACAGAATGGTCCCAAGGTGCACATGATAGGCATCCGTACATACACGCTACTACATCGAAATGGATTAGCGACTTCGAGATCATCACTAATCCGGCACCTGCACTAAATGAGACTTCTTCAGACACGATCAAATCAAGCGTAGCAAGATTCAACAACACTCTAGGGTCCTAGTTGCCACCAAGTGTTCACCAAAACCTGACAAGATCGACTTTTCCATGCACGGTAAGCCCAAACACCCCGGCAACCAGCTACTCCAATCGAAGCCAATCCGCCACGTTCCCAAGAAACAAACCTCAGCGCACGAGAACGGAAAATAAAGGAACGGAAGCTAGAGGCAGGCGACCTGCAGAGTATGTTGCGGAAGCGCTCTGCTGAGTTCATGGCGAAGGCGAGGCGGTGAGCTGATCTCCTCCGCTGCAGCTTCCCGACGCTGCGACGGGCGCCTCGCACAGGCCTCTTCTTCGCCACCACCCGGCCGTTGCAGACGGCTCGCGGATGGAGATCCGCCTCGCCCATGCCCGTCTCTCGCCCGCAGACTCCCGCCGCCGCCACGGATAATAGTAGATCCCCTTCACGCTGCAGTACGAGAGCCATCGCCATGACAGCGGTGGCTTGGCGCCGCCGAGCTGCGCCGGGAGCGGCGGCAAGCGGCGGCGCCATGAGCCGCGTCGGACTACGGGGTGGAGAGGCCGTCGATTTGGATAAGCTAGACACTATCGATTGGAGCACATTGCACGAAAGAAAAGGGGCGATGGGTGCCGGTTATGCGAGGCGCATATCGCAAAGTGCGCCTCGTATAATATTACGCGAGGATGCGCCTCGCATAATATGCACTCCTAGACAAATAGGGCAGTGCGTATGTTTCTATCAACTATCACACAGCAGCCTAGTGGTAGCATGCCTTGTCCTTCACTGCTAGCCACCCAAGTTCGAATCCTAAGGGGGCCAATTTTTTGGAATTTTTTTTAAAGGCCAATTTTCATGTAAAAGCATACAAATATGAACTATAAAATATACTACGGCCAATTTTCATGTAAAAGCATACAAATATGAACTATAAAATATACTACCAATATTTTAAATATTCAAATATTGCTAAAACAACAAAAGTGAGTATTCTCAATGAATGTGTCTTGTCGATACATAATATTCTCAATGCAATATTAATATAACACACACAATGAAAATTCGGAGCGCGCTAGCGTTTCTTGACAATGGTCGTCTTCTTGCCCTTCTTTGTCGCGGTTGCATAGGTTAGGTCCGGACGTCTTCACTACTTCTCTTGAACGGAAGTCCTTTCTTAGGTAGGGTTGTGGTACGGTGTTTGTTTGCCATACCCGTCTTCTATCTTTCGTCGCCGCTTCTGGTCAAAGTCTTGCTCGTTGGCGACTCCGTCCCATTCCGATAATGTTCCTTAGGGTCAGCGCATGAGCTGTGCTTCCTTAGGGTCTGCGAAATACCGCTGTAAACGAGGAGTTAGAGGAAAGTACCACACCACCTTCCTAGGAGCTTTCTTGGTCCCTCTCTTGTATCGAGAGGTCTTGCACACCGGACACGTGGTCTTCTCCGCGTCCTCGCCCCGGTAGATGATGCAATCATTTATGCAGACGTGGTATTTCACGTGCGGTAGATTGAGAGGACACACGACTTTCTTCGCCTCAGCGATACTAGTCGGACATGTGTTCCCCTTCTTGGGAAGAATGTCGTGCCAGAATACAATGTTGTCGTCGAAACATTCGTCGGTCATTTTGTGTTTCGCCTTCATCTCCAGAGCCCTAAGCGTTATATTTAGACGGGTATCCCGTCGTTGCATCCACAAACAATGGAGTGACGCGTCTTTCTCCATTTGCTCCTCGCATGTCATCCACCTATCCACGGGCTTTGTTGATCTGGTCGGACCATGGTCAAGCGTGGTACAAAGAGCAAGAGAATAATTAGAGCATATATGGACGTGGATCGCCGGAAAAATTCGGCATGACCTCCCCTAAAAAGAGGACATCCGCGAGTGCCAGAAATTCACCGGAAAAGAAATAAATCGACATTCCGGCGAAACATTGGCATCTCAAATGAAATCCCTGCAGAAAAAGTAGCACCACAACACAACCATATAGTCGGTGTCTCTGACAACGCGCATACATGCAAGCAACGCCTTCACGCTTCCTCCAACAACGACTTGCGCAAGAGAGCCGGAGGAGAAGTAAATGGACATGTTGTAGATCTAGAGGAGCAAGAGACTTCACTTACATATGGGTGTCAACCAATGGATGTTGAGCAAGATTCGAAGGTGAATCAATGGGGGAAATGAGGTGGGGAGGAGGAGGGGGGCGACCAGATTTGTTTGGTGGAGGAGAAGTGACACAAGTGAGTGGGGTGCTAGTTGCCTCCATGTGCAAAAAAGCGAAAAAAGTGGTGAAGATGCGAGGCGCATATTGCACAATATGCGCCCTATAATTCAAACTATAGGAGGCGATATAGCAATATGCGCCGCATGCGCCACCTACCAGCCGTCCGCATGAGTTACTTGAGGCGATATGGCCATATGCGCCAGATATTGTCCAATATGCGAGGCGCATATAGCCATGCGCCTCATTCGTGCACCTACCAATACGCTGGCCCACAGAATATGCAGGCGCATTCTCGCCATATGCGCAAGATATTGGCGAGGCGATATGGCCATATGCGCCTCGCATATTCGCACCTACCAACACGCTGGCCCACAGAGAATATGCGAGGGCGATTCGGTCATATGCGCCGATATTATCAAATATAGAAGGCGCATATAGCCATGCGCCTCGTATTCGTGCACCTACCAACACGGGCCCACACAAAATATGCGAGGCGCATTCTGTCCATATGCGCCTCGCCTATTTTTATACTAGAGGCGCATATCTTAAAGTGCGCCTCGCCTATTTTTATAGGAGGCGCATATGCTAAATGTGCCTCGCATAAGCATGTCTCCTATAGCCTTTTCTCTAGTAGTGTCACTAACATCAAACAAACCTGCAACATAATAAGTTACAGCCACAAGGGTCAATACATTTGAATTGTATTGGCAAGTGATACTATGGTAGAATAGTGGTATCTATCATCTATATGCATTTGGCTAAGTGGAGCTTAGTCTTGCTTTGCTCAAAACAGATTTTCCTTATCAGTTGAAAACACTAAGTTTTTGTTTGTCAAAATCACCCAAGGCATCTACCAAAATAGACATTGTTGATCCCTTAACCCTTGTTCAACCATAAGTTTTTTTTAACTTAGAAATTGGGATGAGGAGATTCTTGATAGCTTCCATGTCTTGATGCTCAAATTGTCCATTGTCGGGGACACGGCTAAGTACTTAGATTTACTCTCTCGAGAGGTGGTGCACTTTCCCCACAAGACTCGACATGCATCGAGACAAGATCTTTCAAAAGCCTTCCCTTAGACCAGAATGGACGCGTTCCCAAACCTATCATCCCCTACCACCAACTGTCCATTTGGCTAAGTTATTGCAACCTATATGATCCAGGCAGAGCCCATAATGCCAAGTGGCTGCACTTGAAGCTTCTCAACATTTGACATCTCAAATCTCTTTGTTCCTGGGTGGCATTCCACAAGTGAGATACAGGGTAAGCCATTGAAAATGGGCCCCGTAACCAATCATCAAAAAATCATCCATGCAAGTCCCTTTCCACCCAGGTGATTCA
Source organism: Avena longiglumis (assembly GCA_030063025.1). Taxonomy (NCBI): domain Eukaryota; kingdom Viridiplantae; phylum Streptophyta; class Magnoliopsida; order Poales; family Poaceae; genus Avena; species Avena longiglumis. Next base: position 78,240,050 of record CP125973.1, on the reverse strand, counting down.
TTCACATAGTTGTTTTATTAAACAAAACACAAGTCCTTGACTTAGAAATATTTCATAGCATGAATATAATCCACCCTTGTTTTCTACTAGCTAGGCTAAGCATGATAGTAGTAGGAATCTTAACTTAGGGAAAATTCTACTTAGGTTTCTTCTACTAGGATTTCCCATGGCATAGTTAACACTTAGAAAATTCCATGCAAGTCTTACTTAGAAATACCACTAATGCATAGTGCAAATAATGGGACAAAAGTATGAAGCACCACTTGCCTTTTTGGTAGAGAATATAAGTTCACTCCTTGATCTTGCAATAGTCACACTCTTCAAATTTCACTACAATTCAATCAAGGCACAAATTCAATCTACCATTCAAGCAATTCATCACATAGAATAATAAAAACAAAGAAATGCATGACAAAGATTGTTTTATTTGGAAAAGTGGTTTCTAATAGGTTATAAACATTTTAAAACACCTATTGGTCATTTATAAAAGTGGCAAAACCATTTGATATTAATTTAGTGAAAATGGCCAATTTAAGTCATTTTTGTTTTGCTAGAAATGGTTTAAATTAAAGTAATAATTTATAGTGTTTGACAAATACATTTTTAAACACAAATGTTAGTGTTTTATGGTCAAGTGTTTAATATTAAAACCATTTGCAAAAGGTTTTACTTATAAACCATTTTTAAATAAAAGCAATATTTTATTTTGTTGGAAATGCCTTTAAACAAAGTAATATTTTTATAGGGTTCACCAAATATATTTTTAAATCCTAAAACTTGGTGCTTAGGGTCAGAGAGTTTAAATCAAATTATTTTCCAAAGGTTTTACTCAAAAAACATTTTTAAAAGATAAACAACATTTTTATTTAACTAGAAATGCTTTAATTCAAAGATTTATTCTTTAGCTTCACAAAATACACTTTTTAATCTACAAGTTGGTTTCTATGATTAGTAGGTTCAAAACAATCCAATTACAAAAGATTTTACCCTAAAAATATTTTTAGAATAAATTTTATATATAAAATAGGCCTACACATGTTTCTGCAAAAACAACTAATTTTCCAGAAGCAATTCATTAAAAAAAGTACATGGTTGGATAGAATTCTTTTTCCTGATTCCATTTATAAAACAACTATTCAAACCATCTTTTGAAAAAGCCAATAAGAAAATGTGATTCATTCACAAAGTCGATAGAAGTAAAGCCAATATGAAAATGTGACGGGCCCACGGCGATGAAATTCCTTAAGTATGTCATCCTGAGATATGGTTACCCACACAGTATCATCACTGATAATGGCACAAACTTTGTTGAAGGAGCCTTTGCTCGATTCTGCCAAGAGAAGCACATAAGACTCGATGTTGCTTCCTGTGGCTCACCCAGCATCAAATGGACAAGTAAAAAGATCAAATGTACTAGTATTGTCTGGAATAAAACCTAGGATGATAGAACCGCTATAGAGGTCGGCAGGATTCTAGATTGAGGAACTCCCTGAAGTGCTGTGGAGCCTCAGGACCACCCCAAATAGATCAAGGGATATACCGCGTTCTTTATCGTATATGGGGCAGAAGTTGTACTGCCAGCCGACATAATGCATGACTCGCCAAGAGTCACCCAATACACAAGCGCCGAAGTAAATTAAATATCACGGCAAGATGATGTGGACTTGTTAGAAGAAGCAAGAGAATTTGTGTTATCACGATCGGCTATTTATCAACAGGAACTCAGACGGTATCATAGCAATAAAGTGAGTCCGAGAGTTTTCAAAGAAGGAGATCTAGTTCTTCGGCTAGTGCAACGCACAACCGGCATGCATAAACTCTCACCTCCATGGGAAGGCCCATTTATCGTGAGCAAAGCATTACAGAACAATGCATACTACCTAATCAACGCTCAAACACCAGAAAAGAACAAGGCGGATAAATCCAGAGACGAATCAAAAAGACCGTGGAATGTGTCTTTACTTCGTCCATTTACACTTAGAGGAAGTGTGTTGTATCCAGCAATATTATGTATCAAATTGATGTATCGACATGAATTAACGAGATTTCGCTAGCTCGAGCAAAGGACTGGGACTATCCCATGTTATTTGTCATTTTTAATTATGTATGAAACTTCGGTAGCTCGAGCAGTGACTCGAGGACTACCCATGTTATTTGTCATTTTTTAGTTATGTATGAAACTTCGGTAGCTCGAGCGGTAACTCGGGGACTATCCCATGTTATTTATCTTTTTTGATTATATAAGAAACTATGGTAACTCGAGCAGTAACTCGGGGACTACCCCGTACTGGTCGTCGACTTGATTATGTATGAAACCTCGGTGGCCCAACAAATGACTCGGGGACTTCCCCGTCTTGTCTATCATTAATCACATCTGTAATATGGATGATCACTTTGGCAACCCAAGCAATAACTCGGCGAATTCACCATGAATTTGTACTATCATAATCATACGAGTAATAACCTGAGCTGTTCGAGATATAATGTGGAAAGTGCCCCATTTATATTATCTTACCAATGGTTTACTCGGAGAGGTAGTAAATTTATCAGACTAAATGACGTACATAGTGCCCATAGTCCTAGAAACAAAATTATAAAACCAAAAATTTTGCGACTAAGAATAGATGAAAAACACAGGATGGATGCCGAACAAGAATCGGGCATGTGGGAAAATGAATTGAACTCATGAAGTTAAAATATTGCAAACAAAGATACAGATCACACAAATCCAACTAGAAGAGTAACAACGTTAATACGGCATATGATGCCAAAGTTGAACGGATCACATAATACCAAAAGAGGAAGATTGTTTTAGGACAGAATACACCCGGCATACCGGGGACTTGAACAAATAAGAGTTTCTTAAGCTCAGGCATCGGCAACAGCTGAATCACCCGCGAGAGGAACAGTAGCAGCAGCAGGAGTTTCCGACGTTGGTATCTTGGACGCAATCGAGGCTACCTCGGCCTCGCTAGGAGGAGTGACCTTAGGAGAGGGGCCTCAGAAGTTTCTTGAGCTTCTGGAGAGGTTACTTTGGCGTCCACAAAGGTTGGAGGAACACCTTGGGCCTGAGAAGATTTAGTTCCCTTGGAGGAGGATCGAGGCTCGACATGCCCTCCCAAACTATCACTGGACTCGTCAGCGTTATCATAATTTTCATCTGAATCACCTTCACCATCAGAACCTCCATTGGATTTGTCATCATTCGCAAACTCGGCGTTATATTCGGCGTCGTCAGGAAGGAAACTCGGCCCTTCAATCCAGCGATGAACATCAGCATACTCAACAAGCTGGTAAGCACGGGCTTGGCAACGAGCTACATACTCCGGATCTTCAACCCAAGGAGAGCCAGTGCGCAAATTCATCAGGGTATCGAGGGAAATATCCTCGTACTAGGACAAAACAATAGTGAGCGCCATATCAGCTCTGGCTCATCCAGTGGATTCTCTCCAAAGATTTAATCGAGTCTGATATTCCATCAGCCTCGCCACGAGCACCTCTACTTCCTTGATCTTTGGTTCATTCGGCCAGAGTGCATGGTAGGCACGAATAGCCGCTCGCACCAGATCTTTTCCCATAACCTTCATTGGTTCAATAGCAGCAACAATGGCAACCAAGAAATCCTCAATGGAATATTCCTGATTCGGAAGAATGGGAACACCTCGGAGGTGGCGAGCAGCGATCACAGCCTTAGAACTCACGGATTCGGCTTCTGGAAAATGATCTACAAGAAAGAACATCAAATAAGTCAAGAAAAGCAATGAGGAGACGATAACTCGGCCAAAAAAAATAAACTTACGATGGATATATCAGAGCATTTTCTGAAGATCCATAGCCCAGTTTGCCCTGTTCTTATCAAAACTAGCAATTTCTTTGCTTATCGCTTGATTCTTCAGCTCGGCAGCGTCAAGGAGTTCCTTGCTCTTCTGAAGCTGAAGACTCAATCGGTTCTTCTCCTCAAAAAATTCTTGATCAACTTTTTCTAGCTCAGATTTCTAAGAAAGGTTGAGGGATTTAACCTCGGCACGGAGCCGGGCTATCTCGTCATCTTTTTCCTTAAGTTGCGCCGAATGAGTGCCAGCTTTCTCTAAAAAATGCAGCATCATATCAGGCATAGATATGCATTCTTGGTGCGACTCTGCAAATGTTTGTAACTCGGCTACACCGAAGTCGGAATACCATAAGATACTCAAGGTTTACTTTGAACAGAAAAGGATAAACAAAATGGCAAAGGGGTAACTAACCTTCAAGGGTAGCGACCTTCTTCGTAAGCCAGGAATTTAGATTGTTGACATTAACTGCAGAACAACACATCAAGAAATTAGTACAAATATGGAGTTTTCCTACAAAGGTAGAGGGCGCTAAAAGCCGAGTAACTTACCAGTCTTCTTCACAACAGGGATCATTTTGTCAAATTTATCTTGAAGCTTCTTATGTGAAAAGAGTAACCTTTGGAATTCGACCATTATCCGATCATGAGAAACCTGAAATAACAGTGAGTTATACAAAGACAATCACAAAAGATCCAAATCAAGGAAAAACTTGACTCGGATCTAGATGACTGGATATTTAAAACTTAAGCGGATCTGAATCAAGGAAAAACTTTACTCGGATTTAGATGGATGGATATTTAAAACTAAAGTAGATCCGAATCACAAAGAAACCTGACTCGGTTCTAAGTGGCTAGAAGTATTTTAATATACACAGCAAACACTATCTATTGCAGAAGCAAGTTGTTATATTTGGAACAAGGAAAGCTTCCAAACGAATAACAAGTCATTCGGTTGACAGATCTGGGACTAGTGTGTATATAATATTATATAAATAAAAGACAAAGTGTAAATCGAGGAGCCTGCCTCGTTCATCTTGTCACTTTCAAGGACAATCTTGGCGGCCACGTGCAAACGGATACTCCTACCTCATTGATGATGATGACTTTCTAGAGGATCAGGCCATGGACTTCTTCACCAATGAGGATGACTTCTCCTTCATCGATGATGATGAGGATGATGAGGACACCGAATCCGAGGAGTATTAGCACTTGGGCACTAGCGTGGAGACACCTACTCCTACTCCTACCTCATTGATGATGATGACTTTCTAGAGGATCAGGCCATGGAGTTCTTCACCGATGAGGATGACTTCGCCTTCGTCGATGATGATGAGGATGATGAGGACACCAAATCCGAGGGTAGCGACCTTCGTGGAGACACCTACTCATACCTCATTGATGATGATGCCTTTCTAGAGGATCAGGACATGGACTTCTTCACCGATGAGGATGACTTCGCCTTCATCGATGATGATGAGGATGATGAGGACACCGACTCCGAGGAGTATTAGCACTTGGGCACTGTATTCGGTCCCACTGTATCATAGTTTCACCGAATGGTTCTTAAAACCATCTGTTTTCCTTTGTTATGGTGTGTGTTTGTATCGTGTGCTATGAATGAATGAATGAATGAATGAATGAATGAATGAATGAATGAATGAATGAATGAAAAGCCAGTTGATAGAAAAATCTGATTCAAGCTTCAAAGACTTTACAAAACCCTGAACCTTAGAAATTTCCCTCTTTTCTCATGATCTATCTCAATCTTCAGATGCCTCGCGGAGGAAGCAGCTCATCTCAGGACCCAATGTTCCAAATCTTACAAATGTTGGTTTCAGACCATGAAGCTAAAAGAGCTGAATGCCAAGCCAACTTAGCCACCCTTCAGCACATCGCTCAGATGGCCAACAACAACAACCAGGGCCATGGAAATCAGGACAACCATGGATCAAAGCTCAAGAATTTCCAGAACACCAATCCACCTATCTTCACTAAGTTAGAAGATCCCCTAGATGCCGACGATTGGCTGCAAACCATGGAGAACAACCTAGAAGTTGCTGGAGTGGAAGCCAATGAGAAGGTACTGTTTGATACCCACTATATGGCCAAAGATGTGAGAGCATGGTGGAACAACATTCGTGACATGAATGGAGGTCAAATGATGACTTGGGAAGAGTTCAAAATCAAGTTCAGCAGAACCCATGTTCCACCGGGTTTGATCAAGAGGATGAGAGATGAATTCAGGGAGCTGAAGCAAGGCAGAAAGACCGTAGTTGAGTACCGTGGCAAATTTCTGTCATTGGCTAGGTATGCACAAGATGAGATAGATATTGAAGCCAAGAAGAAGGAGAGATTCCTGAATGGTCTGCACGATGAGATGTAGACAATGTTAGTCAATATCCCCTTTGCTGATATTGAAGCCTTAGTTGATTCTGCCATTCAGATGGAAGGCAAGATCAACCAAGCTAATGAGAACCGCAAGCGTCTCATGATGCATCAGCTAGGAACCCACCATACACCAAAGTATCGCCCCAACCCATCTCCAGGATTTGCCCCAAGAACCAACAGACCCCCGATGAATCGTCCAACCTATCCCAACCGTGGAAACCCAAGGCCCGGAGGAAACCACAACAACCCCGGAAACCCCAGCAATTTCAACCGTGCACCACCTAAGTTCAACAACAACAATGTCGCCACCAACACCAACACTGATCCGAGGACTGGAAGCAATGTTGTGCATGTTGCAGCAAAGGACAAGTCGCAAGTGACTTGTTATGAATGTGGAACCAAGGGTTACTATTCCAATGAGTGCCCCAAGAAGATTGCCGCAGCCCCCAATGCAAATGCCCCAGCTTAGCAGCAGCGTCGTGTTCAGCCTGGAAGAAGGTTTGCCCCGGGGAACTCACTCAACCGCAATGGCCGTCTCTTTCTCATGCATGCGGAAGAAGCCCAAGAAGCGTCAGATGTCCTGCTGGGTATGTTTTCTGTTAACTCAGTACTTGCAAGAGTGTTATTTGACTCTAAAGCATCGCATTCATTTGTTACTGAAGAATTTGCATGCACTAGTAAGATTAAACCCACCAAATTGAAGCATGTTATGATAGTTCAAATACCTGGTTCGGCCACCAAAGCTAGACAAATTTGCAAGGCCGTACCTATCCGAATCCATGGCGTAGATTTTTATGCTAATCTAATAGTACTCGGAACTAAAGGTTTGGAAGTAGTACTAGGAATGGATTGGATGTCCAAACATAAAGGACTAATCGACTGTGCCAAGAAAGCCATAACCATGACCAGTACAGCTGGAATATCAGTCGAGCATGTATCTGAAACCTTGCCCCGCCAATTCAAATGCAACAAGAGTATAGCTCAACCAACCATTGACCAAGTTAGGATAGTCTGTGAATACCCCGATGTATTTCTAGATGTTTTGCCCGGTATGCCCCCGGATCGGGATATCGAGTTTATCATTGAACTAATCCCTGGAACCGGACCCATAGCCCAGAGACCATATAGTATGAACCCGTCTGAATTAGTGGAGTTGAAGAAGCAACTGGATGCTATGCTGGAGATTGGATTGATTCAACCAAGTGCTTCGCCATGGAGATCACTTGTCTTGTTTGTGGACAAGAAGGATGGAGGTAACCGTTTGTGCACAAATTATCTGAAGTTGAACGATGTCACCATCAAGAACAAGTACCCACTTCCAAAGATAGAAGACCTATTTGACCAGTTGACCAGTGCCAAAGTGTTTTATAAGATTGATCTTAGAACTGGCTATCATCAACTCAAGATTCGAGCAGAGGATATTCCAAAGACTGCCTTTACCACCAGATATGGACTATATGAGTATAAAGTCATGTCTTTTGGATTAACCAATGCCCCCGCTTATTTCATGAACCTCATGAATAATATTTTTATGGACTTCCTGGATAAGTTTTTCATTGTTTTCATCGATGGCATTCTGATCTATTCCAAATCAGAAGAAGAACATGAGCTACACCTAAGGACCATCCTTGGAACCCTTAGGGAGCATCAGTTGTATCCCAAGTTTAGCAAATGTGAATTCTGGTTATAGGAGGTAGGATTCCTTGGACATATCGTATCATCCGGAGGAATTGCCATTGACCCTGCAAAGGCTAAGGATGTTGAAGATTGGCGTTGACCCAAGTTCGTGCATTTATCGGATTAGCGGGATATTACCACAAGTTCGTAGAAGAATTCTCGAGTATCGCAAGACCCATGACCCAATTGCTGAAGAAGGATAAGAAGTTTGAATGGATAGACAAATGTGAAGCGAGTTTTCAGGAACTCAAGAGGAGATTGATTTTAGCCCCAATCTTGATAATGTCGGATATCACAAAGCCGTTTGATGTGTATTGTGAAGCATCCAAGATCGGTGTCAGATGTGTGCTAATGCAAGAAGGCAAAGTAATATCTTATCATCCGACAACCAAGCAACATGAACATAATTATCCAACCCATGACCTTGAACTAGCAGCCGTAGTTCTAGCCCTGAAGACATGGAGGCATTATCTTATGGGAAACCGTTGTGACATTTATTTGGACCACAAGAGCCTGAAGTATATATTCACTCATAAGGAGATGAATATGAGGCAAAGAATATGGATTGAGCTAATCAAGGACTATGACCTGTACATTCACTATCACCCCGGTAAAGCCAATGTTGTAGCAGATGCCCTTAGAAGATTGCCGTGTCGCTTGAATTCCATGATTCTGAAGGAGCAACCAAGTTTGCACAAGGAGATGGAATATTTTAGAATTGATCTAGTAAGTGAAGGATTTTTGGCTAGCATAGAACTTCAACCCACTTTGATCAGTCAGATCAAGGATGCGCAGAAAGGAAATGCTAGTATTGACGAAATCAAACGTCGTATCGGTACAGGCAAAGTACCCGGATTCATCGAAGATGAAGAAGGAGTTATATGGTACAAAGGATGTCTCTGTGTACCAGTAGACTCGGAATTGAAGGAGACTATTTTGAAAGAAGCCAATGAGACACTCTATTCTATCCACCCCGGAGGAACGAAGATGTATCAGGATTTGAAGGAGCAATTTTGGTGGCATAAGATGAAGAGAGAAATCGGAAGCTATATCGCCAAGTCTGATATCTGTTAGAGAGTCAAGGCGGGTCATCAAAGACCCGCAGGACTGTTGCAAACATTACAGATTCCGGAATGGAAGGGGGATTCTGTTGGAATGGACTTTATCACCGGATTTCCTACATCTAGTAGGGGAAATGACTCTATTTGGGTCATAGTTGATAGACTGTCTAAGGTAGCCCATTTCTTACCAGTCAAGACCACCTACCAGAGTTCGAAGCTAGCAGAGTTGTACATAGCTAGAATCGTCAGTTTGCATGGAGTACCCAAGAACATCGTATTGGATTGAGGAACTCAGTTTACCTCGAGATTCTAGAAGAAAGTCCAAGAAGGATTGGGAACAAGATTGGATTTTAGAACAGCGTATCACCCTCAAACTGATGGACAAATGGAGCGAGTAAATCAAATAATCGAAGATATGTTGAGAGGCCGTGTTCTAGAGTATGGATCTAAATGGGAAGACTATCTGCCGTTCGCAGAATTTTCTTACAACAACAGTTATCAAGCTAGTTTGCAAATGGCCCCATTTGAATTCATGTATGGAGGAAAGTGTCGTACCCCCTTGAATTGGTCGGAAGTAGGAGAGAGTCAGATTTTCGGACCGACATCCTACGAGAAGCAGAAGAGAAAGTTCACAAGATTCGTGAGCACCTCAAGACCGCCCAGTCAAGACAGAAGAGTTACACCGACAAGAGACGTCGAGACCTTGCTTTCAATAACGGAGATTTTGTGTATCTCAAAGTGTTGCCTTTTAAGGGAATGCAACATTTCTAGCTCAAAGGAAAGTTAGCCCCCAGATATATTGCGGTGACCCAGCATACCACTGCATGTGTAGTATACTATAGTCATTGACATGACATCCAAAGAACACCATTCCATAAATATCACATCCCTCAGAGTGGTACATTAGAAACATTGCGGGTCCATATTACAAAAGTACACACATTATTATTATTACAATACCGGAAGTTCCAGACTTCCAAAAGATCCAACTTACAAACCAAATATAAAGTGTTCAGCGGAAATTTAAAAGTAACAACTTCGACTAGGAGTGGGGCTCAATAGCTTATTCTATAGAGTTTATGCTGCTCGACACCGTTAGTTACTACTAACTAGACACTTAAGTGGACTCGTTCTCATCAACACCATAGTGGATCTCGTAGTCCACGCCTTCAACGCCTCCAAATATATCAGGTTCCTCATAGAACACATCTTCTTGGCATTCGGCTGCATACATTGGAACGTCTTCGGGATCCTCAGAGTTTAAGCAAGGGATCAATGGAAAGAATGAGTAACAGTGTTACCCAACAAGTTCATTATATGCAAGGTGGGAAGTTTGACGCTCTAACTACCACCTCGGATTATAAATCCTTGGCACTATGCAGTTTTTGTAAATCTTTCTTCAAAGGTTGATTTTATTCTGAAAAAAACTATGACAATCAGCCTTCACAGGTTGACCAGAACTTTAATGGAGTTCCTTTCACACGCTCGTAGCTCCTTCCCTAACAGGAGTAACAAGTTCTGATTCTTACACTCTGCAGAGGTGCGTTACTTTACCCATGAGAGATCAACTCCTTGTTGCACAACCGGGCGTACTTTCCCGTCCACAATTCCATGATGTGGGGCCCAGTAGTTGGTCCAAGACAAACACTGCCCCCTTTGCGACCCAGCATGCCTCCTTGGTGTACACCATGCCCACATAATGAATTACGGCAATGGTTTGTACAAACCGTTAGATTCCAGAACTATCGTGGGATGATGAGGGTTCCCACCCATATGCTGCATATCCTCTACGAACTATCAATCAATATGCACGCTACGAGGATAACAGCCACGACCTGCACATCTGGCTTCATGCGAGAGGAAGAAGATACAGCTGACTTCTCTGTCCCATTCCAAATTTCATAGCTAACACGTAATATACGGCGCTAGAATCACTGATGTACGGGGTTATTAAGTCCCTACTTGATCATCATTGTTGCAAATAGAACCCTAAGTTCTATTGCTCCATCATATCACAACTTAGGATGATATCTATGATTTCTTTATTAATGAAAATAATATTTTCTTTCTTTTATAGCATATATGATAACACACAATTTGCAAATACTTTGATAAAGACTCTTAAAAGGACATGAGCAAGTGATGAACTTGCCTTGTGATGGCAAGGTACTGAAGTATGATGCTTGCACTGGACCTTGAGCTTCTAGTTCTACAAAAACATCATTATTGCCCGGTAAGGACAATATTTAAAGAAGCAAAATGATTATGCAAGTAATGTAATGCATTATTTAATTCTATATGCATTTTCCCTATATAAGGTGCCCTTTTAATAAAGCATTTATAAATATTATTTTTTTAATATTTATTGCATATATTGAATTATTTTATTTAATTTTCCTTCTTATTTGACTTTTGTTGATTTAATAATTCTTTTAGGAATTATTAATTATACATTAAATTTATTACTAACTACTTATTTAGTATTTTACAAAAATACTATAATATTAATAAATAATGAAAGTGATTTTTATTTATTTTTATCACCTTTCAATAATTTTGTTAAATTCCATAAGGAATATATAAATTTCCAAATTCTTATGAAAATTTAAATGTCCAAAATTTTATATCTTATTTTATTTGGACATAGGAAATTATTGTGAATCCAAAAATATTTTATTTATAATTTTTGGACTATTATTTGATTTTCTAGAATTTTATTGAGGTCAGGGGCATTTTGGTCTTTTCCAATTGATCAAAATAGTTTATTAAACAACTTGGGCTGGCCCCTTGGGCTTATTGGGCCAGGGTGGCCCAATAGGGCAGGGTCAAAAGATCACCCCGAAGGGTTTTGGCCCACCCAGCCCACTCTGCCTCCCTCTCTCCCTCGACCTTATCCCCTCCTCCTCTGACTCGAACCCGTGGCCGGTGATGTCGCCACCGTCGATTCCTACCGTCGTCGCTCGGCCGCCACGTGGTGCGAGTTGTCGACGACGTTCGTTCGTTCCATACACTTGGATTTGACTCCAGGGCTTCCCCGTGGTCAGGTCCACACTATTCCCGAGCCCTAGGGTTCGGAAAAGGTACTGTCGCCGCAGCCGCGATCCCGCCTGCGGTGGTGTGTTGGTCTTGTGCGCTGCTGCGGTCGCCGCCGTGGCAGGTGCAGGTTGCAGTGCCTCTCTGGGTGCTCCCTGTGCCGCCGCGGTTCGTCGGCCACTCTGCTTCCTCTTCGATTCGTCAGCGAGGACCTCAGGTAAGTTGTCTCTGTGGTGTTTATCCATGCTACTGCCATGATTCTCTCTGTGTGTATCTAGTGGCTTCTCATGCCGAGTGACTATGTGCTGATTGGGTTCATCTTTGGATTAGGGTTCTTGCTCTGATTAGGGTTCATCACCCCCTGTTGATCATATCTATGATGCTTTAGATCTAGTGTTGTTCATATCTGATCATGGGAAATGATTGTCTGTTGTGGTTAATGATTGATAGTGGCTTTGATGATGCTAGTTGCCTGTCATATTTATTCTAGTGGTAATCCACCATGATCCATGCTAGTGTTTCAATGAAATCCTTGATTGGATTATGTTGTTGATCTGAGAGTTTACTCTACTGTCGGAATGCGTATACTGAAAGTAGTTTCTCTCAGTAGTTGCTTACTACAATTATAAGATTGGCTTGTATGAGATTATACACATTGAATCAAATCATTACATGTAATGATTTTCTGTGGATGTATAGATTGATCTAATGTTGATTCCTGGCACTTGGCTTCAGGAAAATGATATTTATTGGTTGTCCCTTTTATATGTGGATTCTAAACAAAGATTGGTTTTAGTTCATATACAACCTGTCCTTGTGATACCAATATGATCTGGCACACAAGTGATTGAGTTTTATTTCTGGGCTTCGCTTGATAATGCTTGTGGTTAATATTGACAAGTTGACATGAAAGCTTGTATTAACTTTCTTACCTATGATGTTGGTCTGAGGCTCTAGGATGTAATTCCTAGTTAGTGGAGTATTAGTTTGTTTGAAACTTGTAAGATTAGAGGTGCTACTCTCTCTTTGAGAGATGTGCCCTGATCTGATAAGATCAAATGAAAATGATCTAAGTTGCAAAAATAACACTGAACCAAGTGATGCTGGTCTGAGGTTTTAGTGCTTGTGGTTGAGCTAGATTTCTTATCCTTATACTTGAAATCTCTAGGATAGATTCACCCATCTTGGGTGGTTATTGAGAGATCATTTCATAAAGCAACACATGATTTTATTTAGATAATATGATGAAATCATGTGATGGTTTTATAAGGCTCACCACAAATTCTGATGTGGATGTAGTAGATTGATGATGATCTTGATCTTGATCTGGATCTTGATCGCTTGCTGGGCTCTGAGCTTGCTCTTGAGCTTGCTCCTCCTAGCTCTGGGCTTGACCTTGTTGTCCACCAGATCCATCCCCCTCCTTATGTCACCATCCTGGTGATGTTTGGGTTTATCTGGGTGGTTGGGTTTGGCTTGTTCTTGGTTTAGCTGTTTTTACCTTGGCTGTGCTGGTGTGTTGTGTAGTGGAGTGATGCACTAGTTCTTTCCCCACGGTTGTGATGTGGTTTTGTGATATTTCGTTGTGCTTGTGAGGTCGACAACACACCCTTTGCATGATGGTCTATGTCCAGCTTGTGTGCCTGCTATGCACTTGTGGATAGGTTCAGAATTTTTGAACTTACCATTACCAGCTTACTTTCAGCTGGCAGCTAAATTGATCCTTTTTGCTGTAATTTGCATTCTGGCTTTGAATTTATGAAAGATGAAATCTTTCATATTGGTGAAACTTGCCCCTTTTTCAACATTTCTCAATGATGAGTTTGTCAAGTGCACCCCAGTGACATATCTGAGAGAAGTATACTAACACTAATCTTATTTTGTTTTCTATTTAATCTTTGTTTTGCAGGTACAAAGATAAGGATGAAGATTTAGTGTAGTTTTAGATATAGGATAGTTAGTAGATATACAAATGTAATTTTCTTATTCTTTTGTAATTTTTCTTTTATAATTCTTGTAATCTTTATTTGGTTCATTTGTAATAAAGATTATATATTTATTAATAAAGAATATTCTTATTCTTTACTATTTTGTAAATCGTGAAGTTTGGAATAACTTCAGTAATTTCATTCTTTGTAACTTGTTTATGTATATAAAATGAATTTCATATACCATATTGTTTTTAGATAAGATTTAAGTTATAATACTTTTCTCTTAATTAATTTAAGATTCAAATCTTATATCAAAATCATTTAAATTATAAAACACTTAAGTTTTAAAATCCAAACTCATTTCAAAACACACATAATTCCTTTAAGATCATATCAAAGTTTATAGCAATCCTCCTTTAAGGCTAAACCTAATATCAAAGTAAGAAAGAAACATTGATAACTCAAGGTTTTTATTTGGCGAAAATTTTACCCACATTTTCACAAATGAATGCATGCAAAAATTCATATTCCTAAATCTACCCTTCGTTAGGTCCTAAATACTGGGATGTTACAGACTTCCCCCCTTAAATTAAACTTCGTCCCGAAGTTTGTGGAGATGTACCTGAACAGTTCTGAATAAGTTTTTCTTAAATCCTCTTCCTTCTCCCATGTGGCTTCTCTCTCAGGGTGATGTTCCCATTGCACCTTGCAGTGGAATGCTGGGCCTTCCCTATTGATGACCTCAACCAGGCGTCATGCTGGCGTCATATTCCTTTTTCTTTTGTTTTGTTATTTTCTGCAATTCATTTCTGTAATAGATAAAATGCTGACAGGTGGGCCCTGTCTGTCAGGGTTTTAACATTTTTGTAAATCATTTCTGAAATTAATAAAAGTCTAACATGTGGGCCCAAGTTGGAAAATAATTTAAATATTCCAAAAATAATTTAAAATGAATTAAAAGTTGTGAAATTCATAACTAATTCATTTTAAATCAGAAAATACAAATAATATATCAAAATGTTTAGAAAAATGAGAGCTATCCAATAGAGCTATAATCATGCATTGTTAAGAAACTTACATGACAAGTTTAATTAGAAGAACATAGTAACCCCTCACAGGTGATTCCGGAGTTTCCCCGAGTTAGGGTTTTCACCCCTCGGAACCCCGTTTAAGCTATCAAGCATGCATTAGGGTTTCATTTAAATGCAAGTTAACTTGTCATATCATCCATATTGATTGAGCATTGCACATGCCATGTATTGATTGTTGCTTCTGCCTTTCCGGTATTTGGTTCTTCGCGATAGGATCCGAACCCGAAGTTGAAGTCAACAACACCGACGATCCATACCTGTCTACTGACGGACAAGGCAAGCTGTCACATCCCAAGATTTTCCAAATCTTGTAATGTGAAAATAAATGAATAAAATAAAACTTTGTTTGAATTTCAAGGCCAGAAGAAACTTTTTGAATTCAATTGGAACTTCAAACCCATTTGAATCAAATAAAATCCTAAAGGGATTTAAAAAGATAAACATTTTAAATAAAGGAAAACAAAATATTTTGGAAATACTATTTTGGATCATTAAAATAAAAGGATTTGGTTTTCAATTGAAATAAAGGTTTTACAGATAAAGATTATTTTATAAAGCCAAATTAAACCTTGGCCAAGATTTGGAATTAAAACATTTTGTTTGGAATAAAAATAGCAAAGGTTTTCTTAAATAAATTAATAAGGAGTTAATGTCCATTTTATTTAAATAAAAGGTTTTACCATTTAATTAAAACATCAAAAACTTATTTATTTATTTTAAATAAGTTTTCCCAATATTTTATATTCTCAAATAAAACCTACTGAAGTGTTTTGGTTTTGTTTTAGATTTCAAAATAAATATTAAATAAAACAAATCCTATTTGATTTAATAACTAAGGCCCATTTATTTAATTGTTAATGGACCATAAATAAAAATGTTATTTTGTTTTAAACAAGTTTCCAAGTATTCTTTATTTTCAAATAAAACCTACTAATTTGGTTTTGAAATTATTTGGATTTCAAATGGAGATTTTATTAATTAAATCAAACCCTACTTTATTAAATAACAAATGATCCATTTTTAATGAATGGATCCTACAAAGAATAAAAAATATTATTTTATTTTTGGGATTTGGTTTGTGTTGATAAACAGAACCAAAAACTCATTCCAATTGTTTGAATTGTTTGAATTATTTGAATGCTTGAATAGTTGGATGAAATTCAAAACAGAAAATAAATTTGGAAAAAGAAAAAGGAATCAGACAGAAAAAAATAGAACAGCCCACCGTCTGGCCCAGCTCCAACCCAACAGCCCACCTAGCCCACCTGTTCCCACACCCCGAATCGTTTTCTTTCACCCAACAACTTACCCACCGAGCGACTGACTACTGGCCCCACCTCCCCTTCCTTTCTCACCGCCAGAGGACCCCCCTTCTTCCCCACCCGGACCACGCCTTCCCCTTCGGCCGTTGCAGGCGAGTTAAACCACGTAATTCGCATTGAAGGATGGATTAAACCCGCCATTGACCATGCACGAAAACGCCAAGACTTCCTCTCGTTCCTCTGCTCTCCCCAAGCACGCCCCAGCCCGATTTCGCCAACACTCCTCTGTCTCCGACGACCCTTCTCGCCGATTCGCCAGCACACGCCTTCCTCGAGCACGCAGATGTGATCAGCACTCCCAGTGGATCTTTGCAGCCGCAACTCACCGTGGCGCCCAGGCGTTGGCTCCCACTTCGAGCACCACCGCGTCATCGCAAACTCCATGAGTCTTCTTGGTAAGCTCGGACCTCCCGATGCCATTCAGTGATGCTCACATACTCCTTAGTACCAGCGCGCCTAACACACCCTCTGCTTGCTTGGCGAGCCACGTAGCCTCGCCGACAACGTCGACCGCACCGAGAACGGAGCATCTCCGCGAGGAATTCGACGACACCGGCGCCTTGCCATCTCGCGAGTACCTTGAGCTTCACCATGATCCCGATTCTGGTGAGCATCTCCTTCTTCTCCTCGCTTCCTCGTGATCGACAACTCGCACAGAGCGCCGCCAAGCCGCCGACAGCGCCGCTCCTTTTAGGTCAAACGCGCAGCGACCGTTAGATGCAGATCCAATGGCTACGAAAGAATCACTTAACACGAAGGGGTATGCGTTCAGGGTCGCACGATCAGACTTGATCCAACGCGCGTAATAATAGCCAATCCGCATTTAAAATGGTATGGGCGAATGAGATTAAGACGTGTGGCACCAGACGTTTGAGAATAGAGTTTGAAATCAGATTTAAATGCCATTTTCAAACCTCTGTAACTTTCAAACCACACGTCCAAAAATTTCAAATTTTATATCGTTGGATTCAGGAGAACAAGCCCTAGCCAACCATGCCCTTGGTTTAGCAAATAGTATCTGTTTGTTTGCTTGTTTTTGCAGATTCATTTGTATGCTTATTTAGATTAGAAAAATTGTTTAAAATTGATTTTAGGGTTAAAACTTTTGCAAAATGGTTTGTTGTGACCTTACTGACCCTAGGAACCAACCCATGGTTTTGAAAATGAAATTGGAAAAATTTAGAATGGATTAATTGAATTAGTCTATTTCTAGCTAAATAAAGATAATGGTTTTATTTTGAAAAACCTTGGGAAAATATTTTGATTCAAAGCTACTGAACCAAAACACCAAGACTTGAGAGTTAGAAACTTTTAGTGAGAAACTTAAAGATTTTTGATTTGATAAAACCATTTTCCACCATATAAAATGTTGAATGGATTTTAAAATAGTTTTTGGGCAAAACCCTCTAACTAATGACTTTGCCATTTTGGTAAATGACAAATTTGGAACTTACAAAGTTTAGAAGCCTAGTGGAGACCATCCTTGCAATAGAACCAACCTTTGCATGCTTATGCATGACTTAGATTCCATTACTTTGTGTGTGAAAAATTGTTTGTTTGACTTTGGTTGGAATGTGAATTGAATTTGTGTTTGCTTGATTGACTTGTAGAGAAGTGTGAGACTAGCAAGATCAAGGAGTGAACCACCATTCCCTACCAAAAAGGCAAGTGATGCTTCATACCTTTTGTCCCATTACTTTCACTATGCATTAGTGATTTTGCTAAGTAAAACTTGCATAGATTTTGCTAAGTATAGAACTTGCTATAGGAAAACCTAGAAGATGAATCCTTAGTAGGATTTTCCTAAGTTAAGATTCCTACTACTACCAAGCTTAGCCTAGCTAATAGAAAACATGGGTGGAAAATATATTCACACTATGGAAAAATCTCTAAGTCTGAGGACTTATGTTTTGTTTAATAAAACAACTAAGTTAATGAATCACCTGGGTGGAATGGAAGGATTGGTTTATGTTGAGTGGTTCACAAGGCCCATGTTTATGGTTGACCTTGTGTATCTCACTTGTGGATGGCCACCCAGGAAACAAAGAGATTTGAGATGTCAAATGTTGAGAAGTGTAACACCCTCAGAATCGGACCTATGCAAGTTTTAGCGAAACCCGCCAAACCCGCATAGAAAAGATTCAAAGGTGCCCACCAGGCACTTGCGTGCGGGTTGAAAACGAAGTAATAACATTACACAACAGTCCTCGATGGGACCCACAGAACAGATGTACATACAACAGCGACTCAATGAGTCAAGGATACAGATATAATATACAAAGATCCAAATCACCTTGAAAATGATAGAGCGTCCGACTACGGACAAGATGCAAATGGGGCTAAGAGCCCTGAAGAATAACCAATGGCGTCCATAACCCTGCCCAGGCCAAGCCGGAAGGGTAACCCTACTAACGACGTCGATCTCAAAACCTGCTTAAACAAAAAGGGTGCCGACAAAGGGCAAAGGCAAAGGAAAAAGAGGAGCATCAGTACTAAGGCCAGTACACGGCGAGGCTAGAATTCGGCGGTCCTCGCCTACATAGGGATGGTGGACTGAGCGGCAGCGCAGCATGCACTAAACAACCTATAGAGACTCAATACAATTAGCGGCTATCAGAGAGGGGTAAGAGAGACCTATTCGGAACCGACCTGATTCTAACACCAAACAAACCCATCCTGGTATTTCCCCCTCGAGACCAGACGAGGAAGTCAACCGAGGAACTCACCACGCTTGGCGCTTTATTTATTCGCTTATCGTTGCAACAATTACTAGTCAGGTATAGATAGTCATCCTGATAAAATAAGCAGTGGGCAGTTTTAGTTAACCATTCCGTCGTAGTTGCGGCACTTACTAGTCAGATACATTTAGCATGAGATAACCCAAAACCCAGCAGTTGTTGGTACTTTTATTTAGCCATTACGTTGTAGTTACAATACTTACTAGTCAGGTACAATGGTCGCAAGCGACCACCCAAACAAGCAATTGTTGGCAATTTTATTTAGCCATTCCATTATAGTGAAGCTGATTACTAGTCATTATAAAGTCAAATTTATAGCACTACTTTAGTTATAGTTGTCTATGATCGAGATACTATGCTCCAAGTCGTCCATAACCGCGGACACGGCTTTCAGAAAGTTTTACCCTGCAGGGGTGCACAAATAGCAACACACTCGATCAACCTCGGAAAAACCAAATCAAAACCCAACGAGGCCTTCACGACAAAGAAATCACCAGATTCAGAAATATTTCCGGGGGCCACCCCGTTGAGTACACCCGCAACGAAGCTAGCTGACTCCGAGACGGACTCAAGGTTTGTGGGTCAGAAGCGTATCGGGAACCCAAAACTGGCTTGTCGATACCACAGAACGGGTCACGATCCTAAATAAAGCAGTGTGCTCGCACAATCGTAAATAAAGCAGTAAAGCATGGCATAAGTACAGGATCATAAATAAAACCTCAAACTAGTTTGTGGCCCCAAGAAATAAGAATGAATCAAGCTATGGCTCAGGGGGGTCCCATAATCCTCCCGGATGTGGATAGCGCGAATATTCAAGGAACAGGTATCAAGTACTCGGGGTCCTACGGGACACAAGTGGACGGTTAACAACCAAATAACATCTATTGCCCACCTGTGCCTCTGCTTACCTACTTCAATTTTAGTTGTTAAACAATAATTAAAGTAAACGATAATGAAAGCCATGATCATCTCCAACATTAAACATGCGGCCACACTCCAACAACTGTGGTACTTGACGACACGCAACAGCACTCGAGCAAGCGACTACGACGCACAAGTCCAACTATCTACCAAACAACAGGTAATACGATGTGTCCAAGGCAATATAAGGCTGCAAGGGATATCACGGGTACGAAAACTAGAGCATCGCAACACAGATAGCAATAGATCAACATGAGGGAATAAATACTATAAAAGTAAGATAGGTAGAAAGGGGGAGATGCTCGCCTAAAAACATTGCCGAAGGTTCAACCGAAGATCGGGGCGAAGCTCACATCAACTCAACGACCTTCTCTGCGAAGAAGCAAAACACTAGAATAACCACCGGATGCACTATTTAATACTACGGCAAAGATCGGCATGATGCATGTATGATGCATGACATGGCAAAGATGCGATGCAACTAGGTCATATTAAGCGGAACCGGGGTCCCGACAATATTTAGGTGGTTCATGTTGTTTAGCTAACCCGCAATTTAAATGTTGTCTTAACATGGCAAAAGAGATCACCGGTTCGCTACACCAAGTTAAGTGGGACCAATATACGACTGGATTTTCCCGCATATGGGCCCCATATTTAATTATGAGGTGAATCGGCATAAGGCCCCCAAACCACAGACAAGTATGCATGCATGAACAAATTAATATGCAACAGGTAAAGTTATATTTATAAAATAGGGCTCGAGAAAGGGGTCACACATTAGGGTTCGTCGATCTTGGTTAGGGTTCGACGGGGTTCGGGGTCGAGTCTCGGGGTCCGGATCTGGGGTTCGGGGTTCGACGGGATCGGTCTCGACGGGATCGTTCTCGGACTCCGGGGTTAGGGTCTCGGATCGGGGTAGTAGATCTTGTCGCTTGGTATCCGTGAAGTAGAACTTGTAGTCTGACTTTTGTCGGTGGTGAACTTGACCGATGGTCTTCGGGTCCGGGTAGGAGCACTTGGCGTTGCCGAGCGGGAGTTCATGTCGTAACCGTGTCGACGACCTTGGCGTTCAGGGGGAAGTTCTCGGTGTTCCGTGTGGAAGGCCGCGAGGGTTTGGTGACGGAGATCTCGACGGGTCCGGGAGGAAGAACTTGGGTCGGCAACGGATCGGTCTTGGCGTTCGGGTCGAAGTGTTCGGAAGCAGATCTTGATGTAGGGACGGTCCTTGTCGGCGATTCTTCGGGTGTCCCCATCCCGATATGGTCTTCGGGCTTAGAGGATCGTTGTCGAACTTGGGATCTACATCGGTGCAGTCTTCGGGTGGCCTATGCCCGGCACGGTTCGTCGGACAGCACCACACCATCTTCGCGAAATCGTCAACATCACCTGGCCACCATTTTCATACACGGCTGCAACTGTGGGAGGACGTTACATGCGGCTCCAGGCAGCGCCGGTCGTCCATGGTGCCACGGAGGCAAGGCTAGCGGGGGCCGATACGGTGGCTGGTGCCGAGGCTCAGCAGAGAGGACGCGGCGATGGCAGGGCTGGTGGCGGGCCGAACGCGGCGAGGAGGAGGCGGCCCGAGAGGCGGTCGGGGTCGGGGAAGGGCGACGTCCGGCTAGGTGGTGCGCTTCATGGTCGGCGAGCCGAGGGCGGCGCGGTCGGAGCGGGCTCGACGGAGGACCTGGCGGGGCGCGAGCGGGAGCTCGGGGCGCGGTGGAGGACGGGCCCCAGCGACCGGTGCTGCCGGGCGAGGTGGAGGTGGAGGCGCGGGTTGAGGGAGGTCGAGGCGGCCGGCGAGGATGCAGGGCCGCCGGAGGCGCAGAGAGGTGAGGGGGCGAGGCGGTTTTGGTGGCGCAGAGAGGGGTCGCCGTGGCGGGCACGTCAAGCCGATGGCGAGCTTCGGGAGCGGGGAGAGCGACGGGAAGGAGGAGCCGACGGATTGGGAGCTCGGGCGGGGAGCGGCACGGGCCCGGAGGTGGCGGGAGCACTGGCGGCGCCATGGAAGGGCGAGGCGGTGGAGGACAGGCGGGCGTGGGTGGTCACCGCGGCGGTGAGGAGGTTGGGGCTGGCTGCAGGGAGAGAGGAGCCACGGGGGAGGTGGCAGGGGGGAAGGAGCAGAGGCGGGAGAGGCGATGGGGAGGGTCGGCGAGCGGCGGTGGAAGAAGGGGAGGGAGGTGGCCGGACGGGGGAGAGGGAGGTTGGGGAACGCGGGTTGCGGGTGGGGCCGAGCTGCAGGGTGGGGTTGGTGGCGCGTGGGGGGAGGTGGGGGCGCGCGGGGTGGGTCCCACGGGGAGAGGTGGGGGGCGGGCCCAGCGGCCAGGGAGGGAGTGGGTTGGCCGGGTGGGTGGGGTGAGTGTGGCTAAGGAGTGGGGTGGGTCCAGGTTGTAAGTGAGAGGGTAAGGTGGAACTGTGTGAAAAAGAGGGAGAGGGGAAGTGGAGCTGGTGGATTGATGATGTGGCGGGGTGGGTATGGATTGGGGGAGAGGGTGAGGTGGCGAGCTGTGAGAGGTGGGTAGGATAGGATTTGGTGGGACTAGGAATTAGAGGGGGCTGGTTTAGATGGACCGTTTTTGTACTGGGGGTGGTCGACTGGGTCGGTTCGGCCCGTTCGACTGCCCCCACTAAAATAATTAAATATTTTGTTCAATTAAGACCGGGCTTTTGCAACCCGTTGGCAGTCAAAACAAAACATTCCGGAGACCCGGGTTTTTTGCATTTGAACAAAGACGAGGCATTTAGAAAACAAGAATAGGTTTTTCCCCAAAATAGTTTTATGCAAGCAGATGCAAGATGATGACGATGCTCAAATGCAATGTGGCATGATGACATGAGCATGCGGTCATGATGATGCAATGCACAAAAACAACACGATTTTCTAGTAGTGGTTTTGCGGGATGCCACAAGAAGCTTCAAGTGCAACCACTTGGCAATATGGGCTCTGCCATGATCATATAGGTTGCAAGAACTTAGCCATATGGACAGTTGGTGGTAGTGTTTGATAGGTTGGAACGCGTCCATTTTGGTCTAAGAGAAAGCTTCTGAAAGACCTTGTCTTGGGAAACGAAGTCTTGTGGGGAAAGTGCACCACCTCTGCAGAGTGTAAAATCTAAGTACTTAGCCATGTCCCTGGTAAAGGACAATTTGAGCATCAAGACATGGAAGCAATCAAGAATCTCATCATTCAAATTTCTAAGTTAAAATCTTGTGGTTTGAACAAGGGTTGTTTGAAATATTCAATCTTTGATTGAGAGATGCCTTGTAAAGGATCTTCATTCTTTGATTGAGAAAAATGATTTTGTCAAAACAAAAACTTAGTATTTTCAAATGATAAGGAAAATCTATTTTGAGCAATGCAAGCCTCAACCCCACTTAGCCAAATGCATATAGATGATAGATTCCACTATACTACCATAGTATCACTTGCCAATACAATTCAAATGTATTGACCCTTTGTGGCTGTAACTTGTATGTTGCAGGTTTGATTGATTTTAGTGAAGATTGATTGATTAGGATTACAAAGTCTACAACCAACATCTGCCTGTGGCACTTTGAAGATGAAGGACCCCATGCTTATAATTATCCCGCTGCAATGTAATGTAATAGCCATATGAGCTATGAAAGATGTAATGAAATTATGTTATTCCTGGTTATAAAGTTATATTATGACCTTTGTTTCTTGATATTACATCTTAACTGTGGATGCTAGCTATTGATCCAGGGACTAGCATTGTAAACACAGGGGGCTCTATCTTATTAAAGATTGGGACCCCTTACAGATGGTATCAGAGCTTTGTGCTGCCTGTAGGATTTGTAAACCTAGGATTGGAAAAAAAACCTTAGAAAAATAGGAGTTTTATATTTTCCAAAACTTATTTACAATCAATCTTGTAAACTCTTTCCTCAACCATTTTGGTTTCAACTCTACATCTCTTCTATTTTCAACTTGATGGAAAACCTACCCCATGACCAAAGATTTCACCATGTGCAAAGGACTACTTCAACTTCTTCAACTCTAATGACTTCAACATCTTCAGCATGTTCACCAAGGACTTCCAACTTGGATACCACTAAGGACTACAAGTGAGACAAGGAAATCTTGCTCAAGATTTAGAGACTAAGGGAATGCAAAAGTTAGAAGGAGCCTACATCATTTGAAGTATTGCAACCAAGAGTTTTTCTCAAGGAAACCATGATCTCATACAAGAAGAATCAAGAAGGAAGGAAAGATCACAAGTGAACCATATAGATGGACCACCATAATTTAGTTAAGTCAAACACACCAACTTATGTGGTGTAATAAAAATATTTTTGTTGCCTAAAAATATGCTTGAAACTTGTTGTTTGAGTGGAATGTTTGTTTGTGATTGCTTGCACAATGCTTGTGTGAATTGTGAAGTGTGTGATTAGAATTATTTCCTTAGAAAAATCTTTTGCCTATTCTAATCCCTACACTAGTGCAGCCCCCCCTTTAACTCCGGTTGGGAGGGCCCTCTAACAGCGGTTCCCCAACCGTTGTTGAGGGTTCGGTGTTAGAGGGGGGGCCTTTAACACCGGTTCTTATACGAACCGGTGTTAAAGGGTGGCGACGATGGGCAGTTCAGCCTTTAACACCGGTTATGTCTGGAACGGTGTTAAAGATTCTTGCCAGATTTGAGCCTTTCTGCCGCGGCGCACATCGCAGGAAAACGTCTAAATCTCTGCCACGCAGATTTCTGCCCGCGTATTAAGGCGAGGGAGGGGGGAGCGAGGGGGAATCGATCGGGAGCGGTATACACATAAATCTTCATCGGTACATACGATTACATGAATAATTAAGCAACTATTATTATACACAAACATCATCATCGGCACATACATCGTCATCGGCACATACATCGTCATCGTTCATTTTGGTGGATATCTAAAGAGTTCTCCGCCAGGCGTGACGACCTCATCAAGTATGAACCCCGCCAATTCCTCTTGAATGGCTCGTATGCGTTCAAATGGTAGGAGTTGGTCCGCATCCGCTCGATCTGAATATATATGAAGAATGGGCGTCAATATATATATAAGAATAAAACTCAACACAATTGATGGTAATAAAATAATGTTGTGGACTTTGTTTACTTACTCTAAGTTGTTCTAGTGCGGCTTGGCCCGTCGCACATATCGTGTTGAGAATGAATTCGCAAACATAGTACCCACATAAGTTATTGCCGTGTCCCACGATGCGCGCTACGAGAATAGAGAGTTCAATCAAAATAATAATCAATAAAGCATGATATAATGGAATTGGAAGCTAGCTAGTATTACTTACATTTTGGTCTACAAATTTTAGTTCTTCGACCATTCACCCACTACCTGCCCGTGAAACTTTTACAAACCCTGTCCGACAAAGAAAATGGATAAAGGAGTAATTAATTACTTATTGTCACGAAAGTTGCCGATCTAGTGCGATAATATGATTGAAATTACCTGGAGCATCTCTCTAAAGTTTGCCCATATCTCTTTTTCTTTTCGTAACGAGTCCATGACAAGGACTTTTCTGAGTCGGGTTGAATGACTAGCAGAATAAAGTGGAACCTACATGTATAACTCATCATCGATTACACTTAACATCGAGTAAGCTGAAATAGAATGTGTACAAGAGAGAGGATAACAAGACTCACGAGAAGTTGTAAGGCAATAGTATTTCCCTTTTGGTTTGTTGTCTCGGTAAAGACGTTAGCAAGTAATCTTGTTTGCGGGTTTGGTTTCTACCACTTCTTCATGAACTCTATTTGGGTCAACGAACCCAATGTCAAAAGGCCTCCTTTCATGCATTCCATAACCTTTTTCCTGCATAATAGTATATACATATATGGTGAGCATATATATATACATGCAATTAATAAAGTGAATGAGATGAGATATAAATTATAGAAATAGTACTTACACACAATAAAGGTCGATGGCAGCTTTGTCGAGTTCCTTCGATTGAATAGAAAATGCAAGCCTTGAATGTTGAAGTCAATCGCGTCATCTCCGCAGAAGAAAATATCATCTCTTATATGCACCGTGATCCATTCTACCTTTCTCGTCTTGCAGAAATGAAGGTACCACTTGTGCAATTTTCGCATCTTTGTTGGTAGAGTCTTGAGCTCCTCTTTCTTGACGAGATTCTTCCCATACTTCCATGGCTGTATGGGGTTGGCATCGCATTTGGGCAAGTTGTCTCCCATGACGTTCAAGTATGCAATGTAAGTCATCCCCATCTCATTGGCCTTTTCTTTGTATCTCTGCCTCGTAATCATTTACGGGAGGAGCGTCTCGTGTGTCGAACATTTGGAGCAGGGCACATGATTGGTTTTCCTGCTCTCCGAGCATGGGAACTGTTTGGGGTGCCTCACGATCGCTACTTTCAGTCTCCCCTGGCGCCTTGCATCCGCCTTCAAAATCTAGCGCTCATAGTCCGGCACAAGTGGGGTTTCAGGTTTCAAAAGATTATTGTAAAACTTCTCCACCACCGGGATCTATTTTCTCCTTTGGCTCGTCCGTCTAGGTGCAAAGAATTTCTTGACCTGTTCTTCCGAGATCCTATTGGTCTCCTCGTCGCTCGATTCCACGATAAAACCGGCAATGGCTTGGCGGAAGGCTGCGGACGTAGTTTTTGAACTCTTTGGCGTCGGTTTCCTGCGGATTTCTTTGTGGCGATTACTCGATGCTCCTCGTGGAAGTGCTCTTCCGCTTCTGAGGAGATGGCTGAAGCACGGACATGGTGACGGGCGGAGATGGCTGCCAGCAGAGATGGCCGTAGGCGGAGATGGCTGCCGCAGAGATGGCCGACGGGCGGAGATGGCTGCCAGCGGAGATGGCTGCCGAGAGATAGCTGAGCGGCTCGACTGGCCTTCTGAGGAGCGGGGGTGCAGTGACCTCCAATTTGGAAGCACAATGTGTTCCTTCTTCCAAAGAATGGTTGTTTTCACTGCAAATTTGAGTTGAGTTTCCCCTTCACCTGTAGCATGGTCAAGCTGTGCTTCCTCATATTCCTTCACAACCTCATCCACCCCGACAGTAGCATAGCCATCTGGAATCGGTCGGTAGTGGTAAGTTCCACCAGCTACATGAGGTAAGGCATAGCCGACAGCCACCTTAATGGATAAGCCCATTAATCTCACATGCAGCTCAGCGTGTTCGCTCTCCGTGATCTCATCCACGGGGTATCGAGGACCCGTCATTTCAAGCGTGGGCTGCACGTTCTCCGTGGAAGCCACACTGCTTTTCCACGCAGAGTCTGGGCCGCGGGCAGCTTCCAATGCAGGCTCTTCGTGCCGCTGAGATGGGCCGGTAGCTTGATGGCTCTATTGTGCATTCACTTGCGCCTGCAGCACCGCAAGTGCATGTTCTATCTGTGTCATCCGCTCTGTACGCTCTTTTTCTTTTCTGTCGTGCCATCTGTAAGAGTCGCTCCAGTCGGCAAACCCATCCTTCCACGTCATACCCCCTGTGCCTCGTGCATGTCCAGGGTGTTATTTTTTACCGATGGCGCGTGTGAGCTGGTCATTCTCTGTCGGGATGGAAGGTCTGGCGGATGTTTCCTCATATGCCGTGATGAGTTGATGTGGGTTTGGCAAGGATGGTTGGGAAGATACACAATCCTTTACGGGTCCAACCTTGCCCCGATTCCGTAGAACCAAGTCTTTGCACGTAGGTCCCACCCATCATGTCTGGGTGTGATCCCTCTCGCAGGCCTTCTCAGCTTCCTCCCACTTAGGCCTCGAGATATGTAGCCACGACCCCGTCCTCGGTGATATTCCTTCTTGGGCATTAAGCGTATTGGTTTCGACCTCTTTTTAGCTATAGCACTTTTTATATGTCTCAAATTCAGGCGGTGAGGTCTTATCTTCGCATAATATGCGTCTTGAAATTTGAGTCTCGCCAGATTTGACAAATTTGTTCAATTTGTCTTCCATTGTGGAAAGCGTCACCATCTTCTTTAGAGTCCACTCTTTGACCTTTTCCTTTATAACTGGTTGTTTTCATCCTCCTCTGGCGGAAGGGTGAAATTTACCAACAACGAATTCCAAAGCATTTCTTTGGATCTGTCATCGACAAAGGTACCGCCCTTCTTTGGCTTATTCCAATTTTCAATTGTGATTGGGATTTTGTCCCTAACAAGAACTCTAGCTGGCGTAAAAATTTGTCCGGCCTTCTTGGGCTCCATCGGCTGCCATCAACACGGACTGCTTGATCGTGAACTTTGCACGATCTTTCAACCGCCGGCTCGCGCCTCGCTTGCTCTTTTCGTAGAAGATGGTTCTTTGGCTGGTCGATCCAGAGGGCTAAAAGAAGAAAAGCGTTAATTAATACATGTAGAAGAAGATTGTTTGTGGAAGTCGCCAGAGGCTTAATCAATGCATATACCTCGCGGACTTTGTAACCATTAAATTGTTCACCGAGTCTTCATCTTCTCCATGACTAGTACTTGAGCTGTGTCATCATGTCCCTCCAAGTTCAGATATTGTGAGGTGTCCTCATCAATAATGTTCTCCATTATTTCTTCTTCTTCAAGGTTTCTACTAAGTGGATCCATAGTTTCTAAAACAATAATATTATCTAGAGTAAGAGTGTAAACATTCAAGTGGACTTGGATTCATAGACAAATATACATATTATTCATACAAAATACACAAACGAAATTAAAACCCTAAGGATGCTTGATCATTTTAAACGAGTTCAGGGGTCCAAACCCTAATTCGAGAAATCCGGATGCATATGAGAGGATAGCTACAGTGGTGGGAGGCTGGCGTTGGAGAGCGACCTAGGGCGCGAGGTAGCGTGATGCGGCCTACCTAAACGAGTTGTTCGAAAGAGGCCGAGGCAAACATTATAGCGACGGAAAACAACTTGGCATCAGATACAATGTGGAGGGATGTCCCAAGATAGGCCCAGACCGAGGGGGATGCCACATCGAGCCAGACCCCACCTAGGCCGCATCGCGACTCGTCCCATGGCCACCACCGACTTGCACCCCACCTAGGCTGCCCGCAGAGAGGGAGGCCATCCCGTGCAGCTGGGCACAGGCCTCCCGGAATCCGCCTCTGACCCATCCCTCCACTTCCACCATTGGCCCCAATCCGTGGGCCTTTCAGCCGCCTCCGCCCGCCACACCCGATGTTGAGCTACCACGTCAAATTTGTCCTCGTGTCCGATTTGGTCCTAGCTACTACTAATAAGTACAATGGTTTGAAATCATACTTTCTACAAAGCTTGTTCGATTTCATCTTGGTACATCTGTTCGGAGGGGTTCGATTTCATCTTGGTACATCTGAGGAGGCCCCAATCCGTGGGCCGCATGAGAGAGCTCGTGTGGGGAGGCCGGCTTCGGCGAGGAACTGCTCGGGGGTGAGCACGGGGAGGCACGGGCGAGCACGGGGGCGAGCACGGGGAGGCAACGGGCGAGCACGACGACGACGGGCAGCTGCAACGGCGGACAGAGGACCGGGTAGAGGCGGCCGTGTTGGGCCACGCAGAGATAAAACAAAACTTTTTCCTCTAACGTGGTGATCCCAAGACCTAGCTGAGGTAGAAGGCCACGAGGTTTACCACTAGACGCGCGGTTGCGGAATACTGATGAAGCGCGTCGATTGATGCAAGGTGATCCTCACGATCCGATCGTCTGGTGCTGATCGCACAGGCACCTCTCTGGTATCCACGTACAGGAGGAGCACCTACGGCTGCTAGGTTCGATTACGGCTGGACTCTTTGTGGAGCTAGGGTTTCCAACACATGGAATAACCTAACCGAACAATGATTCACCTTTCTGGGTTACTTTGCTCCACTATATATAGGGAGTGAACGTGGGCTCTGCTCATTGACCCATTCACTAAAGCCCATATAAAACTAGTCACCGTGAGTCCAACTCACTAACTCAGTCCTAATCTGGTTTAGGTCCAACCCAACCAGATTATAAGTTTAGATCCAATCCGAACTTGCTCCCGCTCTTAAGTGTGTGACCTCAGCTCATGGTTACTTGGACACGATTAGAGTCCAACTCACAATCGATCAATCGGCATCGGCTCCTAGCGAGCGTAACAGATTCCCAAGTACCAAAGAGTCATGACGACTTGCCTTTCCAATGCGACTTACGTCGAGTCCCTTTTTCCTCACGATATACCTTGTCAGACTATAGGCGAATATATGTCATCCCTTAAATAGCCCGACTCTCTTCTCGATCCGAGATAAGTGATTCACCCGACTAACTCTTCGTTGATCGCCTCAGTTAACACCTAACCGCATCGTGCATGGCCATGCTTTCGAATCATATCTCACGAGAGGGCCCAGAGAATATCTCTCCGAGTGGAGGGCAAAATCCCATCTTGGTTATTCACATCACGCAGCTTGATTCTCGATCGACCGAACCGCCTTTATTGCCCGATTCACGGATCAGCGTTTGACAGAACCTAAGTCGGTGATCCTCAACTCGGACTATGCAACAACCTCAGGTCTAAGGATTACATTGATTGAGATATACAAATGACAACTTAGTTCGTTGTACCTCAATATGGGTCAATCCGACTCGCTAAACTCTTTAGCCTAGTCTGTGTAAGTTGGAATAGCATCTCCATGCCCATGACAAGTGAAACCGAGTCATCAAGCCAACTTTCACATTGGTCTAAGTTGTGTGTCCAGCACAACCTCAATGACCAAGGATATTTAGTACAAACAACATGAATGCATAGTTCCACAACTGAATCACATATTCAATGATACACATCAGATGTTTATACAAGGACTACTTAATAACTTTATGAATACAATGGGAAATATCATCATACATGATTGCCTCTAGGGCATATTCCCAACAGTCTCCCACTTGCACTAGAATCAATCTTCCGACATCACATGTCTAAGCATCTAATGCCCATGGCTCTCAGGTGCGCCTCATGCTTCGGCTGGGGTAACGGCTTTGTCAACGGATCCTCAATATTTTCATCCGTGTGTACCTTGCATAACTTGATATCACCCTGATCCACGAACTGGCGAATCAGGTGGTACCGCATGAGTATGTGCTTGTTCTTCTGGTGTTGTCTAGGTTCCTTGGCTTGTGCAATAGCACCATTGTTGTCACAATACACGTCCAACGGATTGACGAGCCACGAACCACACCAAGATCCATGAGGAAATTCCTCATCCAAACTGCTTCCTCCGAGGCAGCAATATACTCGGCCACTGTTGTAGATGCAGACACAGTCTCTTGCTTGGAACTCTTCCAGCTCACAGCCCCTCCGTTTATAACAAACACGTATCCGGATTGAGCGAGAATCATCGAGTCGGTGAGATAACTCGCATCCGTGTAACCCTTTACACCGAGTTCATCTTCACCACCATAAACCAAGAACATATCCTTAGTCCTTCTCAAGTACTTTAGGATATTTTAGCCGCTATCGATGGATCTCTCGGATCAGCTCGGTATCTCACAACACTTAGAGCATAGGAAACATCCGGCCTAGTACAAATCATGGCGTACATGATGGATCCAACTGCAGAAGCATATGGAATCGCACTCATCCTACTTCGCTCATCAGTTGTCGAAGGACACTGAGTCTTGCTAAGTTTTACACCATGGGACATCGGTAAGAACCCCTTCTTAGACGATTCCATGTTTAACTTTTTCAACACTTTGTCCAAATAAGTACTCTGACTCAATCCAATGAGCCTCCTTGATCTATCTCTATAGATCCGGATTCCGAGGATGTATGTTGCCTCACCCAAGTCTTTCATTGAGAAACTACTTTCCAATGATTCCTTGGTTTCTTGCAACATCTGGACATCATTTCCAATCAGTAATATGTCATCCACATATAAGATTAGAAAATTTACTTTGTTCCCACTAAACTTCTTGTACAAACAAGAATCATGATCACTCTTGATGAAGCCAAACGATTTGACTACCTCATCAAAGCGAATATTCCAACTCCGAGATGCTTGCTTCAACCCATAAATGGATTTCTGAAGTTTGCATACCTTGTCAGCATTAGACGGATCGACAAAACCCTCGGGCTGTATCATATACACATCCTCGGTTAAATTTCCGTTAAGGAAAGCCGTTTTGACATCCATCTGCCATATCTCATAGTCGAAATAGGCTGCTATAGCTAACATGATCCGAACTGATTTAAGCATCGCTACGAGCGAGAAAGTCTCGTCGTAATCAACTCCTTGAACTTGTCGGAACCCCTTCGCGACAAGGCATGCTTTATATATTGAAACATTTCCATCCATATCAGTTTTCTTCTTAAAGACCCATTTGCACTCGACGGGTCTTGCACCGTCTGGCAGATCAACCAAGTTCCAAACTTGATTTTCATCCATGGACTTTATCGGATCTCATGGCTCCAAGCCATGACTGGAATCAGATCCCACCATCGCTTCGAATAATTTGCGGCTCATCACCATCTAACGGTAACACATCACGAACACTTAATCTTGCCGATCTTCGTAGTACTGGTGCTCTTCCGGCTCAGTGCCACGATCGGCTCAACCTCCAAGGTTTTTGCCGATTCTCTATTAGCCGATTCGCTATTAGCCGATTCCTCTCGAATTTCTTCGAGTTGCACTGTGCTCCCACTTACTCCCCGACTGAGAAACTCTTTCTCAAGGAAGACACCGTTCCGAGCGACAAACACTTTGCCCTCTTCGGTTGTAGAAGTAGTAACCCAAGGTTTCCTCGGATACCCCACGAAAATACATTTATCCGACTTGGCGTAAGCTTGTCCGATCAAGTCGCTTGACAAAAGCTTCACAACCCCAAATCTTAAGAAAAGACAAACTCGGCTTTTGCTGTCCACATCTCATGCGGTGTCTTCTCTACCGATTTTGATGGTACTTTGTTTAGTGTGAACGCCATTGTTTCTAGACAATAACCCCAAAATGATAAAGGCAGATCTGTCCGACTCATCATTGATCGTACCATGTCCAAGGTCCGATTCCGCCTTTCCAAACACCATTCCTTTGTATGCGTTCTGGCGGAGTAAGTTGAGGAACTATTCCACAACTTTTCGATGGTCATCAAACTCATGGCTCATGTACTCGCCTCCTCGAATCAAGAAACTTTATTTTCTTGCCGAGTTGATTTTGTGCTTCATTCGGAATTCTTTGAACTTTTCAAAGGCTTCCGACTTATGTTTCATCAAGTAGATATATCCATACCTACTCAAATCATCGCTGAAGGTAATGAAGTACTCATAACCACCCTCGGCTGTCGTGCTCATTGGTCCACATACATCACTATGTACTAGTCCCAACAAGTCGACGCCTTTTAACTCTTTGCAAAAGGTGTCTTGGTCATTTTACCGAGTAGGCAAGATTCGCATGTCTCGACGACTCCAAGTCGAACGGGTTAGGAGTCCATCATCATGGAGCTTCTTCATGCGTTTCCAACTTATATGACCAAGCCGATGCAAAAAGTAAGTCATATTCAGATCATTTGGTTTCAACCTTTTAACATTTATGTTATAAACCGACTCACCATCAAGATTCAAAATAAATAACCCGTCTCCGGACGGGTGCAAAGCCGTGAAACATATCATTCAAATACAAAGAACAACCATTATTCTTGATATTCGACTCATAGCCTTGCCTCATCAAACATGAAGCGAAATAATGTTTCGATCGAGCACTGGAACATAATAACAATTATTTAGCTCCATAATGAATCCGGAAGGTAAATGAAGTTGCATCGTCGACTTCCAACGCAACTCTTGCTTTGTTGCCGACTCGAATATCAACCTCGCCTCTTGCTACGCTCCTAGTTCTTAGGTCCACCTCGCAGAGTTGCGATGTGAATAATGATCCGGTATCATATACCCAAGAACTATTAGGTGCATCAGCAAGATATATGTTCATAACATTGCAAACAAGTGTACCTGAGTCAGAAGTCATACCTCCACTCTTGGCTTTGTCGGCCAAGTACTTGCTGCAGTTCCTCTTCCAAAGGGCCATCCGCCTTGCAAGAGAAGCAAGTGGATCCGGCTGAAGGAGATGACTTAGTCCCTGAGGAAGCGCTTGGGACAGGGTCCTGAGCCTGCTTTCCTCCTGACTTAGCCTTCTTCTTAGTCCAAGAACTCTTCTTGAACTTAGCCTTATTCTGCACCATCAACACTTGACTGGTGCCCTTCTTGAGATCCGCCTCTGCCTGCTTGAGCATCCCATGCAATTCAGTGAGCTTCTTATCCATACCATGCATGTGGTAGTTCGAAATGAACTGCCCATATGCACTAGGAAGAGAGTTCAGAATTATATCCGTAGCGAACTCTTCGCTTATGGGGTAGCCAAGCCTCTCCAGAGACTGCACGTAACCAACCATTTTGATCACATGCGGACTCAGTGGATCACCATCCTTAAGCTTGCAACTCAGCAGAGCCTGAGAGACTTGATACCTCTCAGTCTTCGCCTGAGCCTGGAACATACTTTTGAGGCTTTCGATCATATCGTAGGCCTCAACATGCTCGAACTGCTTTTGCAAGTCCGGTTCCATGTGAGCAAGCATAAGATGACTAATATCCGTCGACTCATCTTTAGCCCGACGGTAGGCATTGGTGGCTGCGACGCATTCTCATTCGGCTCATCGGAAGTGGGTTGTCTAGGACATGGTCCTTCTTTTCTTGTTTGAGAACAATTCTCGATTTCGATACCAGTTGGTAAAATTAGTGTCGCTCAGTTTATCTTTCTCAAGAATGGTTCTCAACAAAACCGGATATCCGAGAGTGATGCTACTTGGTGCCATGATCTACAACGTAAAATATGCAAAACACTTAAGACATGTATTCATAAAAGAGCAAGCATATTAAACATTTTAATATTTTATGCTCCCACTAGAACCAACACCCTCCGATGGTTACTTAGTGATTCAGATCCTAAATAAGCAAGTCGGCTAGTGAGCTTTAGCATCACCGCTAGCCGCCAAGTGATCTAGGTAGACAACTCCTTGTCAATCGCATCTCATGTGACTCCTGGACGGGTGGCATCACATGCCCGGCTCCCATCCGACCTTTCCTCGAGTCCCACAACCGTTGTGATAGACCCGTAGCTTACCAAGTGTTTCTGGTAAGAGAGTCCGACTCGAACCCACCTAGTCGGGAAAGAATTGGCACCTCAATTTTATGAGCCCACTACCAAAAATGTCCGACTTGTGATGGTGCAAACATCATGGAAAACCTACTAGACCTTCTTTGAGGGATTAAATTTTACCGACTATCTAATAGAGGTAAAAGCGAGACATAACAATAACACAAAATAAAGCAATTATAATGTGAAATGGTATGGCTCTCTTCATGGCGATCTCCATCTCCACAAAGCCTATAATCCGACTCATGCCAACTCTTGTCACTTGCCGTCTTACTCCATGTCGACATGTACAACACCTTGCATGCCTTCGGGTTCTCAAACAGCTACACTAGCTTAGTAAAGTAAATTACATAGAGAATCACACGCAGGTCGTTATACAATAAAATGACAAGCACCTAGGCTCCACCGGGTCGACAAAAACCGTGATTCGCAGATCACGTATGGATTATACACATACATCACATGCACATGAACCATACCATTCACAACTTCCTGCAAAACAAGTTATGCATAGATACAATATCTACCGGTTGTGAAACTCGCAACGACATCTAAGGCGCTCTGACAGTGAAGCCGTTGGTCTACCGGCGGAAGCCGACGTGAGGGTATGTCGTTCACGACCTCAGCAGATGATCACGAATTCAGATCTACCATTCCCGAGCATTGATCCAATCAACTTCATACAAAACCGATCTATCTCATAGATCGACCACCAAAACAACACATAGATCTCATCTATAGCCTACCACATATCATATATGCGAGATCTCGAGCCTAAAACCAGCTATCGCACGATACCCTTGGGCCACGCAGATAAAACAAAACTTTTCCTCTAACGTGGTGATCCCAAGACCTAGCTGAGGTAGAAGGCCACGAGGTTTACCACTAGACGCGGTTGGACATCGATGAAGCGCGTCGATTGATGCGATGCAGTCCTCACGATCCGATCGTCCTGGTGCCGATCGACGGCACCTCTGCGGTATCCACACGCATAAGGAGGAGCACCGGTGAACTGCTAGGTTCGTTACGGCGGCTGGACTGTTGTGGATCTAGGGTTTCCAACACATGGAATAACCTAACCGAACAATGATTCACCTTTCTGGGTTACTTTGCTCCACTATATATAGGGAGTGAACGTGGGCTCTGCTCGCGCGACCCATTCACTAAAGCCCATATAAAACTAGTCACCATGAGTCCAACTCACTAACTCAGTCCTAATCTGGTTTAGGTCCAACCCAACCAGATTATAAGTTTAGATCCAATCCGAACTTGCTCCCGCTCTTAAGTGTGTGACCCCGCAGGCTCATGGTTACTTGGACACGATTAGAGTCCAACTCACAATCGATCAATCGGCATCGGCTCCTAGCAGAACGTGCCGACTCCCAAGTACCAAAGAGTCATGACGACTTGCCTTTCCAATGCGACTTACGTCTGAGTCCCTTTTGCCTCACGATATACCTTGTCAGACTATAGGCGAATATATGTCATCCCTTAAATAGTCCGACTCTCTTCTCGATCCGAGATAAGTGATTCACCCGACTAACTCTTAGCCGATCGCCTCGGTTAACACTTAACCGAGTGCATGGCCATGCTTTCGAATCATATCTCACGAGAGGGCCCAGAATATCTCTCCGAGTGGAGGGCAAAATCCCATCTTGGTTATTCACATCACGCAGCTTGATTCTCACGAACCACCCGCTTTTATAACTGCCCAGTTACGGATCAGCGTTTGACAGAACCTAAGTCGGTGATCCTCAACTCGGACTATGCAACAACCTCAGGTCTAAGGATTACATTGATTGAGATATACAAATGACAACTTAGTTCGTTGTACCTCAATATGGGTCAATCCGACTCGCTAAACTCTTTAGCCTAGTCTGCGTAAGTTGGAATAGCATCTCCATGCCCATGACAAGTGAAACCGAGTCATCAAGCCAACTTTCACATTGGTCTAAGTTGTGTGTCCAGCACAACCTCAATGACCAAGGATATTTAGTACAAACAACATGAATGCATAGTTCCACAAGAATCACATATTCAATGATACATCGATGTTTATACAAGGACTACTTAATAACTTTATGAATACAATGGAAATATCATCATACATGATTGCCTCTAGGGCATATTCCCAACAGGCGGCGGCGCAGCACTGCAAAGGCGGGCGACGATTAAACAGAGAAGGGAGGAAACAAAGGGGCGACCAGGCGCTCAGCTCACCACGTCTGGTTCTTGTAGGGCGTGGCGTCGGCTTCGGTGGCCTTGTGATGGCGGTGGCGGTGTGCACATGGGTGCGTGGCGTGTGGCGGTAAGCGATGCATGTGGCGGTGGCGGGTGGCGGCGGCAGCGGTGGAGGGCTTCGGTGGCGAGGACGACGGCGAGGGGTTCGGGGCTCTGGGCGGTGGCGATCTGGCTCTGGGGGGAAGAAAGGAGCGAAGGGGATGGCGCATTTAATACCCCCCCTTTAACACCGGTTCGGGGCTGGAACCGGTGTTAAAGGGAATTCTGCCAGATGTTATTACTCTTTAACACGGTTCCAGCTCAACCGTGTTAAAGAAAGGTGTGAAACGAAAATAATGCCCTTTAACACCGGTTCCTATCTGGAACCGGTGTTAAAGGGGGGGAATTTATTTCATGCATTAAAGGGCCTTTTTTAATTCAAAAAATATGATATGAATTTAGAAAATTCATATCTTTTTCATTTCAACTCAGAAAAATATGAATAATATATCATAATTTTCAGAAAAATAATATCTATCCATTCATGTAAATCATTTTCTATTTACTTTACATGAAATTTTTTAAAATAATTAAAACACTTACATATAAATTTTGATTATTCAATTCAAACAAAAATAAATTGTTAAATCCTAAAACTTTGAACATAAGAAATATTAAGCATCTAAAAATGATTTTTATTAGATCAAATCATATTTTAATGCCGCATCTTTTGTATTAACATTTTTGAATTGATTGGATATTTAAATGTCGCATCTTTTGTATACACTTGAATCTCACCAAGCCTCACTCAACTTGCATTGTTTTTTGATAAAATAGCATATTGTGAACCTAAAAATGATTTTTGTAAAAAATCATGAGCATCGTATCATGTACTTGTAGTTCATATGTGACCCACTTCCTACCGATTCGGTAGGAATTTGTCTTTTTCACCAGAGGTGGACGGAAAAGTTTCAGATCCCCCTGTTGGTACATTGTGCATATAAGGTGGTCTAGTATTTTTGTAAAATGTGTTGGTGGTTTTTTGAATTAGCCATTTGGTGGTTGCTTCACAAAACCGTCAGTTTTTTATGCTCGGAAAATGGAAAATGCCTTTTTGGTGCGATAAAAAGGAAAACTTCCTCTTGCAACATTGTTTGCCATGCCATGATGCACATGTATGCACAATATGGCCATATTATCACAAACTATGCCTTGATTCTAGCCATAACATTGGTCATTTGACCCGAAAGCCAAGAAACCTCTGGAGAGTTCGACCGCGCCACCATAGCCGACGGCCGGCCTCGTTGAAGTTAGGAGGAGGTGGGCCGTCCTCCTCGTGCCTGGCGAGCGCCCTCTCATGCTGATCCACGAAGAAGGCTTCCCAATTAGGGAAATAGTCGGGATGCCATCTGGGATTCCTCCACTGCTCCGGCGTGAGCTCGAAGTAGTAGTGGTTCGTGATGGCCATCTGGCACGCCACACCTAGAGGGACAGGAGGAACCGGCACGCCTCCGATGCTCAGCATCCAGCCGACGGGTACACAGTAGCCCGGCGGGCAGGGGTAGTTCGAGGCGCAAAGCGCCTCCGCCTCCCTGGGGGTTAGTGCTACGGTGGAAGCCATGGGAAAGAGTGATGAGGTTGCAGATATGAGTCTAGAGATGTGCAATGACAATGGAGGCCAACCCCCTACATATATATATAGTGAACTAGCGGGAAGAACTAGAGGGAAGAACTGGAGGGAAGAAAAATGGCGGGAAGAAGATCTGGCGGGAAGAAAAATGGCGGGATGAACCTTTAGTCCCGGTTGGAGACACCAACCGGGACAAAACACGAGTCAACACTAATAATAGGGGTGAGTGTCGACATTATGTCGCGGTGTACCTTTGTCCGGATGGTGTCACCAACCGGGACTAAAGATGAACCTTTAGTCCGGTTGGAGACACCACCGAGACAAAACACAATCAACACTAATAATAGGGGTGAGTGTCGACATTATGTCATGCGGCGTGTACCTTGTCCCGGATGGTGTCACCAACCGGGACTAAAGATGAACCTTTAGTCCCGGTTGGAGACACCAACCAGAACTAAAGATGAACCTTTAGTCCCGGTTGGAGACACCATCCGGGACAAAACACGAGTCAGCACTAATAATAGGGGTGAGTGTCGACATTATTTCGTTAGTGTCAACACTATGTCGATCTGCTTGTACTATAAATAGGCATCCTTGTGAGTCCAGTCCTCCAGCCAGTTTGAGGCAGGGACACCACTACGGCCAGTTTCAGGGAGATGCCGACGGAGCTGAGTCCTCCGGCATCTCCAAGAAGCTGGTCATAGAGGCACTCCCTAATATGTGAAATTAGTTATCTCCCAGGTGTATTGATCTAGTTAGAGAAGTTACAAAGCTGCAAGATGGTTTTCGAGAGCAGGGACACCACTACGGCCAGTTTTAGGGAGATGCCGACGGAGCCTAGTCCTCCCAAGATCTCCAAGAAACTGGTCATAGAACACTCCTAATATGTGACCGCAGCGTTTGGAGATCAGATCTTAATGGTAAGTACGAATCGGGACAACTTCTTCTCATAGTCCCGGTCCATCCACAAAACATGACTAACACTCAAGACATGTATTAATATTAAAAGCATGAACTAGAGTTGCATAATATGATCATGAACTTCTTGGCATATGTCCTTCCTTATGATCGCTTCAGACGTAACCATGGAGCATCTTCTTTACTTAACGGAATGCTTGGGTCAGTTTTCACTGTGAAGGGCAGAATTTCATCAAACTTATTATAATCTTCTGACATGTCTGTCTTGTCCTCGATTCCCACGATGTTTCTATTCCCTGAAAGAACTATGTGACGCTTTGGATCATCATATGATGTATTCATTTGCATATTTTTTCTTTTTTTTGGTCTGGAGGACATGTCCTTCACATAGAAAACCTGAGCCACATCATTGGCTAGGACGAATGGTTCGTCTAAGTTCTTCATAAGATTGTTGAGATCCACCGTTGTCATTCTGTACTTCTTGTCTACCTCAACCCCTCCTCCTGTTAGCTTGACCCATTTGCATCGAAACAAGGGGACCTTAAAATTAGGTCCATAGTAAAGTTCCCATATCTCCTCTATGAACCCATAATACGTGGTCTTTGCCCATTGTCTTCCTGCATCAAGCGGACACCACTATTTTGGTTGGTGCTCTTTTATCTTGGCCTATCGTGTAAAATGTATTCCCATTTATCGCGTACCCTTGGAAAGTACATCTGATCGAAGATGTTGTCCCGCCAACAAGTACGGTGATCCCCAACAGTGGTGTTATTCGTGAGAAGTCTTTGCAGCCGCCAAAACTCGCCATGTTTTCACTTATAATCCATTCATCGGGCCCGGGTGTTTGAGGCGTATTAAATTCTTGTGTTCATTGATATACGGGAAACCAAGATATATCTTTGTAAAACCGTGTAGTGTGCTTGATTGAGAGAATGCCCGTCCCTACATATCATTGCTTTACATCCTAGGGTGCCTTTTCCACGATCTCCCCTCATGTCGTGATTCGGAACACCAATCGCCTTAAGGTCGGGAATAAAATCAACACAGAACTCAATGACCTCCTCATTACATAGCCCTTGGAGATGCTTCCTTCGCCTAGCACGGTTATGAACATATTTCTTTAAGACTCCATGTACCTCTCAAAGGGAACATATTGTGTAGAAATACAGGACCGAGAATGGCAATCTCTTCTACTAGGTGAACCAGAGATGCGTCATAATATTGAAGAAGGATGGTGGGAACACCAACTCAAAGTCGACAAGACATTGGGCCACATCTGTTTGTAACCTGGTAGGCTTTACGGATCGATTACCTTACGAGATATTGCATTGAGGAATGCATATAGCTTCACAATGGGTACTCGAACATTTTCGTAGAAGCCCCTCAATGCAATCGGAAGCAATTGTGTCATAATCACGTGGCGATCATGAGACTTAAGGTTTTGGAATTTTTCTCGCCATATTTATTATTCCCTTTATATTCGACAAGAAGCCAGACGGGACCTTGATACTTCTCAGACATTCAAAAAAGATTTCTTTCTC
The DNA here is from genome assembly GCA_030063025.1 of Avena longiglumis. Lineage (NCBI taxonomy): Eukaryota > Viridiplantae > Streptophyta > Magnoliopsida > Poales > Poaceae > Avena > Avena longiglumis. Next base: position 78,198,657 of record CP125973.1, on the reverse strand, counting down.
TGCTTTGGTAAGAGCGTAGCTGGCAGGAGTTAAGTGGCATCGTTTACCCTTCTCGTTCTCAGGATGCATAGGCTCTTCAGGGCCTTCGGGCGTTGCTGGTCTGCTTCGGTGTATCTTTTGTCTTCCCATACACTCCTAGAAAGCCTAGCAGGTTCACGCAAACATTCTTCGTCATGTGCATCACGTCGATTGAAGAGCGGACCTCTAAGACTTTCCAATAGGGTAGGTCCCAAAATATAGATTGCTTCTTCCACATGGGCGTGTCCGCATCGTCATTGAAGCAGATAGACTGCCGGGACCTTTTCAAAAGATTACTTCTAGGTCCTTGACCATACCAAATACCTCCTCACCGTGCGGAGGACGGGCTTCCTCCGGGGTTACGCCAGACGTTTGAAATGCTTGCCTTTCTTTCTTCTTGGATGCGAGTTGGAAGAAATCGGCGATACCCTAGGTACACAACCTTCTTACATTTATCCAAATATACACTTTCAGTATCATCTAAATAGTATGTGCATGCATTGTATCCCTTGTTTATGCCCTGAAATGTTACTAAGAGCAGGCCAATCATTGATGGTTCTGAAAGCAATGCTCGTGGGTCAAATGGCTCCCTTTGTGCTCATCCCACATATGTACACCTGGTTTGGCCCCATTTGTAAAAGTTCTTCAACTAATGGCCTTAGGTACACATCAATGTCGTTGCGGGTTGCCTCGGGCCTTGGATGAGCATTGGCATCATAATGAACTTCCTCTTCATACACAACCAAGGAGGAAGGTTATAGATACATAGGGTCACAGGCCAGTCTTTGTGGCAGATCTGCTCACCAAAAGGATTCATGTCGTCTATACTTAGACCAAACCTTAAGTTCCTTGCGTCACGTATAAGTCGGTACTCTCGCTCGACTTTTCTCCACTATGACCCATCAGGGGTGTCTCAAAATCGCGTCTTTCTTACGGTCTTCCATGTGCCATCGCAACAACTTGGCATGCTCTTTATTTACGAAGAGCGTATTAACGTGGTATTATAGGATCATACCACATAACCTTGGCGGGAACCTTCTTCCTAGGGGCCTCGCCCTCAACATCGCCGAGATCGTCTCGTCGATCTTATACCGCGTGCGGTGCATACCGGGCATGCATCCAAATTCTCGTACTTCTCCGCGGTAGAGGATGCAGTCATTAATGCAGGCATGTATCTTACGCGTCTAATCCTAGAGGCGGACAACCTTCTTTGCTTGGTATGTCTTGTCAGGCAACTCATTATTTCTTGGAAGAAGATTCTTCATTTTACCAACAACTTTGAAAATCTGTTCGGTCACACCATTCTGCCTTCCATTGCAGCAAATCCAGGTGGCACCTAGCTTTTTGGCCATCTTCGCAAGTTGGATACAACAATGTTTTGTGATCCTTTAACATTTGCTCGACTTCTCCTTCTCCTTTTCAGTTTCACATTCTTCCTTTGCATCGATAATGGCCCGACCAAGATCATCATCGGCGGGCCCATCACTCCCTCTTGATCTTCATTATCTACCTCCGTTGCATTATCATCATATTCAGGATACATATTATGATAGTTTTCATCATCCCCTTCTTCTTCGTTGTCTTCCATCACAACCCCTTTTCTCCGTGCTTGGTCCAGCAATTATAGCTGGGCATGAAACTGGATCAAGGTGGGCGTGAATGGTTCGGTATTTGAGTAGTCTTTCTTGTTCGACGGTGAACACACGGACAAACATAAAACCATTGTGACCACGGTTTGCATTAGCCACAACGATGAAATTTTGGAGGCCCGTAATGTACTCGAAGTGCGGCGGTCACCGTACATCCATTGCCGATTCATCTGCATTAATATGTAGTATATATCAAAAATAATAGGGAGATGACCATTTATATATATAGTACATCAATGACACATGAAACTATAGTTGTCGACCTCGAAAGACGGAAAGAGCAACAAGAAAGCTTATTTTGAGCTCTCGGGCATTTCACCGAACACCTCTAGTGCATATGAAAAAACACAAACTAGCACTCTTCACACCCTCTTGCTAGGCTCCAAAATGTGAAAGAATGGAAGAGTGGGGTGTGTGTGGGCTGGTGGTGTCTTATATAGCCCTTTAACACGGTTCATGCCACGAACCGGGTGTTAAAAGGGAAGGCCAACAGTGCAGGGACCTTTAACACCGGTTCGTGGCACGAACCGGTGTTAAAGGGGGGCTCCTTTTTTGCCACAGGGTCCACGCTGGTACGGCCCCCCCTTTAACACCGGTTCGTAGAAGAACCGGTGTTAGAGCCCCTTTTCAGGATCACCAAAAGACCTTGTTTCCACTAGTGCTACCCAACCCAAACAGATGACTTATCCAAGAGGCTCCAACATCAAGGATGGTGACACCAACAACAACCAAGAGGACAACATGAGATAACTTATAGTAACCCAAAACCAGTTGAGCCAAGAGACAACTCAGCTTTTAGCCAACAACAATGGACTAGACCCAGCCATACAAAGGATTTTGAAACTTCAATCCCAATTGTTGCAAGGATTGGTTACTCAAATGATCATCATGAGAGAAAACTTTTCCCAAAGAGCTAATGACAACAAGGATGACAAAAATGCTATTCTAGAGGGAACCCAAGTTTGCAATAATTTTAGATACAAGGATCATTCATCCAAGGAACATGAAGATCAATGCCCCAAGAAGAGAGAAAGATCTCCCACTCATGAAGAACATGAACTAGAAGAACTCCTAGCTTTGGAGAAACCCAAAAAGAAGAAAAAAGACATAAGCCAATTGCAGTGTTACAATTGCAAAGAGATGGGACACTATGCCAGTGAATGCCCAGAAAAGAAGAAGAACCAAAGAAACAAACAAAAAGCAATGATACCAAAGGAAAAGAAAGATATCAGCCAAGTGATGTGCAAACACTGCAAAGAGTTAGGACATTATGCAAACAACTGTCTAGAAAAGATGAAGCATAAGATAAACCATCCTATGAGGGATCTCAGCCTTGTCACATGTTTCAAATGCAGGGAACTAGGACACTATGCAAACAATTGTCCAGAAAGGATGGAGAACAAGTTAAACAAGTCTATGAAGGATCTCAACCTTGGCCCATGAGTCAAGCATGGAAATTAAGGACATAAATGCAACTGTTTGCTTAGAGAAAGTATTTCTCATGATCCCAAGAAGGTCAATATGTAATTTTTGTTTGAAAATTTTAAGGGTGGTAGTACCCTAGTTGTTTTGAACCTGCTTGTAACCCTAGCCTCCCCAAATCTCGGGACGAGATTTATTTTAAGGGTGGTAGCCTGTCACATCCCAAGATTTTCCAAATCTTGTAATGTGAAAATAAATGAATAAAATAAAAGTTTGTTTGAATTTCAAGGCCAGAAGAAACTTTTTGAATTCAATTGGAACTTCAAACCCATTTGAATCAAATAAAATCCTAAAGGGATTTAAAAAGATAAACATTTTAAATAAAGGAAAACAAAATATTTTGGAAATACTATTTTGGATCATTAAAATAAAAGGATTTGGTTTTCAATTGAAATAAAGGTTTTATAGATAAAGATTATTTTATAAAGCCAAATTAAACCTTGGCCAAGCTTTGAAATTAAAACATTTTGTTTGGAATAAAAATAGCAAAGGTTTTTGCTTAAATAAATTAATAAGGAGTTAATATCCATTTTATTTAAATAAAAGGTTTTACCATTTAATTAAAACATCAAAAACTTATTTATTTATTTTAAATAAGTTTTCCCAATATTTTATATTCTCAAATAAAACCTACTGAATTGTTTTGGTTTTGTTTTAGATTTCAAAATAAATATTAAATAAAACAAATCCTATTTGATTTAATAACTAAGGCCCATTTATTTAATTGTTAATGGACCATAAATAAAAATGTTATTTTGTTTTAAACAAGTTTCCAAGTATTCTTTATTTTAAAATAAAACCTACTGATTTGCTTTTGAAATTATTTGGATTTAAAATGGAGATTTTATTAATTAAATCAAACCCTACTTTATTAAATAACAAATGATCCATTTTTAATGAATGGATCCTACAAAGAATAAAAAATATTATTTTATTTTTGGGATTTGGTTTGTGTTGATAAACAGAACCAAAAACTCATTACAATTGTTTGAATTGTTTGAATTATTTGAATGCTTGAATAGTTGGATGAAATTGAAAACAGAAAATAAATTTGGAAAAAGAAAAAGGAATCAGACAGAAAAAAAATAGAACAGCCCACCGTCTGGCCCAGCTCCAACCCAACAGCCCACCTAGCCCACCTGTTCCCACACCCCGAATCGTTTTCTTTCACCCAGCAACTTACCCACCGAGCGACTGACTACTGGCCCCACCTCCACTTCCTTTCTCTCACTGCCAGAGGACCCCACACCACGCCCCCCTTCTTCCCCACCCGCGGACCACGCCTTTTCCCCCCCTCACCGGCCGTTGTAGGCAAGTTAAACCCGACGTAATTCGCATTGAAGGATGGATTAAACCCGCCATTGACCATGCCTAATAAAACGCCAGCACCTCCTCTCTCGTTCCCCTCTGTCTCCTCCCCCAAGCACGCCCCCAGGGTGCCGTATTTCGCCAGACACTCCCTCTGTCTCCGACGACCCTTCTCGCTGATTCCGTCCAGCACACGCCCCCTTCTGCTTCCTCGAGCACGCAGATGTGATCAGCACTCCCCAGCGGATCTTTCTGCAGCCGCAACTCACCCGTGGGCGCCCCAGAGCGTTGGCTCCGCCCACTTCTGAGCACCACCGCGTCTACTGCAAACTCCGGCGAGTCTTACTGGTAAGCTCGGACCTCCCCGATGCCATTCACTGATGCTCACATACTCCTTAGTACCAGGCGCGCCTAACACACCCTCTGCCTTGCTTCGGCGAGCCCTGTAGCCTCGCCCTGACAACGTCTGACCGCACCCGAGAACCAGAGCATCTCCGGCGAGGAATTCCGACGACACCCGTGCGCCCCTTGCCTTCTCGCGAGTACCTTGAGCTTCACCACGATCCCGCGATTCTGGTGAGCATCTCCTTCTTCTCCCTCGCTCGCATCGTCGACAACCTCGCGACAGAGCGCCACGCAAGACAAATACGCCGCTCCTTTAGGTCAAACACGCGGCGTTAGATGCAGATCCAATGGCTACGAAGAATCACTTAACACGAAGGGTATGCGTTCAGTCGATCGACTTGATCCAACGCGCGTAATAGCCAATCCGCATTTAAACGGTATGGGTGAATGAGATTAAGACGCGTGGCACCAGACGTTTGAGAATAGAGTTTGAAATCAGATTTAAATGCCATTTTCAAACCTCTGTAACTTTCAAACCACACGTCCAAAAATTTCAAATTTTATATCATTGGATTCAGGAGAACAAGCCCTAGCCAACCATGCCCTTGGTTTAGCAAATAGTATCTGTTTGTTTGCTTGTTTTTGCAGATTCATTTGTATGCTTATTTAGATTAGAAAAATTGTTTAAAATTGATTTTAGGGTTAAAACTTTTGCAAAATGGTTTGTTGTGACCTTACTGACCCTAGGAACCAACCCATGGTTTTGAAAATGAAATTGGAAAAATTTAGAATGGATTAATTGAATTAGTCTATTTCTAGCTAAATAAAGATAATGGTTTTATTATGAAAAAGGATTTTGGAATAAAAACCTTGGGAAAATATTTTGATTCAAAGCTACTGAACCAAAACACCAAGACTTGAGAGTTAGAAACTTTTAGTGAGAAACTTAAAGATTTTTGATTTGATAAAACCATTTTCCACCATATAAAATGTTGAATGGATTTTAAAATAGTTTTTGGGCAAAACCCTCTAACTAATGACTTTGCCATTTTGGTAAATGACCAATTTGGAACTTACAAAGTTTAGAAGCCTAGTGGAGACCATCCTTGCAATAGAACCAACCTTTGCATGCTTATGCATGACTTAGATTCCATTACTTTGTGTGTGAAAAAATGTTTGTTTGACTTTGGTTGGAATGTGAATTGAATTTGTGTTTTCTTGATTGACTTGTAGAGAAGTGTGAGACTAGCAAGATCAAGGAGTGAACCACTATTCCCTACCAAAAGGCAAGTGATGCTTCATACTTTTTGTCCCATTACTTTCACTATGCATTAGTGATTTTGCTAAGTAAAACTTGCATAGATTTTGCTAAGTATAGACCTTGCTATAGGAAAACCTAGAAGATGAATCCTTAGTAGGATTTTCCTAAGTTAAGATTCCTACTACTATCAAGCTTAGCCTAGCTAATAGAAAACATGGGTGGAAAATATATTCACACTATGGAAAAATCTCTAAGTCTGATGACTTATGTTTTGTTTAATAAAACAACTAAGTTAATGAATCACCTGGGTGGAATGGAAGGATTGGTTTATGTTGAGTGGTTCACAAGGCCCATGTTTATGGTTGACCTTGTGTATCTCACTTGTGGATGGCCACCCAGGAAACAGAGATTTGAGATGTCAAATGTTGAGAAGCTTCAAGTGCAACCACTTGGCAATATGGGCTCTGCCATGATCATATAGGTTGCAAGAACTTAGCCATATGGACAGTTGGTGGTAGTGTTTGATAGGTTGGAACGCGTCCATTTTGGTCTAAGGTAAATCTTCTGAAAGATCTTGTCTTGGGAAACCAAGTCTTGTGGGGAAAGTGCACCACCTCTGCAGAGTGTAAAATCTAAGTACTTAGCCATGTCCCTGGTAAAGGACAATTTGAGCATCAAGACATGGAAGCAATCAAGAATCTCATCATTCAAATTTCTAAGTTAAAATCTTGTGGTTTGAACAAGGGTTGTTTGAAATATTCAATCTTTGATTGAGAGATGCCTTGTAAAGGTTCTTCATTCTTTGATTGAGAAAAATGATTTTGTCAAAACAAAAACTTAGTATTTTCAAATGATAAGGAAAATCTATTTTGAGAAATGCAAGCCTCAACCCCACTTAGCCAAATGCATATAGATGATAGATTCCACTATACTACCATAGTATCACTTGCCAATACAATTCAAATGTATTGACCCTTTGTGGCTGTAACTTGTATGTTGCAGGTTTGATTGATTTTAGTGAAGATTGATTGATTAGGATTACAAAGTCTACAACAAACATCTGCCTGTGGCACTTTGAAGATGTAGGACCCCATGCTTATAATTATCCCGATGTAATGTAATGTAATAGCCATATGAGCTATGAAAGATGTAATGAAATTATGTTATTCCTGGTTATAAAGTTATATTATGACCTTTGTTTCTTGATATTACATCTTAACTGTGGATGCTAGCTATTGATCCAGGGACTAGCATTGTAAACACAGGGGGCTCTATCTTATTAAAGATTGGGACCCTTACACAAGCGTAGCCTCTCATTCTGAACCTACTTTTACAAAGTATATTACTTTCTCGCTATGATGCAAATGATTTCAATGTGGTCTTTTGTTAGTAGTTAGGGTTACCTATCTGCTACATAGTTTCCATGTTGTAGCCTTATACTCCTGATCCACTGCTCCTAGCATACCTTGGTTTGGCGTCTGAGCGTTGCTAGAGCTTCTGAGATCGATAGATTAGCTATGCATAGTATCAACGTCTGATCTATCCGAACGATGAATCAGAGGTGCCAGAGAATCTAGAAAGGTAGGAGTTGGTGACATTTCTGAAGGAGTTAACTAAATCTGCTAAGGCTTGTATGAGAGGCCACGTTGGGTGTGGTTTTTGTAGTCCCATGCTCGCCACCACTAGGAACTGAGTTCTTACCTTTGGAACCAAGACGAGCGTGCAACCACACGGGGCCTGGACAACCTCATGACTGACTAACTTGCCTAGTATATTCCATGAGTCACATAGTTCGGGCGTTCCATTCGACATATGCATAGAAAATCTTTTGAAAGATTTGCCGCGTGACGATGGTCCATTCATAATAGGTAGGGAAGCATGGACCGGGTTGCTTGGGGTAGATAGCGCCCCTGGTAAACCAACCTCGCCTCACATCTTTAAGTACCGTCTTCGTGATTTGACCCGTTATGGCGGAATCATACTTATTGCGTGACTCATGGTCTCGGCGAAAGCAAGGTAAAGGTTGTGGTCAACCACCCTCTGCCAGCCTTCCAAGGAAGAGGGCTAATAATTTGGCATTAAGAATCGGTTGGTGCGTGTGGGTAAAGTTGTACACCCCTGCAGGGTTAAATCTTTTCGAAAAGCCGTGTTCACGGTTAGGAATGACTTGGCGACGAGACTTAGATCATAGATAACATTAACCACTATAAAACTTGTTGATCCACGTGTGCTTAAGGATGCTTCCTCCTGGTCGAGGGGGTGATCCTAGATAGGAGGTACTGATGAAGCTGGTGGTTATCGAGATGTGATGAACAAGATGAAGAAGTCGCTATCTTATCTCTTTTAAAAGATTCTGTGTAGACGAGCCTCTTCTCTCTCTTGTTTACAAATAAAGATTGCTTTCCGCAAAAGAAAATCCAGAAAAAGCCTTTCTAGCCAGATCATTACAGAAATGAATTCCAGAAAATAACAAAACAAAAGAAAAAGGAATATTACGCCAGCATGACGCCCGGCTGATGTCATCAAATGGGAAGCCCCCAGGTCGAGCACGGATCTCTCGATCCCGTGCGCGCCTGGATGCGTGCTTGGCGGCGTTCGAAATAGGAGGCCGAGGCGAACGTTAGAGTGGCGGCGCCGCCTCGGTATGGTAAACGGAGCTACGCCAGCGACAAGGAACAGCAGCTGCGGCGTCGGGTGCTCGTCGGGCCAGCGGCACAGCGCAAGAGGGGAGGAACGGGGAGGTCCAGGAGGACCGTTGGCTCACCACGATCACGTCAGCGAGGTCGTTGAAGCACGGGATGGCCGGAGACAAGGAAATCCACGGCGGCGGTGGTCGTCGGTGACGAAGAAGAACGAGTCGAGGGCGACGATTTACTGCGCCCCCCTTTGATTCCTTCGGCGGGAAGGATCCTCAGAGCGCGGCGGAGCTCAAGGCATCATCGGCGAGGCACGGGAAGGCCGGAGACGCGGGATCGACGGAGCTAGGGTTTCGAACTGGCGCGGTCCAGAGGAAGAGAGAGCGCGCGCGAGGGAAGTGAGAGGATAGTGTTGAGAGGAGGGCGTGTGCGCGTTTCTTAGCCTCCACTGGGGGCGGTGGCGCTGATCTTGAAGCGTGGCAGCATCGGGTGGCCAGAAGTGAGCCACCGAGCAGCTTCGCGTCACGGGGAAGAAGATGACGTCGAAGCGGTACGGGCCTGCTCCTGGGCCCCGGGTGGGCTGACCTAGGCCGCGAGAGAGGGAGAAAGGGGAGGAGTCTTGCTGGGCTGTGGCCTGGCTTGCCCTCTGGCTCTATTTTTTTAACAGAAGCTTTTCCTTTTTCTAATTTTGATTTATGTTTGTAGTTTCAAAATCACTTACTGTTTTGAATAATTCAGAAATGCAAGACTTTGTTAGAAATATTTGAAATATTTCACGGGCCCTGTTAATCCTTTTGGGCTCCAAACATTTTGTGACTTTCAAAATTCAAACTATTTGAATGGGGTTTCAAAGAGAGGGAAGGGATTAGGGTTTTGAATTTGCATTCTTAAACCACACCCTTGAACTTATGCATACATTTTATTGATTTAAACAGATGCATGCAATGCTTAGGTACTAATTGCATATTACAAACTTGGGCTGTTTTAGAAAAGAAGGCACGGTACTTAGATCGAAGACGATCTTCTCGTTCCCAGGTTGCTTCATCCTCAGAGTGATGAGACCACTGAATTTTCAGGAGCTTGATATTTTGACGACGACTTTTGCGCTCGGTTTCATCAAGGATACGAACAGGATACTCACGATAAGTCAGGAGTTTGGTGATCAACACCACGGACAGGATCTTTGAAGCAACGCTTGAGTTGTGACACATGAAAGACGTCATGCACCTCAGGGAAGTTTGCAGGCAACTCCAACTTGTATGCGAGGTACCTTGCTTGGATAGAAGACGAAAAGGACCAACATAGTGGGGATATAGTTTGCCTTTGATGCCGAAACGATGGACCCCCTTTAAAGGAGTGACCCGAAGATAAGCTTGATCACCAACTTCATAATCAATATGTTGATGGTGACGGTCATCATAACTTTTAAAGGAGTGCGGACAGAAGCAACGATCTCGAATGATACAAACTTGATCTTCTGCTTCCTGGATCATATCCGGACCAAAGAACTTTCTTTCGCCGGTTTCTGACCAGTTCAAAGGAGTGCGACAGGTTCTTCCATATAGAAACTGGAATGGTGCCATACCAATACTGGATTGAAAACTGTTGTTGTAGGAGAATTCAGCAAAAGGGAGGCATTTCTCCCAGTTCTTGCCAAAAGATATGACACACGCTCTTAGCATGTCTTCAAGAATTTGATTCACTCTTTCGGTTTGACCACCAGTACTAGGATGATAGGCTGTGCTGAAGGAGAGGCGAGTTCCCATGGCAGCTTGGAAGGTTGTCTAAAACCTTGAGGTGAACAAACTCCCTCGGTCAGAGACGATTTTCTTCGGAATCCCATGAAGAACAACTATTCGAGAGATGTATAGATCTGCTAACTGACTAGCATTGTTACTCTCATGAACAGGTAGAAAGTGAGCAACCTTGGACAGATAGTCAACGATTACCCAGATAGCATCATTTCCTTTCTGAGTCTTAGGAAGGCCAGTGATGAAATCCATACCAACTTCATACCATTTCCACTCAGGTATCTTTTGTGGTTGTAGGAGACCAGCGGGTCTTTGGTGCTCAGCTTTGACGCGACGGCAAACATCACATTCAGCTACAAAACGAGCTATATCCTTCTTCATACCAGACCACCAGAATCTTTGACGAAGATCCCGATACATCTTGGTACCTCTAGGGTGGATAGAAAGAGGTGATTCATGAGCCTCTTGGAGAATTAATTCCCTCAATTTTGTTCTCTTCGGCACTACCAGACGGTCACCAAAATAAAGACCTTGCTTATCAACACGAAACACTTAGCAACTCCGCTAGCAATGTTCCCTTTGATCTCAGCAATTTCAGAATCATGTTTGAGCAAGCTTGATGTCATCCTCTATAGAAGACTTCACTTCAAGGGTAGAAAGGAATCCACGAGGAACTACTTCAAGATTCAATCGAACAAATTCCTCATGAAGAGAAGGTTGAGATTGTTTGATCACCAAATTGTTGCAATAAGACTTACGACTTAGCGCATCATCGAAAACATTGGCTTTTCTAGGTTGATAGTTGAGACCCAAATCATAGTCCTTGATGAGTTCCAACCATCTTCTTTGCCTGAGATTCAGATCAGGTTGTGTGAAAAGATACTTGACTCGATGATCAAGTATAACTTCATAGCGGCTACCAAGAAGGTAATGTCGCCATTGCTTAAGAGCATGAACAATAGCTGCAAGCTCCAGATCATGAGTTGGGTAGTTGTTCTCATGTGGTTTTAGCTGTCAGGAAGCATAAGCCACCACATGCCCATCTTGCATCAACACACATCCGAGACCTTGGGGGGAAGCATCCCAGAATACAACAAAGTCTTTGCTTGTGTCCGGAAGAACTAACACGGGTGTAGTGGTTAACTTGGTTTTAAACATCTGGAAGCTCTCTTTAGCCTTATCAGACCATTCAAATTTCTTATCCTTCTTAAGAAGATCAGTCATCGGCTTTGCAATTCTGGAGAAGTTCTCGATGAATCGACGGTAATAACCAGCCACCCCGAGAAAACTTCGGACATCCTTCACGGATTTAGGAGACTCCCAGTCGAGGATAGTTTGAACCTTATCGGGGATAACAGCAACCCCTAGAGCGGAAACAACATGACCAAGGAATAGGAGCTCTTGTAACCAGAACTCACATTTGGAAAACTTGGCATAGAGACGATGTTCTCGAAGTTTGGTTAACACCAAACGAAGATGTTGATGCTCTTTTCGATCTTAGAATAGACCAGATTATCATCGGTATATACCACGACGAACTTGTCAAGATAATCCATGAAGACAGAGTTCATGAGCCGCATGAAAGTGGCTGGAGCATTGGTAAAACCAAAGGACATGACTGTATACTCGTAAAGACCATAACGAGTGGTGAAAGCAGTTTTTGGAATATCTTCTTTACGGATCTTTATCTGGTGATACCCTGGCCTTAGATCCATTTTGGAAAAGACAGTGGCACCACTTAACTGATCAAAGAGATCATTGATCCTAGGGAGAGTATACTTGTTCTTGATAGTCACATCATTGAGGGGGCGATAATCCACGACCAGACGCGGTATATTGGTATCCCGCTTTTTGACAAAGATGGTAGGACATCCCCAAGAATATGTGCTGGGCTGAATGTATTATTTTCCTTCTAACTCCTCTAATTGCTTCTTCAACTCCACAAGATCATGAGGAGGCATACGATAGGGTCTTTTAGAAACAGGAGCAGTTCAAGGAACTAGCTCTATGACAAACTCCACACTTCGATCAGGTGGCATGCCAGACAACTACTCAGGAAAGACATCCGGAAATACGGACCATGGAAACATCTTGGATCTCTAACGGAGGTAGAACTTCAAGAGCATACAACTCGCTTCAGAATAGAAACAGTGAAGGAGATAGTGACCCCACGGTCCAATACTTGACTATTATGCCGGAGGACTAGTCAGTCACATACTTGGTTGTACAATCGAGAATAGCTTGATAACGGGTCAACCAGTCCATGCCCAAAATGATGTCAATATCAGTTGACTTGAGGGCGATCAAATAAGTGGGGAAAATTGAAATGCAACTTCGATTAGATTCCCATGGCTAACCATGGTGGAACACCACCTAGAATCGGGAGACTGAACTAGCAGAGGAACAGATAACCCCTCAAAACTTATCCCATGCATTTGAGCAAAAGCTTGTGACAGGAATGAACGTGATGCTCCAGAATCAAACAAAACTTTAGCTGGAATTTGATTGATACGAAGCGTACCCATGATGATGCTTGGATCTTCCTGATCCTCCTCAGCAGAGATATGGTTCAGGCGTCCTTTTCCAGCACCTTGGTACTCATCATTCTTCTTTGGGGGTTGTGCCTTCTCAGCAACACTCTTTTGAGGACAGTCTCTTGCATAGTGACCAGGTTGGCGACAATTGAAGCATATGAGGCTTGATCCAGTACCAGCAGGAGGATAATTTGATCCACCAGCATTGCTTGGAGTAGCATTCCAACGAGGAGCATATCCAGAAGTCCTTGGAGTATAAGGAGCACGTGGCACAACACTATAAGGCACGAAGACATGATGCTTCTTATTACCAGAACTAGCCTTGTTGTACCCCTCCTGAGGACGCTTACGAGTTTCTTCATACTCCACCTTCCCACTCTCGGCTTTCATAGCCTTATTAACAAGACCTTGAAAGTTAACAAAATCCATGAGATGGAGATCACGACGAACCTCAGGATCCAGTCCCTTGCGGAACAGAGCTTGCTTCTTAAAATCATTGGAGACCTCTTCAGTAGCATAGCAGGCAAGACGATTAAAGTTGCACTAGTAATCACACACGGAACCAGTGCCCTGCTTAAGCTTGAGGAACTCCTCCCTCTTTTGATCCATCAGACCCTCCGGAATATGATAAGCTCGGAAGGCTTCAGTGAACTCTTGCCATGTAACAACATGTTGAGCTGCTTACATAGCCAAGAAATTTTCCCACCAGGAGTTTGCTGCTCCCTCCAGATGATAGGCAGCAAAAGTCACCCAATCAGCTTGAGCAACATGACCAACCTGATATCATTTTCAGTACTATAGATATGCGGTATGCAGTACCACAGGGCTCAGAGGATGGTTCTGACTCAGAACTTCCTATTGAGAATTCAGATGGTTGGAGGATGGGATCATATAATGGATCTCATGAACACCAGATGTCCACAGATGGTTCCTTTCCTATTGATACAAACTTGATCTTCTGCTTCCTGGATCATATCCGGACCAAAGAACTTTCTTTCGCCGGTTTCTGACCAGTTCAAAGGAGTGCGACAGGTTCTTCCATATAGAAACTGGAATGGTGCCATACCAATACTGGATTGAAAACTGTTGTTGTAGGAGAATTCAGCAAAAGGGAGGCATTTCTCCCAGTTCTTGCCAAAAGATATGACACACGCTCTTAGTATGTCTTCAAGAATTTGATTCACTCTTTCGGTTTGACCACCAGTACTAGGATGATAGGCTGTGCTGAAGGAGAGGCGAGTTCCCATGGCATCTTGGAAGGTTGTCTAAAACCTTGAGGTGAACAAACTCCCTCGGTCAGAGACGATTTTCTTCGGAATCCCATGAAGAACAACTATTCGAGAGATGTATAGATCTGCTAACTGACTAGCATTGTTACTCTCATGAACAGGTAGAAAGTGAGCAACCTTGGACAGATAGTCAACGATTACCCAGATAGCATCATTTCCTTTCTGAGTCTTAGGAAGGCCAGTGATGAAATCCATACCAACTTCATACCATTTCCACTCAGGTATCTTTTGTGGTTGTAGGAGACCAGCGGGTCTTTGGTGCTCAGCTTTGACGCGACGGCAAACATCACATTCAGCTACAAAACGAGCTATATCCTTCTTCATACCAGACCACCAGAATCTTTGACGAAGATCCCGATACATCTTGGTACCTCTAGGGTGGATAGAAAGAGGTGATTCATGAGCCTCTTGGAGAATTAATTCCCTCAATTTTGTTCTCTTCGGCACTACCAGACGGTCACCAAAATAAACAGTACCTTGCTTATCAACACAGAAACACTTAGCAACTCCGCTAGCAATGTTCCCTTTGATCTCAGCAATTTCAGAATCATGTTTGAGCAAGCTTGATGTCATCCTCTATAGAAGACTTCACTTCAAGGGTAGAAAGGAATCCACGAGGAACTACTTCAAGATTCAATCGAACAAATTCCTCATGAAGAGAAGGTTGAGATTGTTTGATCACCAAATTGTTGCAATAAGACTTACGACTTAGCGCATCATCGACAACATTGGCTTTTCTAGGTTGATATTTGAGACCCAAATCATAGTCCTTGATGAGTTCCAACCATCTTCTTTGCCTGAGATTCAGATCAGGTTGTGTAAAAAGATACTTCAGACTCTGATGATCCGAGTATAACTCGCAACGGCTACCAAGAAGGTAATGTCGCCATTGCTTAAGAGCATGAACAACAGCTGCAAGCTCCAGATCATGAGTTGGGTAGTTGTTCTCATGTGGTTTTAGCTGTCAGGAAGCATAAGCCACCACATGCCCATCTTGCATCAACACACATCCGAGACCTTGGGGGGAAGCATCCCAGAATACAACAAAGTCTTTGCTTGTGTCCGGAAGAACTAACACGGGTGTAGTGGTTAACTTGGTTTTAAACATCTGGAAGCTCTCTTTAGCTTTATCAGACCATTCAAATTTCTTATCCTTCTTAAGAAGATCAGTCATCGGCTTTGCAATTCTGGAGAAGTTCTCGATGAATCGACGGTAATAACCAGCCATCCCGAGAAAACTTCGGACATCCTTCACGGATTTAGGAGACTCCCAGTCGAGGATAGTTTGAACCTTATCGGGGATAACAGCAACCCCTAGAGCGGAAACAACATGACCAAGGAATAGGAGCTCTTGTAACCAGAACTCACATTTGGAAAACTTGGCATAGAGACGATGTTCTCGAAGTTTGGTTAACACCAAACGAAGATGTTCAGTGTGCTCTTTTTCAGTCTTAGAATAGACCAGATTATCATCGGTATATACCACGACGAACTTGTCAAGATACTCCATGAAGACAGAGTTCATGAGCCGCATGAAAGTGGCTGGAGCATTGGTAAAACCAAAGGACATGACTGTATACTCGTAAAGAACATAACGAGTGGTGAAAGTAGTTTTTGGAATATCTTCTTTACGGATCTTTATCTGGTGATACCCTGGCCTTAGATCCATTTTGGAAAACATAGTGGCACCACTTAACTGATCAAAGAGATCATTGATCCTAGGGAGAGTATACTTGTTCTTGATAGTCACATCATTGAGGGGGCGATAATCCATGACCAGACGCGGTATATTGGTATCCCGCTTTTTGACAAAGATGGTAGGACATCCCCAAGAATATGTGCTGGGCTGAATGTATTATTTTCCTTCTAACTCCTCTAATTGCTTCTTCAACTCCACAAGATCATGAGGAGGCATACGATAGGGTCTTTTAGAAACAGGGCGATTCAAGGAACTAGCTCTATGACAAACTCCACACTTGATCGGGTGGCATGCCGCACAACTACTCAGAAAGACATCCGAAAATACAGACCATGGAAACATCTTGGATCTCTAACGGAGGTAGAACTTCAAGAGCATACAACTCGCTTGAGAATAGAAACATGAAGGAGATAGTGACCCTACGGTCCAATACTTGAATTATGCCAGCAGGACTAGTCAGTCACATACTTGGTTGTACAATCGAGAATAGCTTGATAGGGTCAACCGGTCCATGCCCAAAATGATGTCAATATCGGTTGACTTGAGGCGATCAAATAAGTGGGGAAAATTGAAATGCAACCGATTAGATTCCATGGCTAACCATGGTGGAACACCACCTAGAATCGGAGGCTGAACTAGGAGAGCAGATAACCCTCAAAACTTATCCCATGCATTTGAGCAAAAGCTTGTGACAGGAATGAACGTGATGCTCCAGAATCAAACAAAACTTTAGCTGGAATTTGATTGATACGAAGCGTACCCATGATGATGCTTGGATCTTCTGATCCTCCTCGGCAAGATATGGTTCAGGCGTCCTTTTCGGCTTGGTACTCATCATTCTTCTTTGGGGTTGTGCCTTCTCAGCAACACTCTTTTGAGGACAGTCTCTTGCATAGTGACCAGGTTGGCGACAATTGAAGCATATGAGGCTTGATCCAGTACCAGCAGGAGGATAATTTGATCCACCAGCATTGCTTGGAGTAGCATTCCAACGAGGAGCATATCCAGAAGTCCTTGGAGTATAAGGAGCACGTGGCACAACACTATAAGGCACGAAGACATGATGCTTCTTATTACCAGAACTAGCCTTGTTGTACCCCTCCTGAGGACGCTTACGAGTTTCTTCATACTCCACCTTCCCACTCTCGGCTTTCATAGCCTTATTAACAATACCTTGAAAGTTAACAAAATCCATGAGATGGAGATCACGACGAACCTCAAGATCCAGTCCCTTGCGGAACAGAGCTTGCTTCTTAAAATCATTGGAGACCTCTTCAGTAGCATAGCAGGCAAGACGATTAAAGTTGCACTAGTAATCACACGCGGAACCAGTGCCCTGCTTAAGCTTGAGGAACTCCTCCCTCTTTTGATCCATCAGGCCCTCCGGAATATGATAAGCTCGGAAGGCTTCAGTGAACTCTTGCCATGTAACAACATGTTGAGCTACTTACATAGCCAAGAAATTTTCCCACCAGAGTTTTTGCTCCTCCGGATGATAGGCAAAAGTCACCCAATCAGCTTGAGCAACATGACCAACCTAATATCATTTTCAGTACTATAGATATGCGGTATGCAGTACCACAGGGCTCAGAGGATGGTTCTGACTCAAAAATTCCTATTGAGAATTCAGATGGTTGGAGGATGGGATCATATAATGGATCTCATGAACACCAGATGTCCACAGATGGTTCCTTTCCTATTGATACAAACTTGATCTTCTGCTTCCTGGATCATATCCGGACCAAAGAACTTTCTTTCGCCGGTTTCTGACCAGTTCAAAGGAGTGATGGTTCTTCCATATAGAAACGGAATGGTGCCATACCAATCGATTGAAAACTGTTGTTGTAGGAGAATTCAGCAAAGGAGGCATTTCTCTAGTTCTTGCCAAAGATATGACACGCTCTTAGCATGTCTTCAAGAATTTGATTCACTCTTTCGGTTTGACCACCAGTACTAGGATGATAGGCTGTGCTGAAGGAGAGGCGAGTTCCCATGGCAGCTTGGAAGGTTGTCTAAAACCTTGAGGTGAACAAACTCCCTCGGTCAGAGACGATTTTCTTCGGAATCCCATGAAGAACAACTATTCGAGAGATGTATAGATCTGCTAACTGACTAGCATTGTTACTCTCATGAGTAGAAAGTGAGCAACCTTGGACAGATAGTCAACGATTACCCAGATAGCATCATTTCCTTTCTGAGTCTTAGGAAGGCCAGTGATGAAATCCATACCAACTTCATACCATTTCCACTCAGGTATCTTTTGTGGTTGTAGGAGACCGGCGGTCTTTGGTGCTTTCGACTTTGTGTGACGGCAAACATCACATTCACTACAAACGAGCTATATCCTTCTTCATACCAGACCACCAGAATCTTTGACGAAGATCCCGATACATCTTGGTACCTCTAGGGTGGATAGAAAGAGGTGATTCATGAGCCTCTTGGAGAATTAATTCCCTCAATTTTGTTCTCTTCGGCACTACCACGGTCACCAAAATAATGATTACTTGCTTATCAACACGAAACACTTAGCAACTCGCTTAGCAATGTTCCTTGATCTCAGCAATTTCAGAATCATGTTTGAGCAAGCTTGATGTCATCCTCTATAGAAGACTTCACTTCAAGGGTAGAAAGGAATCCACGAGGAACTACTTCAAGATTCAATCGAACAAATTCCTCATGAAGAGAAGGTTGAGATTGTTTGATCACCAAATTGTTGCAATAAGACTTACGACTTAGCGCATCATCGACAACATTGGCTTTTCTAGGTTGATATTTGAGACCCAAATCATAGTCCTTGATGAGTTCCAACCATCTTCTTTGCCTGAGATTCAGATCAGGTTGTGTAAAAAGATACTTCAGACTCTGATGATCCGAGTATAACTCGCAACGGCTACCAAGAAGGTAATGTCGCCATTGCTTAAGAGCATGAACAACAGCTGCAAGCTCCAGATCATGATTTGGGTAGTTGTTCTCATGTGGTTTTAGCTGTCAGGAAGCATAAGCCACCACATGCCCATCTTGCATCAACACACATCCGAGACCTTGGGGGGAAGCATCCCAGAATACAACAAAGTCTTTGCTTGTGTCCGGAAGAACTAACACGGGTGTAGTGGTTAACTTGGTTTTAAACATCTGGAAGCTCTCTTTAGCTTTATCAGACCATTCAAATTTCTTATCCTTCTTAAGAAGATCAGTCATCGGCTTTGCAATTCTGGAGAAGTTCTCGATGAATCGACGGTAATAACCAGCCATCCCGAGAAAACTTCGGACATCCTTCACGGATTTAGGAGACTCCCAGTCGAGGATAGTTTGAACCTTATCGGGGATAACAGCAACCCCTAGAGCGGAAACAACATGACCAAGGAATAGGAGCTCTTGTAACCAGAACTCACATTTGGAAAACTTGGCATAGAGACGATGTTCTCGAAGTTTGGTTAACACCAAACGAAGATGTTCAGTGTGCTCTTTTTCAGTCTTAGAATAGACCAGATTATCATCGGTATATACCACGCATTTAACTTGTCAAGATACTCCATGAAGACAGAGTTCATGAGCCGCATGAAAGTGGTGGAGCATTGGTAAAACCAAAGGACATGACTGTATATAAGTAAGAACATAACAGTGGTGAAAGTAGTTTTGGAATATCTTCTTTACGGATCTTTATCTGGTGATACCCTGGCCTTAGATCCATTTTGGAAAAGACAGTGGCACCACTTAACTGATCAAAGAGATCATTGATCCTAGGGAGAGTATACTTGTTCTTGATAGTCACATCATTGAGGGGGCGATAATCCACGACCAGACGCGGTATATTGGTATCCCGCTTTTTGACAAAGATGGTAGGACATCCCCAAGAATATGTGCTGGGCTGAATGTATTATTTTCCTTCTAACTCCTCTAATTGCTTCTTCAACTCCACAAGATCATGAGGAGGCATACGATAGGGTCTTTTAGAAACAGGAGCAGTTCAAGGAACTAGCTCTATGACAAACTCCACACTTCGATCAGGTGGCATGCCAGACAACTACTCAGGAAAGACATCCGAAAATACACAGACCATGGAAACATCTTGGATCTCTAACGGAGGTAGAACTTCAAGAGCATACAACTCTGCTTCAGGAATAGAAACAGCTGAAGGAGATAGTGACCCTACGGTCCAATACTTGACTGTTATGCCAGCAGGACTAGTCAGAGTCACATACTTGGTTGTACAATCGAGAATAGCTTGATAACGGGTCAACCAGTCCATGCCCAAAATGATGTCAATATCAGTTGACTTGAGGGCGATCAAATAAGTGGGGAAAATTGAAATGCAACTTCGATTAGATTCCCATGGCTAACCATGGTGGAACACCACCTAGAATCGGGAGACTGAACTAGCAGAGGAACAGATAACCCCTCAAAACTTATCCCATGCATTTTAGCAAAAGCTTGTGACAGGAATGAACGTGATGCTCCAGAATCAAATAAAACTTTAGCTGGAATTTGATTGATACGAAGCGTACCCATGATGATGCTTGGATCTTCCTGATCCTCCTCAGCAGAGATATGGTTCAGGCGTCCTTTTCCAGCACCTTGGTACTCATCATTCTTCTTTGGGGGTTGTGCCTTCTCAGCAACACTCTTTTGAGGACAGTCTCTTGCATAGTGACCAGGTTGGCGAGAATTAAAGCATATGAGGCCTGATCCAGTACCAGCAGCAGGATAATTTGATCCACCAGCATTGCTTGGAGTAGCATTCGAACGAGGAGCATATCCAGAAGTCCTTGGAGTATAAGGATCACGTGGCACAGCACTGTAAGGCACGAAGACACGACGCTTCTTATTACGAACTAGCCTTGTTGTACCCCTCCCGAGGGCGCTTACGAGTTTCTTCATACTCCACCTTCCTCTCGGCTTTCATAGCCTTATTAACAAGACCTTGAAAGTTAACAAAATCCATGAGATGGAGATCACAGCGAACCTCAAGATCCGGTCCCTTGCGAGAGCTTGCTTCTTAAAATCATTGGAGACCTCTTCAAGAGCATAGCGGCAAGGCGATTAAAGTTGCACTAGTAATCACACGAACCCGATTGCCTGCTTAAGCTTGAGGAACTCCTCCCTCTTTTGATCCATCAGACCCTCCGGAATATGATAAGCTCGGAAGGCTTCAGTGAACTCTTGCCATGTAACAACATGTTGAGCTACTTACTGTTGCCTGCCAAAACCCACCGGCGAGCAGCGACTGACAACACGAAGAGCCGGGAGGCTCCCAGGACTGCTGGTGGGCCCTGGTCCCTCGGGCGACGGCCCGCAAAAGCTCCGGCACACGTCCTGGCTTGGTTCGAGGGCGTGCCACCTGACCTATACCTGGTCAGGAAGGTGAAGATTGCTCGATTGATTTCTGCATGATAAACAAGTATCGTAAAATTCGAGCCGTAATCGGCTCCTAGGTTTCCACGTAAATCGGCTCCTAAAGCCGATTGCCCCATGGTTCGTTAGATTTATGATAACATGGGGTTTTGCTTGATCACTACAAGTTAAATCGATCTCACGATAGTTTAACGTTTTCACCACATGGGAACGTCCTACGCGTAATTGAGCCTAATGCGTACAAAAGATGAAGAATATCAACCCTAGAGGAGGCCTAATAACCAACATAAAGCCAATTCGGAACATCCTCTCTAGAACGAATAAGCCACATCCTTATGCATTACCGGATCGTTCAACCCGTTTGTAAGGCCTGATTACGTAGATATTAAACTAAACCTTGACGAACAAGGCACAACTATAACGGACCGAATCGACTAAATAAAGATCAAGCAAGGTGCTACCCTTGCACTTTGGGACACGGTGCAAGGGTAGCGAGATAGCTAGAGGTAGCATAACTTCGACGATAATAATGAAACAGTGCCGATGCTAGCCTCAGACAATCTATGATAATGGTATTACTCACCATCAACAACGCTTGATCTGAGTAAAACCGGTAACGAAATAAGAATCGCCTAGATCGCAAGATGCGATCTAGGCAAGATGGCACTTACCCGAAAGAAACCCTAAGAACAAGGGGTGGCTTGGCGAGATTGTGTTTGTCGTGAACGTGGTTGTTGTTTTCTCTCAATAACCCTAGGTACATATTTATAGTCCGGAGACTCTCTACTTTTGGAATAACTCTACAACTCTATCTTTACCTAAACATAAACGGAACCTAAACAAACACGAATCCTACTATGATACAAGATACACGGGCAATTCAGCCCAAATCTACACTAGGCCGATCCAACAACACGTTGAATATATGTATCCTCCAAGCCCATCTTGATCACGGCCCATCCCGCCTTTGGCCAAAATATGGTGATAACACATGCCCCCGGTTTTGGCAATGATAATTCCAAAACCACTGTGCGTTTTCCTCTTCTTCTCCTCCTTTTTTTTATCGGTAGCGGCGAGAATGCGTGGAGCAACACATCCGCTACCCCTTCATCATGATGCTCTGTCTTCTCAACTCTGCGCGTGCGTGATTTGACGATTTTGGCGGTCTGGAAACCGCCATGGCATTGAACCGTCATCCACTATTCCCTTATTTAAATCAGCCTGAGCGTTCGTCCCATCTTCCTCCGGTTGCGGAAAACCCTCTCCCATCGTCGAAAAACCCTCTTTCTCGCCATGGCCTCTCTGCTTCCTCGATGTGTCCTCCCACGCCTCCAACTCGATTAGCGGCGAGAGCCAACGCCGAGCATCCACCTACGGCGATCAGATACTTCGCACGATGGTGGGACGAAGGATCGATTTCGCTGCAGTCGAGGACGTCGTCCTGATCGACGAAGAGAGCCTCAGTTCTCGCCGACGGGAACCGAGGCGAAGAGCAACGACAATGGCGGTCGTGGACGGCGTCGACTCTCGCCGAGGAGGAGGAATCGAGGAGGACACCTCCTCCGCAGTATCCGCCGATGAAGCGCTTCGCCGGGTCAGCGAAATCGAAGATGGCAGGACGAAGAGGTCCCGTTGGTTTCTTCAAGCCAGCGGCGAGGACGATCTTTGCAGGCCGAAAACAGCGAAGAGGACGGCGGCGGCGGCGACCTCGGCTTAGGAGAATCAGTAGTAATGGCCATAGCGTAGTAGGCCCCTTTGTAATCGATCATCCCGTAAGCAATGATCTTTTGAATGAATGAAAATCTGATTCCCAAATATTGTTTCTCTTTGCTTCAATTTTGCCGATAACGAAATAGGTTGATGCTTGAAGTCGATGACACCGTATCGGCTTTCATCATCTTGCGTACGATCAAACAAGTCAAATCGCACAGAGCCGATGACTACCCATCGGCTTCTCCCGAAAAAAGTTGACAGGGTCAACCTTCAGTCGCATCCATAGACACATCACAACAGCCATTTCTTGGTTTCAAATGACGACCTGCGACCTTCCTCAACACGGTGGATTCAAACACAAACGACCCAAATCTCCAATTGCCCACCGAAAAACGTGCCTCGCACAGACGACTAGTGACAAGCAAAGATGAAGATGACGAGGCTGAGACCGTCGAGGTGGCCCTTTACCTAGAGGTAGCATCGGCCCCCATATTTTACCTGTCCATCGCTTCTCGTGTCTTTACCTAGCCGATTTCATGTAACGGCTCCTCCAGTTTTACTGTCCAACATCCCACATGCTTGGGAAATATTTCTTGAGATGTTGTCCATTGACTGCCACTGGGAACTTTACTCCATCCAACTGCTCGAGCATGTATGCGTTTCTCTTAAAACTTGGTCGACCACTGCACCGGTACCAATTTGGAGACCATTTACCATATGTTGCATCCTTAGTCCCCAAGGGCAACGACTTCCTGCATCACCAACGTGGAACTCCTTTGGCTTCACTTTCTTGTTGTATGCACGAGCTACCTTGGCCTTGTTTTCTTTGATTTTCTCCATTGACCATAACTGAGCTCGGTTAACTCCTCTACACTGTCACTCATCAGGCTGCATATTCTTGGTCGTTAGATCGTCTGAAAAGTGACGCGTCTTGATCCACCGTAATTTCCTGTAGGGCGGCTTCTTGTCCATATACTAGATGATATGGTGAGGTTTTTATTGCTCCATGGCATGACATACGATAAGCCCATAACGCCTCGACAAAACCTCGTGCCAATGCCTCGGTGCTCATCGACTTTTCTCTTGATCAACTTGATGAGACTCGATTGGGCCTTGACTTGCCCATTTGCTTGAGCATAGTATGGAGATGATCTAATCAGCTTAATCCCCATGTCCTCACAAAATTTTCTAAATTCACGAGAAATAAAGACCGAACCTCCATCGTCGTGATAGTTTGGGGAATCCCGAATCGATGGATGACATGTTCCTTCACAAAATTGATAACATCCTTCGAGTTTACTGACTTCATCGGGACAGCCTCTACCCATTTAGTGAAGTAGTCAGTGATAGCCAGAATCCACATGTGGCCTTTGCTTGATGGAGGATTGATCTTGCCGATCATGTCCATGCCCCAACCTCGGAATGGCCAAGGCTTGATGATGGGGTTCATTCTTGCTGGTACCATCTGGATTTTTCCAAATTTCGACATGCTTGATACCCTTTATAGCAGTTGAAACAGTCCTCAAGCATGGTGGGCCAATAAAACCCTGATCGCCTGATCAACCATTTCATCTTATGAGCCGATTGGTGAGTTCCACAGGCGCCTTCGTGTACCTCGTGTAGGAGCTGATTGGCCTCTGCTGTCCCCAAGCACTTGAGCAATAGCCCTTCCAGAGTCCTGTAAAACATGTCATCCCCAATAAGCACGTACTTCATGGCTTTGTACCTTATCCGTTTAGGTGCCCCCCGAGCCGAATCTTTCAAGTAATTGAAGATATCGGCTCTCCAGTCGTCCGCTTGTGAACTGCATCAACGGCTCCTTCTTCCACATCCTTGTATCGAAGCCATCTGCAAGATCGTTCGCTCGGTATTCTCGCTCGTGGGATCCAAGTGAAGTTGATGTACGAATTGCGTCATCACCGCGGCAGCAGCCATAATGGGAAGAGGGACTCGCTCTCACTTGTAGTCCTCCGTGAGTGAAATCACCAACTTGGAGTCTCCAAAAATTTCCACTGCTTCCGCTCCGGCTTCGAGGAGTAACTCCATCCCCTTGCGTATCGCCTCATACTCGGCTACATTGTTAGTGCGAGAGGTAGACAATCTGATGGAGAAGGAAAATGTTGCCCCAGGCGACACGAGTAAAAATCGATGCCGCAGCCATCGTCACAAACCGATCCGTCGAAAAAACATAGCCCGCTCTTATACAAGGCGGCTATGTTAGTGTTGATCCTTTCAGCGATAAGATCAGCGCCTGTCCTCATAGCGCTTTCGCGGGTTGATACGGATGTCAAACTCGACAATGCAAACATCCATTTGCCCGGCCTTTTAACATAGGAGCCGACATGTGCTTTATGACGTCGATTTGCATATGATGATGATCTCTGGCGATAGCAAAATGTGTCGCAACTTGGTGCGGTGAAAACAACGGAGGCACAACTTATCGATATCGGTACCTTGTCTTCAAGGCCCAAGCATCCTCCGCTTATGTAAAAGACCGCTCGCCCATCATAAACTTGCACCACTCCGAGGCGATGGATGTGTCCAATCGACAAGTAAATGTAGAATGGCTGTCGGTGAGGTGGAACTAACACGGCGGCTTTGTCGGATATTCTTTGATCTCAAAGGCGCGTTGTTGCTTTCGCCCCGGTGAATTCCTCGTCGGATTTGATTTTAACTAGTCCCATGAACGGCTCAATCCTTCCCGGATTGGAGATGAATCGTCTGAAGTTGATCTTGATAAGGGGCGATTCTTTCTTTGTGGGTGGCTTCATCGTTCGCCTTGCCTCGACTTTTCAGGCCGATCTCAATTCGCGTTCATGGACCAGAAAACCCAAGAACCGACGGCCGTCACCCCAAAGCGCACTTCTTTGGATTCATCCGTAGGTCAATTTTCTTGTTCGGTCCAGACGGCAGCAGATCGTCCAAGTGTCCGTGCGTAAGTCGACTTGATCACCACGTCATCGATGTAAATTTCCACCAGTTTGCCGATCGATCATGGAAGATATAATTCATGGCCCTTTAGTGCGCGGCGGCATTTTCAGTCAACGTCATGACTACATATTCAAATAACCCCGGACCACGGGACTCGAATGCGATCTTGTGTATGTCTTCGGAGCCATAAAGATCTGGTTGTACCCGCATTGCCGTCCATGAAGCTCAAAATTTTATGACCATTGCGCATTGATTAATGTTTACGCCACCGCATCGGATACTCATCCTTTGGGGTAGCTACATTGAGATCTCGAAAATCTATAGCAACCCGCCATTGGCCACCCTTCTTCTCGACATGTACGATACTAGAAATCCACTCAAATTACCGCATGGTCCGATCAAATTGGCCGTCAACATTTTTGACCTCTTTCTTGACTTCTTCGAATTTGCCTTCATTTGTCGTTCGGCTGAAACGGCGAAATCCTTTTTGAGGGAGGCGATGCTCGATGATGCTCTGTCCAATCCAGCATCTCGTGTAGTCCCGAAGCAATCTGGATATTGTTTCAACGGGGCTATCATCGGCCCGAGACTTGGCTCTAATTTTCTGATAAATGTTGGTCGTGGCTTATCCGGGACCAATGTCGATCTCTTCTAGCTCATCGGCGGATGTAAACCCGCACTAGCTTTCCGTTGTCAAATCGACGCTAAACACAGGGCAAATGGTGGGTGAGGACAACAAAAATAATTTGGGCCGATCGCCTGAATCGGCCCCCTTTTTGCTTGCATCTGTCAAGGACGGTTTACACCTTATTATTTTACAGTGGCAGAGCATCTCTCTGAAGGGTTCGCAGCATAGAAAACAAAAATTTTCCTACGATGTGAACTATATACCAAGATCTATTTATACTAGATACAAACAACGGGCGGATGTATATCCGTAGAGAACATACCCTTGAAGACCGACAAAGCTTAACGAGTCCAAACTCGTGGTTGATGTAGACGATCTCTTGCCGATCTCAAGATCGAGAGGAAGTCCTAGCGCCAAATCAGCGCGATCCGTGCTCACACACGTTCGAGGCACCGAGCAACCTCCGCCTCCTCGCTCCAGCGATGCGTGAGCACAACTCTTTCTTGCGAAAAGCCACGGGAACATGTATCTCGCTAGTCCGAGACCATGGGGATAAATTCTAGAGGGAGAGAGATCCTTCACGAGGAGGTGTGAGTGAGAAGTGAGAGGAGGGCTCCTTTTATAGGAGGAGGGGAACCCCAAGGGGTGGCGGCGCATGGGCTGCCCTTGCCCTCCCCTCATCATGTGGGTGGACACTCCACTCACAAAATGACCCTTCAAAAGTCCACTCAAAATCCCACTCAAAATCCCATTAAATTTCCACCAAATTTAATGCAAACTCTCATTAAATAAAACTCTTTTATTTTATTCAGAATTTTGTCAATTACTTTAATGACAAACATTCACAAATAACCTTGCTAGAATTCTATTTCACATGCATAACCACTTTATGCAATTTCACCAAAACCTGGTTTGGTATCTAGTGAAATAAATTCCTGCGCTTGTTTATTCTTTCGGCATGAAACTTTTGCTCCAATTGGATGTCGGTGTCTCTTAAGTGTGTCACCCTACGGTTCGTGAATAATGCGGACATGATCGAGACCCCTCTCAGATCAATAATCAGAAGCGGGATCTGGAGACCCATACTGACTCCCACACATTCAACGATGACTTTCTTGTGATCGTCGGAACCTTTTACGCTAGTATCTTAATCCCTTTGTCTCACGATATATTACATGTCCGAGATTCGATCATCGGTATCTCCATACCTAGTTTGATCTCGTTACCGACATGCACTCTTTTCTCGTTCCCGTGATATAACATTCTAGTGATCAAATCACTTGCTTGCAAGCTAA
Source organism: Avena longiglumis (assembly GCA_030063025.1). Taxonomy (NCBI): domain Eukaryota; kingdom Viridiplantae; phylum Streptophyta; class Magnoliopsida; order Poales; family Poaceae; genus Avena; species Avena longiglumis. Next base: position 78,170,766 of record CP125973.1, on the reverse strand, counting down.
TCAATGTGATATCACCGAGAGGGCCAAGAGTATATCTATCCGTCATCGGGATGAACAAATTCCAATCTTGATCCATGAGCCTCAACATAACACTTTATTAGTTACGAACCCATCTTTATAATCACCACATTACGGTGTGACGTTTGATGTTATCAAGAAACTCTTAGGTGTTAGTGATTGACATGATCTCATGGTCTAAGGATTAGGATCACTAGTAAGTTGTTATAGCAATATAAACTCAATGACTTTGATCGTAATGCTATACTTGGATGAATGTTCATCACATCATTACACTAATGTTGTGATCCCGTTATTAACAACATCCAATGTCCATGATCGAAACCTTGATCATCTTGTTAATCAACGAGCTAGTTTATGAGAGAGGCTTAACTAGGAACTTTCATTTGTTTATTAAACACACATGTATTAACGTTTAGTATTAATACAATTATAGCATGCAAAATAAACATCTATCATATACTTGGAATACACATAATAAACAATTTATTATTGCCTCTCGGGCATATTCCTTGATCTCCCACTTGCACTAGAGACAATAATCTAGTTACATAGTGATATATCTAACACCCATTGAGTTCGGTGTTGATCATGTTTTGCTCTAGGAGAGTTTTAGTCAACGGATCTGCTACATTGAGATCCGTATGTACTTCTAAAATCTTTATATCTCCATCCTTGACATGCTCGCGGATGGAGTGAAACGCGCTTAATATGCTTGGAATGCTTGTGAGACCTTGGCTCTTTGGCATTGGCAATGGCACCATTGTTGTCACAATAGATCACCATTGGGTCCAACGCTTGCTACAACTCCTAGTTCGGATATGAACTCCTTCATCCAAATCGCTTCGAGGCTCAAGCAAAGAACATATTCGGCCTCCGTTGTTGATCCCGCTACCACAGGTTGTTTGGAGCTCCTCCAACTAACGCTCCGCCATTCATGAGAAATACGATCCGGATTGAGACTTAGAGTCATCCGGATCGGTGTCAACTAAGCGTCGACATAACACTTAGCGACGAGCTCTTCTTCACCTCCGTATACAAGAAACATATCCTTAGTTCTTCTCAAGTACTTAAGGATATTCTTGACCGCTATCGATGTTAGAACTGGATCCGATTGGTACCTACTAGTCAAACTAATAGCGTGTGCCACATCCGGTCTTGTACATAGCATGGTACATTATAGAGCCTATGGTGAAGCATAGGGACTTTGTCCATTATCTCTCTTTCTTCCATAAGCCGGACTTTGAGTCTTACTCAATGTCTTGCCTTGCAACATAGGTAAGAACCCTTCTTACTTAGTCCATTTTAAACTTCTTTAAAATCTTATCAAGGTATGTACTTTGATAGCCTATTAGGCGCCTAGATCTATCTCTATAGATCTTTATGCCTAATATGTAAGATGCTTCACCTAGGTCCTTCATTGAAAATTTCTTGTTTAGATAACTTTTAACCTTTGTTTAAAAGTTCTATATCATTCGATCAATAATATGTTATCCACATATAGTATCGAAATGCCACATTGCTCACTCACTTTCTTGTAAATACAAGCTTCTCCATAAGTTTGGACAAATCCAAACTCTTTGATCACCTCATCAAAGCGGAGATTCCAACCGTGATGCTTGCTTCAATCCATAGATGGATCGTGAAGCTTGCACACCTTGTTAGCATCCTTAGGATCGACAAAACCCTTTGGTTGTATCATATACAACTCTTCTTCAATATTACCATTGAGAAACGCGGTTTTGACATCCATCGCCATATTTCATAATCGAAATATGCAGCAATTGCTAACATAATCCTAATCGACTTTAGCATCGCTACGGGAGAAAGTCTCGTAGTCAACTCCTTGAATTTGTCGAAACCCCTTTGCGACAAGTCGAGCTTTATAGATGGTCACATTACCATCGCATCAGTTTTCCTTTTGAAAATCCATTTGTTCTCCACGGCCTTCGATGTGAGGTAATTCCACCAAGTTCCAAACTTGATTTTCATACATGGATTCCATCTCGGATTTCATGGCTTCTAACCATTTGTTGGAATCGGGCTCATCATCGCTTCTTCATCGTGAGGTCATTATTTTCATCAACCATGAAATTTATGGCGATTCCGTCTGACTCGGGGCTGCCGCGTCTGTTTGACCTGCGAGGTTCGGTAGTACTCTCTTCGGAGTTTCATGATCATTATCATTAGTTCCTTCTTCAAGGTGGAGCCAACTCCGGAGCGACTTCCATTGCGCTACTCGCCATACTTTGAAGAGAAGGTTCCATAACCTCTTGAGTTCTACCTTCCGACTACTCACACCTTTTGAGAAACTCTTTCTCTAGAAAGGATCCATTCTTAACAAAAACCTTGCCCTCGGATGCGTGATAGAAGGAATACCCAATAGTTTCTTTAGGGTATCCTATGAAGACGCATTTTTCCGCTTTGGGTTCGAGTTTATCCGGTTGAAGTTTCTTCACATAAACATCGCAACCCCAAACTTTAAGAAATGACGCTTAGGTTTGTTTCAAACCACAATTCATAATGTGTCGTTTCAGCGGTTTAGATGGTGCCGATTTAAAGTGAATGCAGGTTTCTAGTGCATAACCCCAAAATGACAACGGCAAGTCCGTCGGAGACATCATAGATCGAACCATATCTAATAAAGTACGATTCGACGTTCGGACACACCATTTCGCTGTGGTGTTCCGGTGTGAGTTGTGAAACAATTCCACACTCTTTCATGTGAGTGCTAAACTCGTAACTTAGATACTCACCTCGAATCGTAGAAATTTGATCTTTCTATTACGATGATTTTCCACTTCATTCTGAAATTCCTTGAACTTTTCAAAGGTTTGAGACTTGTGTTTCATCAAGTAGATATAACCGTATCTACTCAAATCATCCGTGAAAGTAACAAAATAACGATATCCACCTCGGCAAACACACTCATTGGACCACATACATCGAATGTATGATTTCCAATAAATCATGCGTTCCATTGAACCGAAAAGCGTTCTAGTCATCTTGCCCATAAGGCATGGCTCACATGTATCAAATGATTCATAATCAAGTGATTCTAAAAGTCCATCGAATGGAGCTTCTTCATCGTTTAATGCCAATATGACCTGAGCGGCGATGCCACATATATGCGGATATATCATCACTAAGTTTAATCCTTTTAGCATCAATATTATGAATATGTGTAACATTATCATCGAGATCCAACAGAAATAAACCATTCAACATTGGTGCATGACCATAAAAGATTTCATTCATATAAATGGAACAACCATTGTTCTCGATTTGAATGAAAAACCACTTTGCATCAAACATGATCCAGATACAATGTTCATGCTCGGTCAGGCACCAAATAACGATTATTTAAGTTTATAACTAATCCCGGCGGTAAGTGGAGAGGTAGCGTTCCGGCGATCACATCAACGTTTGATCCATTGCCGACCGCATCTTGACCTCACCTTGCTAGCGGTCGCTTTATTCATGACCCACGATTCGAGTTACAAATATTAGCAATGAACGGTATCAAATACCTGGTGCTCTGCGAGCACTAGTCAAGTACACATCAATAACATGTATATCATATATACCTTTGTTTGCCTTGCCGCCTTCTTATGCCGGATACTTGGGGATTGCTTCGATGGCGATCCCTTACAATAGTAGCACTCGGTATCGGACTTAGGTCCAACTCGGGGTTTCTTTTTGGTAGCGGCAGTGCTTGCCGCCTTACTTCCTTCCGCTTTTTCCCTTCTTGTCTTTCTTGAAACCAGTGTTCCTATTGATCATCAACACTTGATGTTCCTTTTGATCTCCACTTAGGTTTTAAGCATTGTGTAAGCTCGGGAGAGACTTCTTCATGCCTTGCATATTATAGTTCATCACGAAGCTCTTATAGCTAGGTGGCAGACCAGAACACGATGGATGCCTAAGTCAATGGGAATCGTTATTCCCAAGGACACAAGCTTATCGGTAACCCGACATCTTGAGTACATGCTCACTAATTTGTTCTCTTCCATCATGCGACTAAAGAACTTTTACGAGCATTGTAGCTCTCACAGACATGTGTGTGAAAATCATTTTCAACTCACCCATTGTATCAAAAGCATTGCCGTTTCGAACGCTTTGAAGTTCGGCTCTAGCCCATACAATATGCCAATGAACTAAGTTGTGGTCCTCCGAGTCAGATAGACATTCTTCTCCTCGTCGGGGCATCGTCAAGGTGGGGGCCTAATGGCGCTTCTAGCACATATTGCTTTTGTGCGTGAGAGGAGAATCCTCAAATTCATGGCCCATTCAGTAAAGTTGCTACCGTTCGTTGCTAGTTTCTCTTTCTCCATGAACGCATTGAAATTAAAAGCGGTGGTGCCATCTACAGAATTTGTAAAGTTTAGACTAAGTGTATGATAGATTGAGTTCAACTAATCTATATTACGAATGAACTCCCACTCAAAAGCGACATCCCTCGTGTCCTTTTGGTGATTACATGAACCAAATCCACTACACCAAGTCCGATCATCACGTGAGTCGGTATAGCTTCAAAGCGAGCATCAAATGGGCATCATATCAACTATATGACTCATGCTTAACCTTTGATTACGTGTTCGAGGCCATGTGCATACATGCTAGGCTCGCCAAGTTAGAACCTTAGTATTTTTGCGTGTGTATGGCTCTTACACCAAGTATGGTCGAGATCCAAGTACACCCGATCATCACGTGATGTCTTGGAGCGATTTAAACATAATCGGTGCATACTAAAGGAGAACACATTCTTATCTTGATATTTAAAATGAGGGATCATCTTATTATGCTTAACAAAGCGCTAAACAAGCAATATAAGATGCAATCAAACATCATATGTTTAATAGTGAAATTATATGGTTCCTTGAGATGATCTCTATCATGTGCATCGTGGTATGATCACTATCATACCTATATGTATAAATCCACAATCTATGGGTTTTACGCTATGTGTGTTGTAAGAGTATCATCTCATACTTCTACTTACAACACTACCATATCATAACACTAGCCCGACAACAATCTAAACTAGACGCTTCTAATTTATCCATTGCAAGTTTTACGTGGCTGAGGGCTTCGAGATAGAACCGTTCTTACCTCGAACATGAACCTAGCGAGGATAATCAAATTGTTGACAACTCGCTTGCAAAATAGATATTGACTATAGTAGGAGAGCAGACACCCGCTAGCCACTTATGCAAACTAGTTGCATGTCAAGCGTGGAACAGGTCTCGTCATGCGAGGACATGTAAAGTTTGTCGGGCGCTTCATCCCACTATGCCACCAATATCCAAAATCACAAGAAAGGAGCAACAACATGATCATCGCCCACATACTCATATGTGTACTACCCGTGTAAAGTATCTACATAGATCCGGCTCGATACTTTGAAGGGTTCGCAACATAGAAAACAAAAATTTTCCTACGATGTGAACTATATACCAAGATCTATTTATACTAGATACAAACAACGGGCGGATGTATATCCGTGAGAACATACCCTTGAAGACCGACAAAAGCTTAACGAGTCCAAACTCGTGGTTGATGTGAGCGATCTCTTGCCGATCTCAAGATCGAGAGGAAGTCCTAGCGCCGCAAATCAGCGGCGCATCCGTGCTCGCACACACGTTCGAGGCACCGAGCAACCTCCGCCTCCTCGCTCCAGCGATGCAGCAGAAGCACAACTCTTTCTTGCCGAAAAGCCACCGGGAACATGTATCTCGCTAGTCCGAGACCATGGGGGATAAATTCTAGAGGGGGAGAGAGATCCTTCACGAGGAGGTGTGAGTGAGAAGTGAGAGGAGGGGCTCCTTTTATAGGAGGAGGGGGGGGAACCCCAAGGGGGTGGCCGGCGCATGGGGGCTGCCCCCTTGCCCTCCCCTCATCATGTGGGTGGACACTCCACTCACAAAATGACCCTTCAAAAGTCCACTCAAAATCCCACTCAAAAATCCCATTAAATTTCCACCAAATTTAATGCAAACTCTCATTAAATAAAACTCTTTTATTTTATTCAGAATTTTGTCAATTACTTTAATGACAAACATTCACAAATAACCCCTTGCTAGAATTCTATTTCACATGCATAACCACTTTATGCAATTTCACCAAAGCTTTGTTTGGTATCTAGTGAAATAAATTCCTGCTTGTTTATTCTTTCGGCATGAAACTTTTGCTCCAATTGGATGTCGGTGTCTCTTAAGTGTGTCACCCTACGGTTCGTGAATAATGCGGACATGATCGAGACCCCTCTCAGATCAATAATCAGAAGCGGGATCTGGAGACCCATACTGACTCCCACATTCAACGATGACTTTCTTGTGATCGTCGGAACCTTTTACGCTAGTATCTTAATCCCTTTGTCTCACGATATATTACATGTCCGAGATTCGATCATCGGTATCTCCATACCTAGTTTGATCTCGTTACCGACATGCACTCTTTTCTCGTTCCCGTGATATAACATTCTAGTGATCAAATCACTTGCTTGCAAGCTAATCAATGTGATATCACCGAGAGGCCCAGTATATCTATCCGTCATCGGGATGAACAAATTCCACTCTTGATCCATGAGCCTCAACATAACACTTTATTAGTTACGAACCCATCTTTATAATCACCACATTACGGTGTGACGTTTGATGTTATCAAGAAACTCTTCGGTGTTAGTGATTGACATGATCTCATGGTCTAAGATTAGGATCACTTCGTAAGTTGTTATAGCAATATAAACTCAATGACTTTGATCGTAATGCTATACTTGGATGAATGTTCATCACATCATTACACTAATGTTGTGATCCCGTTATTAACAACATCCAATGTCCATGATCGAAACCTTGATCATCTTGTTAATCAACGAGCTAGTTTATGAGAGAGGCTTAACTAGGAACTTTACTGTTTGTTTATTAAACACACATGTATTAACGTTTCGTATTAATACAATTATAGCATGCAAAATAAACATCTATCATATACTTGGAATACACATAATAAACAATTTATTATTGCCTCTCGGGCATATTCCTTCACTCTCCTTTCGACTACATGAACCGCCGTTGTCGTATGATCGCCGCTTTTATTTTTGTACCGATCGCAGGATCGGCCATTACCTGATGATCGTGGGCTTTTCACTCTGTAAGGCGATGGATAAGACCAGCCTCACCCCGTTTTTGTAGCTTCAATACGCTCAGAAGCGTCAGATTGATCCCGGAGATCGGCTCTTGGTCTTCGCCTCCCAAACGTTCATGCCAGCTATGGAGATCTCGATGGAATCGTCTGCGTGGATGACCTCCGCCGTCTCCATCCTTTGGATCGAACTGATGCATTGTGGACGGATGCGCAATTAGCGTGAATCAATCCCTTCCTAGCAAGGATGTAAGTGCTCTTGCATCACCACGAAGAATGACGTGATGCGGTTTTCCTGCCTGTCAAGTCCACGTTGATACACCTTGTGTTCCGGCGACCGTTGAAGTCGCTCAACGTGGCGTTGGTTTTGATCAGATCTGCGATGGGCGTCCCAAGCGTCGTAGCATGGAGTATGGCATGATATTGATGCCGCTCGGTGTCCACCAACATCTTGCTGACAGGTTGCCCATTGATGTAACCTCGCAGGTACAGGGCTTTCAGATGTTTGTAACCCTTATCATGTGGCTTCTCAAAGATAACCGGCCGTGGGCCGCAGTCAAATTGTGCCACGAGTAGCTCATCGGTTCTTGGCGCTGGAATTACGGCAGAGCACGAACACCATGTTTGTGCTGGCGATGTCTTTGCATCGCTCTTACGGTTTGGGCGCCACTCTTTCCTGGTCGGGCGTCTTCCGTTTCCACATCTGTCTCACTTTGACGGCCAGATCAGTGCTTTCTTCGAGCGTGGAGATCTGCGCTTGACTTCCTCTGATTCGCCTTGCACTCTACGCTTCACGGTATGCGTCCGTCGGGCACCACCTTGGGTGATACCTCTTTGACCTTGTCATCCTCACTCCTCGAGGTCTCCTGCCGGCGGACTCCTTGTGTCGGCCGGACGGAAGAGGCCCTAGGCGTTGAATCGACCTCGGCCTCGTGTCCTCTTTCTCGCTGGTTGCATTCCGGGGTTGTCGATCAGAGGCAATCGGCTCATTCCGGTGTGTCGGGAATGACCACGCAGCGCCTGTCGGCAGAGTAGTAGAAACGAAGGGCAAGGCGGCCAGCCATCTGCGGTGCGAGATGAGGCGGAGACTCGAGGTTTTACCTGGTTCGGCCCGGGTAAAGACCTACTCCTGCTAGATTGTATTATGGAAGTGTTTACAATGGGCGAACTTCGGCTAGGCGAGTTGCTTGGGTGTATGAGGGAACGTCTCTACTCACCCCTTAGGAGGTTTATATAGGCCTACCTCCTAGGGTTTTCATATCTCAACCGATTGATTTACAACTTTGTTAATCGTTTAACTCAGACCGGCCGGCCTATCTACTACTTTGGGCCTTGACCTCCGATGCTGGTACCTGATGGGTCTTGATCCATTCGTGCTGCAGCCCACTCGCCACCTTTGGGCCGGTCGGAAGCGTCCGTGAGGATACCCGGAGGCATATCCCCATCGGTAGTCCCCGAGGCCGTCGTTGATTAGGCGGGTGGCTCTGGCGATCGAGTATCTGACTTCAAGTTGGCATCGATCGAATCGTCGGCTCTGTGCAAAGGAAAAAATCCGGCGAACGAGTCGCGTCCGGGTGACACGAGCCAACGGGTCGCAACCTCGTGAGTAACTTAGCGAGCCGGTGCGAGGCGGACCGTCGGGTGTGGTCAAACTAGCCGTTAAGGTAACCGCGGTAACTTCGGCGTAATCATCAGCGGTAACGGCCCCTAATTTGGCGGGCAGCTCTCGCTATATAAGAATGGTTGGCCATCGGAAAACCGCCCACCATTTCTTCCGAGAAATGCGCACATCTTTCGCCCGATCTCGCGACCCGCAATCCTCCGACCTCAAGCAAATCCTCATGGCTTTTCCACGAACCTTGGGAGATCCAAGTGCACCAGGCGCTAACTCCTTCGAGGAGGCCGGAATCCTCGGGCCGGTGGCGAATCCCCTTCGGAGAACGATCGAACTCCGCGAGAGTTCATCTGCTTCACTAGTCACCTCGAGCGGGGTTTAGGGTTTCCCTCTCTGTTCTTGGCGCCTGCGCCTACTCACGGGATCCAGCCCTCGGATGGGTCCCCATAGTATCGGCAGCTCGCCATCTTTGTGGCGTTCGCGAGTGCTACTTGAGCTGCCCTATTTTCCTTGTGGCAAGATACATTCCATGGACGGATCAGCCGCGAGGAGCGGCGGCAATGCTAGCCGCCATGACTTAACCTTCAGCTGAAATCCAAAGCCTCCTTCTTGACCTCATGCCGCCAAAGCGGCGATGGAAAAAGTCTTGGTTTTACGTGACCGGCGACCCGAAGATGAGGCGATCCCACGATACTCGGCCGACCGCCCGAGCGCGCAATCTCCAGTCGCCAAGCTACCCGGCGACCAGCGGATGGTCGTCGACGAGATGCTCAGGCCATTCGATGCGAAGAAGAAGGCTCGACGGTGAACCTGCATGGCAACGCTGGCGGCGTCTCGTTCCACTCGCCCGGCGAGCATTATATGTACCAAAGACACGGGCGAAGACCGACGAAGGCCTGCCTCGCCAGTGGAAGCTGGAGGACTATCTCTGGCGTTGAAGAGGATCACCGAGCGGCATACCGCGGATGCAGGCGGGCTCCCTCCATACACCAAGCGTCCGGCTCCAACGGTAATAATCTGATCCCATTCGCAATGCGGCATATGCGATCGCGGTAGTTCTAACTTTCTTTCATGTTTAGCAGTTATTTCAAGTGGTGGAAGGTGGCTCCACCACGCCGATGAGAGTTCGGGCCATCCGCCCGGACACAAGCGAGTCGCCTCCGCCAAGGCAATGAGGACGACGAGACGAATCCGAAGAAGATCGCCCCGCGATCCGAAGACCCGTGGGCAACGCGTCAGCGAGCTCGGCGAGCAAGAGCCTCGGCGTCATGATGATGACGAAGAACTCCGGAGACCACCTCGCTCCGTCAAGCCACTCCCGCAGAAGAGAAAGGAGAAAGGCGAGGCCCCCGAGGAGGGAGGCGAAGCGCCGAGATGGTCTCACCGCCGCTCGCAAGCGGCCCGATGCCCATAGCTCGGCGACGATGGTGGCTCCGGCAGCGCTGGCTGGATCGCCATCCATGGAGGCGCCGCTGGCTTCACTACCTCCGCCCGCCGGTCTCCGGGCTGGAGCGGCTCCGGCAGCCGCCTCGCGAGGAGGTCAGGCGTGGCGGTCTCGCCTCGCAAGGAGGCTCCGGCGGCAGCTCCACTTCCGCGAGGGGCCTCCGTCGAAGGTGTTAGGAGGCACCAACCGCTACCTCAACGTCAAAGAAGCCCTCCGTATCTTGGGCCCCTGGCGTCCGGACCTGGGCTTAGTCAGGCCGTCTGGCCCCGAGCTGGAGAAACCGGCCGGCCTCCGTCTTGGAGCTCGCTTCATTCCAGTTGCCAAGTAAGTACTCGGCCTTCATCTTCCTCCCTTAGTATTTAAATTCTTCACTGAGTTGTCTCGATACATAGGACCGGAGTGAAGAAGATGGGCCACCCGACGGTGGCCAAGGTGCCCTCCGCTAGCGAGGAGGACCCTTCAGAAGAGGAAGGCGGACGTCGCCGCGCCACGGAGGTAGCAAGAAGGCCAAGGCGGCGACATTGTCGTCGTCTCGATGACACGGCGACCTGCAGTTGGGCCATTGTGGAAGCGACCGCATCCACGAAGGGGCAGCTCGTTGCCGAGGCGGAGGCTCCCCTTGGGCGGGCGCGTCGTCGCTACCTTCCCCGCTTCATGACCAAAAGCGGCACGGCGTGCGGTGCGGCTGCGAGCCCTACTCCGAGATACGCGGCGCCGAGATTGACCAGCGTCGCGGACACACACGGCGTTGCTTGCGTCTGTGACGGCGCAGCGCACAACATGTGGCGCGGCCATCCGGTACCTCCGGTCCCGAGATCGGGTCGTTGTTTTGCGGCCTGATTCTTTAATTTCCTGATTTGCGCGTTCGGTCCAGTCCCGAGTGCGCACTTGCAATTGGCGGGTGGGCACTTGAATTTTTTCAACCGCTAGTCCCAAAGTGCGCCGCAGCGCTAAATTTTAGCGGTGGGCACTTTAGGAATTTTTTCAACCGCCGGTCCCAGTGCGCTTTTCGCTAAATTTTAGCGGGTGGGCATAATAATTTTCATGTGTGCTAACTTTGACGATATGGTGCGCAGCTGGGTCGGCAGAGCGGTCAACTGCGAAGCGGCGTCTTGAAAAGCGGCTGCTCTCGAAAGCGAACAAGGAACTTCAGGTTGTGGCTGCTTGTGAGGTGGCTCGCCAAGGCTTGTCCCCTGGAGAGCTGGGCGGTGCGGTCTGCATTGGGCACCGCCGAACAAGATCGCCGACCTCGGCGCGAGCTTAAGGAGGCGAAAGAAGAAAGCGGATTCGGCGAGCATGCGGCGAAGCTGCCGTTGTGGCAGCGGAGGGGCGATCGAAAAGCGTCTCAAGCCATCATTGTTGGGCTTCGAGCGACCATACATCGCTTCAAAGATTTCATCACGGGGCTCGCCCGCCTTTGATTAGTGAGTCGTCTTCCTTGCCTTTGCGATTGTACCGTTTGTGGGTTCCATTGTACTCACTTGTCTCCTTCTCGCAGCCGTATGATTGATAGCCATGAAGAAGCGAGTTCTCTTGATGCCAGGAGTGCGTGAGCATGCTAAATCGACTTCGGCGACGCTGTCGGCGACTTGCATCGCGCCTACCTTCAGAGATGTCGCCCACGGAGGTTATTCCCAATGACCTCATTGAGGTGTAGTACTTGGAGAAGGCGCCCGTGTCGTGGAGTTCATGACGCCGGCTTTTGGCGTGGAAGCGTCGGCTACGGCTCTGAGGCTCGCCCACTTCCCGAAGATTTCGACCTCGGCGTGGCGAGTGGTTATCCTTCATCGTCCGTGGCTGTGGATCTGTCTCGAGGTTCTTAAGCTGCAGGCGTGCTGCAGCGTACTCGGGCGTGTTTGGGCGATGGGCGACCTTCTTCCGTACCGAAGCAGTGCCGTCGCGCCCGAGCCGAGTCGCCGCATCGCGACTTCAAGGTCGAGCAACCCTTCCAGCGGCGATGGCGGGCCAACTGACGACTTATCCATCGAACCGTATCAGATTCGTCCGGAAGCGGGGGGCGCTGGTGCATCATCGTCGAAGCGGAGTAGTGTTAATAACAATTCTGCCGTAAAGCATATTTTGTAATGTAAGACAATGCGATATCGATTTGAATGGAGCGTTGTGTTCGTTTTGCTATTTGTTTGCGTGTTTTGGATTGATTTTGGGTTAGTCCCCGGCGTCCGCCCTTTGCGTGGTTTCACCTTAAATATGATGTTTGTTGTTTATCATGTGTTGTTGGTTGAGTCGACTTCGCCCGAGCTCGGAGAGCCATGCAAAGCGACTCCCTCGGTGCTCTGTACTTTACCGTTTTCCCGTCTGTGACGGTGCGGGTGGCGAGTCCCCGGCGTGGTACTTGGTATTTCGAGGCGCGACTCGAGGGTGGTTGAGGAAAGCGTTTGTGTTAGCGTCGCTCTGCCTGGCCAGTGGGTCGATCGTGTGAGTCTGGCACGCTCTCTTACTTGGCGTTTTCCTGTCCGAGATGACGGTATCCAGTCCCCGGCGTGGTACTTAGCCGTTCGAGTCGCTCTGCCAGGATGCGGAGGACCAGGAGTCGCTGTGAGCGAGGACGGATGTCTTGGTTAAGTAAAACCAGTCGAGCTAGGCGACTCGATGGGAGGCTCGGTTGGCGTTTTAAGTGGGCGATGCAAGACTGAAATGACTCAGTGCTCTTACATGCACTACTTAGCGTGCGGTCGCTTTGTACCAAGGTTGACTTCGTATTTTAGCATGACATTAATCTGAAAGCAGTGGCACAAGGAATGGAGAAGTAAACAATTTTTTGGTAACCGTTTCTTTTATTCATAGCGGTGGAGAATACACATGTGGGGTTCTAGGTATAGAACTTTGAGGAGATTACATTCCACGGCCTTTAGCGTCGAGTTCACGTCCCCTTGGGGCGTCGGCGAGGTAGTAGGCGTCTGCTCATTACCCGGTCTGGCTCGATAGCGACGGGCCTTCCATGGGGAGAGCTTGTGCATGCCCTTCTTGTCTGGATGAGGCGTAGCACCAAGTCGCCTTCTGGAAGGTGCGGGTTCTCACCCGTCGGCTGTGGTAGCAGCGGGCCCTTGGCGATGAATAGCGGTCTGCGATCGGGGTAGGTCGCGGCCGTCGAGGTCCGAGCGCCCATCTTGGCGGGCAGTTCGTTCGGCCTCCGTATAGTGAGCGATCCGCGGCGAGTCGTGTTCGAGGTCGGTTGGCATGGCGGCTTCAGCTAGACCATGAAGAAGGGGTGAACCGGTTGACCTGTTGGCCGGTGCGAATTCCCCGGATGACGGAGAAGCTCTTGACCGACAGCGGTGCGCTCGAGTGGTACTGAGTCGCGGCTTCAGGCGTGGAGGATGCTTTAGTTGGCTCGTTCCGCTGGCCGTTGGATTCGGTGTCGGCCAGCCTTGGTCGAGCGGATGTGGTGCTCTCAGAACTTCGGCCATTGCTCCTTGGCGGTTTGTGCCGTTATCCGTGATGATCTTTGTTGGGAGGCCGTGGCGGTATATAAGCTCGCGTAGGAACTTAGTGGCGATCTTCCCGTCGCATTTCGGACTGGCTTGGCCTCTATCCACTTTGTGAATTTGTCGGCGGCGACCAGCGGTGGGTGTAGCGAGAGGGCTTTCTTGAAGGGGACCATGTCCATGCCCGGCGAATGGCGGTGATGGGTATTGTTTTGGCGCCCGAACTTGGAGCGCGCGTGCGGTTGGCGTACCGGCGCCAAGCATCGCTGGGCGATGTCGACGGCGTCGGCGTGTGCGGTGGGCGGTAGAAGCCGTGTCGCATGGCTTTGGCGACCGAGGGCGGCGTGGTGGCCTTGTCGCTGAGTGGATGTCGTGTAGGATTTTGCGTCCTTCGGTGGTTGGACGCAGCGTTGGAATTTCTGCCGGTGGCTGCGCTTGTGTAGCTTCGTCGATGATGGTGTAGGACTTGCATCGCCAACAATCATTGGCGCTTGTCTCATCTGCGGGCAGGTTGCGTCTCGGTAAGCGATGTAGGGCTTGGTCGGTCGTGGATTCGGCGACGAAGTCGCGACCAAGTTGCCTCTGGTTGGAAGCGGGACTCAATGTCGATCTCGCCGGAGGAGGCGGCGTGAAGATGGTGTCGAGGAACACGCCCAGGTGGTGCGGATCGTCTTGACCCGATGCGAGAAGGCGTCGGCCTCCTCGTTTTCCTCTGTCGATCCATTCGGAGTAGCGGTGAAGTGGCCGCCCACCTTGTCCACCTCTTGGCGGTATGCGCCATGGTGAGAGGCAGCGTCGCAGTGCCGGCGACTTGACCCGCAATTGGTCGGAGTCTCCGTAGCATCGAGAAGGCGATTGGCGCTCATCTCGCTGCGGCTCGCATGCCATGGAAGTAGGGCCTCGTATTCAGCCATGTTGTTGGTGCAGGCGTGAATTGGTAGTATGTAGCGGAGCTTGTCGCCTTTGGAGAGATCAGTACTATCCCGCTCCTGCACCGTCCGCGTTCTTGGACCCGTGTCGAGGCTCGATAATGGAGAATGCAGCGGCTTCTCAGCTCTTGGGCCTCCTCCGGTCAGCGAGGAAGTCGGCGGTGCTCGTGACTTAATAGGCCCCTGCGTGGCTCGTACTTAATGTTGTGGGCCCCGATCTCGGCAGCCCAGCGACCCGCCCGGTCGCCTCGCGATTCGCGGATGATGTCTTGTAGTGGAGGCGGAGAGGCGACCGTGATGGGGTGCTCCCAAAGTAGTGCGGCAGGCGCCGCTGAGCTCAAGAACGCATATACCAGCTTTTGGTCTTGTGGGTATCTGGCGCGACTCGGTTAAGACCTACGTGATGTAGTATACCGCCGGCTGGACTGGGCTCTTTCCTTCCTCTGGTCGTTCGACTGACCATTACAACATGACGGCTCGGACGCCTGACGTAAACCAGCATGGGCTCCTTGTCGAGTGCGGCCGAGTAGTGGTGCGGCGAGTAGCACCTTTTTGGTCGCGGGGCTGTCGTCCGCCTCCTTGTCCCCTTTGGAAGGTGGGATTCTTGCGCATCGAGCGGTATAGGGGCATCGCCTTTTAGTGAGGGGATGAAGCGAGAGCCGCTACGCCCGGCCAGCTCGGGACGTCGCGCGAGCACTTCGGGTTTGAGCAGGCGATCGTGTCGATCTTCGTTGGGTTTGCCTCGATCCCTCGTTTGGAGGCAGCGTACCTAGTAATTGCCGGCGGGTACACCGAGGTGCACTTACTGAGTTGAGCTTTATCTTGTACCTCCAAGTTGGCGAAGGTCTCTGCGAGGTCGGTAGGTCGCCTTGGCGGATTTCACGACCACGTCGTCGATGCGAAGCGTGGATGTTGCGGCCAATTTGGCTCGCTAGGCATTCTTGCATGCACCGTTGATACGTTGCTCCGGCGTTCTTGAGGCGAAGGTCATGGCGGTGTAGCGAAGGCTCCGAATGGCGTGATGAACGCCGTCTTCTCCTAAATCCTCGACAGCCATTTTGATCTGGTTATACCCGAGTAGGCGTCGAGAAACACAGCGACTTCCGAGCCCGCGGTGGAGTCGATGATCTGATCGATCGGAGGGAGAACTGCTCCTTTAGGCAGCCACTGTTCAGGTTTGTGTAGTCGATACACATTCTCCGGTCCGTTTTTCTTTTCGACCAGGACTGGGTTTGCGGCCACTTGGAGTATTTGATTGGCGAATAAAGCCGGCGAGGTATTGCACTTCCTCGGCGATTGCCCGACGGCGTTCTTCGTTGAATAATGGCGGCTTGCTTGACTGAGTCGCACTGGAGTCAGCGTTTAATTTGTGCTCAGCGAGCTCCCCTAGGGACACCGGGCATGTCGGATGGTTTCCATGCGAAAATGTCCCTGTTCTCCGCGGAGGAACTCGATGGCGCCTTCCTATCTTTGAGCTCATGCCTGTCCGATCGTCACCGTCTGGTCGCTGGGACCAACCTCGACGGTCTTGGTGTGCGTCGTGGCCTCAAATGTTGAGGTGTTTGTGCCCCTCTGAGTTGGGCTTCTTGAGTATTGTGGGGTCGTCGTTGTTGACCCTTCGCGTCATTAAGCGAGCTCATCGGCGTGACTAACTTCCGCCCGCGATCACGGCGTCGGCGAGTTCGGCTCCTTTGGCCTCGCATTGGCAGCCATGTCGAGTCGCCGTTGATGGTGATAACGCCCGCGGCCGGGAAACTTCATCGTTATGCAGCGTGGTAGTGCCGCCATGAATTTGGCGACGGCGCCCAGGGCGCAATGGTAAGGCTGTCGAAGGGCACCAGCTCGAAGCGATCCGCTCAGTGCGGAAATCGCGGAGTGCGAAGGTGACGGGTAAGCGTGACCTGCCGTCCGGATCGCCTTCCGACCGGGGCGATCGCAGTGGGCGTGGTGTGGGTTGTCTCGATCATCATTGCGGGGAGCATGATCGCTGAAGGTGTCGAGGTAGAGGATGTTGATGGAGCTGCCGCCGTCCATCGTGAGTCTTGGGAGCCCGATGTCGCCTTGACCTTGGAAGCGGCCACCAGGGCGACCGTCAGGTACTCGATGCGTGGCGAGTGGTCTTATCGGCTCGGTGATAGGCTGCTCCGACCAGTTCAGAACGGGGGCGTCTGTCTGGCCACCGCGTTGGCGGCGGCGGCGAGCGATGACCTTCTTCTCGCGCTTCGTGTTGAAGCGGTGAAGGTGTGGGCGAGCGGCCACTTTGCGAATTTTCCCGCCATTTTGCGGAGTCGTTAGTCGGTGTCCTCCAGCGTGCGTGCCTTCTCGATCTCCACGAGGGTGTGGCGGTCGGCGGTGGTGTGCGTGGCGGGCTTTCCTTCCTCGCGTGAAAGCGCAGATGGTTGGTTAAGGAGGGCCGGGATCGAACCTTGGCTTGCTCTTGTAGTTCCGCCCGTCGCGTGTTGCCCTCCGTCGCGGCGGTAGCTCTTGGGTCGCGTTATGCGTGCCCAGCATTGGTTGGCGCATTTAAGTCGACTTCGCCCATCGATGCGGCGCTTGCCTGTGAGGCGAAAAGCCAGTGCGTATATAAGTCTAGGTCTGCCGGCGCCGCCGTCGTTGCCTGCAGCCGTCGTCGTATCGCCGGACTTCGTCTGCCGACGTCTTGATTGGGATCTTCCTCGGCGTATCGTTTGGCGATCTCGAGAGGTCGAGGATATTGTCGAGTGTCTTGGCGTGTCGCGGAGCTTGGCGACCAGGGGCTCGTAGCGGCACGAGGTCTTGAAAATACCAATGGATGGCGGTGTCGGGTGGATGCCCGACTGCGTATACCGAGCTCTTGCCACCGCTGGACCCAGCTGCGGGTCGAGCTGGCGTCCACGGGCGCATCGTTCCAGTCCTCGATGGTGGTGGCGCGGGTGTAGGAGCACTCAGAAGGTGCTGGCGAAGCGTCTCACATTTCCTCCCGGTCGATGCCGTCACGCAGGTGTGTTGATCCATTGCTCGCATCGCCCCTCCATCATCGATTGGGAGGTAACGGGCGCCAGTAGGTCGGTGTGACCCGCGATCCCCCATTGACCATGCGAGGTATGTGTCAGGACCAGCATCATGAGGGTCGCATCTAGGAGTCGTGATTTCGGTCTCGCTGGTAGCCTTGAAGTTGGAGTGGGTACTTTTAGCCTCGGATCATTGGCTGTCAAGCACTTGAGCCCCTAATGTCGACTGAAAGCGACCCTAGCAGGCTAAACCATCAGCGCGCCAGTGGTTAGGAGTAATAATGCATGCAAGTCGTCGGGCTGGCGTCTTGTGCCCGATTAAGTTAGCGATGGCGATATGCAGGGCTGTGTCGATTGGCTCTCTCCATTGGGCGGCAACTGAAAGCTGGTCCTTGCCGCCTGGGATCTCGTTTGTGGAAGAGTGCCGTCCGCGAGTCGTCGCCTAAGGTGTCTGCAAAGGCTTTCCGTGGCGGCGGAGCACCGTGGTGTTTCGCTGGCACCTGCCGGATCTGGCCCGGAGCTTGAGGTCGCTTGGTTATACCTTGTCCCGAGGAGCCAGTACACTCGCCCTGCTGTAGCTCGGCGCTGCTACTGCTGTTCCACGGCCTTCGCCAGCAGTAGGGCCACGGCGTACTGGTCCCCATGGTGTAAAATGCACCGCCGCCGTCGCCGCGTAATGCCTTTGTCGACCGCGGCTCGACCTCCATCGAGTGGAGAAGACGGTCAAGCGGGTCGGCGTCAGCGCTCCGCATTGAGGAGGCGACTATCTCCAGCGTGGTCACAGGAGAATGCGGTTGGGTGATACAGTGGGCGTACGCCCATCGCCGCGTGAAGTCCCGGGCGGAGCGGTTGCTTTGGTCAGGCGCGTTCTCGCGAATCGCTTCTTCAACTATCTGGCCGGGTCGTTCTCGTCGTCGAAGTTTGAAGCGCGCCCACAACGCAGTGTAAAACCAGCGTGACCTGATCCGTCATTGCTGCCTGGTAATAATGACAGCGATTCCTCGCTTATTTATCACTTTCGAGCCAGGCCCCCCGGCCTTCGGCACACTCTGCATCTTTTACCTGACGCCCGCCAGTTTCAGCGGAGTTCCTCGCTTCTCCGTCGCCCGTGGGGCGTTAGGGAGGATCGGAGTGAGAAAGGGTCCTCCCGCGAATGTCGGGTGTCGGTAGGCCATGCGCAAACCGCGCGCGTGGTATTTAACCTGCGTCGTGGAGGTCGGCGGAAGTTCTCCCGAATTCGAGTCGGAGTCGAAGATCCCGAGGTCGGAGGGGTCCTCAAATCTCGCGTTGGAACGCTGAAGCGGCGATGAAACCCAGCGGGCAGGTCGCTGTGATGGATCCCGGGCGAGACGCCGGTGAAATAGCGCCGATAGTCGGCGTCGTCGGTGAGGGTTAAAATCGCTTCCGTGGCCCAGATTCCTCGCCACATTAGCCGTAAGGCCGAAATCGCATTTGCGCCCCGGCTATACGGATGGATCAAGTCGGATCGACCACTCGGAAAGCGGTCGACGTCGTGGCGACTTCAGCGGATGCTAACGAGTCTCCGAGGTGGTGGTGTCGGGTGAAGCCCGGCCGAAACTGAGGCTGATCGTGCTGCACCGGGTGATCACGCTGGCTGGCCATGACGGCGAATCGCGCCCAGCAGGGGGCGCTTCTTTCCGGGCAAGGATCTGGAGCATCAGCCAGGTACGCTATCATCATGCAAGCGGTGGCTAAGCATCGTCTGGATCAATGGGCAGATTTGGATCTGCGTCAAGAGAGACACCGACCAGACCGGCCAGGCCCCACGGTGGGCGCCACTGCCGTGGGAATGACCATTGGTGCACGCCGCAGCCTGTCGGCGGCCGAGTAGTAGAAACGAAGGAGCAAGGGCGGCCAGCCATGCAAGGCAGGCGCGAGATGAGAAGCGAGACTTCGAGGTTTTACTCAGGTGTCTCGGCCCCGGAGGTAAAGACCTACTCACCGCTAGATTGTATTAATGGAAGTGTTTATACGGGCTAACTAAAACGCCAAGGTGGGCTGGCGAGATTCCAGCTTAAAAGGTGTATGAGGCAGTATGCTTCTACTTCAATTCCCTTAGGGAGGTTTATATGAGGCCTACCTCCCCTAGGGTTTACATCATCTCAACCGATTCGGTTACAACTTGTTGATGTCGTTTAACTCAGACCGGGCAAACTGAGCTTCCATTCTCCACCTCATCTCAGCCTGGGCCTTCGACCTCCAGTCACTTTGGTACCCTGATGGGTCTTGATCCATTCGGGCCACCACTGTAATTTTCTGCCCGGCCTTTGGGCGGTTTTGAAAGCGTCCCGGCCGAGGATACCCCAAAGTGGCAAATATCCCCATCCACGGTGCCCCACCCAGAATACTTGAAGAAAGGACAATCCCAATGTGCCTAGCTGCGCCTTCCTTCTCTTCGTGGCGGCAGGTCCCTGCATAAGGTGCTCATTATCTTAATCGTCAAGCCTACCGTAAATCTTGCTGACAAGTTGGTCATCTGACTGGCATCATACTTATTAAGGAGATGCTCGTAGAATGCTTTCGATATCGCACTCTCCTCACCCCATTTCTCACATTGAAAATCTGCTTTGTCATTGTGGCTGGGCCGGTAAATTATCAGGACTAGCTTCTCCTTTCTTTCCTTGCCCCAGAGCATTACTCCATTATCCTCTTTGTGCGTTTCATGGTGGTATCGGTATCTCGCCTATAATGTGCCTTGCTAAGCCGAGAAATCCGAACACGCCTACGGGCTTGTGACCGTAGTTCTACCATGTTGACGCTGGCAAAATTGGGTTTGTGTCCACTTCTCATGGCGAGGCGCCCCAAGGATCGATCGACCTTGTTCTGCTCGCCTATTTGGATTTGGCGGCGAAGCTCCTTGCACTCGTTGGTGGTGTGAGTGAGCTGAATGATGCCACTTGCGATGATGGTCTCCGTTCATCTCCCTTAGTTTTAGGGATGTGTGTGGCCTTGGGTAATCTTAACCGCTTCTCCTTGACATTGAGTCGAATATCTGCTCAGCTTTGCTCACATCGAAGTCGAACCCTTTCGTCGGAAGGCCCTTCTTTACATTTCACCCATTTGCGAGCCCACCGGTGATCTGCCCTCCGACGACCATCTCAGCTACGGGCCACCTCCCCGGAGCCTCACGTCTGGATCTTCTTCTTCACGTGATCGACGAAGGGCTTATCTTGACGTTTGAATTTGTCTTGGTACAACTTCGAAATTGTTGTTGCGCCCGCTTCATACATCGATCGGATTGGGCCATATGTCTTGCCTAATGAGTTATATTCTACCCGAATGCTGCAAGTCCTTGATGGAGTGCTTGAGAGACCCAACTGCTGTCGTCGGACTCGGCTTCCTTCTCGATTAAGCAGTAAAGTACCCTTCGGTTCTTGACTTGTTGATCCTGAAAGCCTTGGATGTACTCGGCTACAGTTTCTACCGCTTACGCAGACTTTTCGCCAGTCCGGCAATGCCTCGTCAGCCTTTCCCGAATAAAACCGTAGATGTGACTGCTCTTCCGATTAAGCTTCGGTATGAATTGAATCAGGTGGCGGTGAGGTGCATCACCCAAAGAGTCGGTCTGTCGGTGCGCAAGAAGAATCTTGGCGCCAAGATTCCTCATCTGATCGATGCCGAAATCATGCGCTGGTGTGCTGAATATTCCGGGCTTATAAAGCTTTCGATCGAGCTTGACCCTTCTGACTAATTCGCTGCCCAATCTTGAGAACTTCAGTGTGGAGCTTATACTTGGGTGGCGTGAATCGGATCAAACTTTCGTTGAAATGCGGACTTGAATATACCGATTGGTCCTTCTCTTAAACGCAAGCCGGTTTAACCAGTCCCTCAGAGGATAATGCCGGAATTTGCTCCTTTCGTTTGAAATTTGGCAGTAGCTAGATTCTCATGACTTGCTCCAAAGGGTGGTATGCTTGGCATGGCCGCTTGTTTGTCGGTCAGTCCATCCCATCGCCATCGCTCCTGGGACACGCGCTCATTTCCGGACTTCATCCAGCCCATGGGGTTCGCATGTCATAAAACTCTGCGGTTGCAATCTGTTTAGTGCGTGTCGGTTATTGCGATCGACCGCGTGGGCATATATATCGCGTGTGGGATCTCCTTGGGTGGCTCAACAGGAATTGGCATCGCCTGATGCCGCCTCCTTGCCCCATGACGCAACGTGGCCGCTGCCCGTGGCGGTTACGGAGCGTGCCGTCGCGAAGCAGGATCTGCGGCCTGGTCTATAAGAGCGAATCTTTCCCCTGGGTGAGGTCCCTAAAGTAATGAGTCCCGACGGGGAAGTGTGATGCTTCATGATCTCTGGACTACGGACGCGACCCGTGGCGTTCACCGAGGGCTCTCGGAATGGCGGTGCAAAGAATGGTGACCACCATGTAGTTG